>JARFJB010002256.1:410000-561625 GCA_036346205.1 Vesta saturnalis | reverse complement strand
AAGAAGAAAGGGTAAGAAATTCAACTATTGGTTATAGCGCAGTTTTGCTTATAAAGAATTTTAGGTATAAACTGTATCGACGACTATTACTCCCAAGGCAGAAAACATAAGATCTATGATAGATATAAATGATTACAACTTCACAAACTAGGCAAGATTGAGGACCGGTTGCGCAAAGATGGGTTAAGCCCGGATTTTTTTCAAACAATGGCTAATCGGATTTCTTAATTCAGGGATTAGAGTAATCCTGGCTTAAATCACAATTGTGCAACCAGTCCCTCAACAAAAGGTTTTAGAACTGTATGTATTTTAATCCGTAGAATCCAAACATGTAAAAATATACAGGTTGCTCCATTTAAATTTTCATCTTTTGTGTTATTTGCGGTGAAACCGGAAGTCGGTCATATTGTTTTTTATGTAAGAAAATCCCAAACTGGCTCTTGTATAACACATCAAAACTTTAACAAAATCTAACTACCCGTTTAAAAGTTATAGGGATGACCCCTATTTGATTTACACCCCGGTACTTAAAAAATAAATTTTATACTAATCGGTAATCTAATAAAACGGTGGAGAGTCATGCAGAATACTTTAGTGCTATCACTACCTGCAAAAGTGTTATCACTAAATCTATCTAGTTGTTTGAACAACTAAAATTTAATGAACTAGCTACATCAGTAAAAAACTATGGTACGTCATCATTCCCCCTCATGGCATTCTTTGGCGGATCTGTAGTTGCTTACTCTGTAGACAACGCGAATCTTTTTTGGATTTATTTGCACCAAACCCCTGTCTTAATGATTCTGGAAAAAGCATTCCCCAAGTCACCCTTTCCCAATACACTATGAAACCAATTCATTTTCAGTACAAGCTTCTACAATCGATCATCAGTAGGCTTGATCTCAATAAGCCCCAGACGGTATCCCAGCTATTGTCTTAAAGAAGTGCTCCCATCTAGGTTTTGCTTGATCTCTACCTTCTGGGGAAATGCCCTCATCATGAAAGTTAGCAAATGGTCAATTATTCTCGAAGACCTATCCCTTTAACTACCGACCAATTAAATAGAAAACGACATCAATCTGCAACTGCTCACTTTCTTTAAAACTAATAAACTACTTAGTGCCACCAATACAGTTTCAGGCAGAATCGTTCAACAGGTGATCTTCTTTCATGTGTGACCCAGGTTTGGAACACTACAAAAGAACAATTCGGTGAATCGGCTATAGTCGCTCTAGATATCTCAAACATATTTTACCAAGTTTGGCGTAAGTGTTTACTTGCCACATTAACCTCATTTGGGTAAAATGATACGCTCATCAAATGGGTTTCTAGTTTCCTTCACAAAAGACAAATATGTGTCGTGGCTGATGGCTTATTTTCAAAAGAAGTTGGCATTGATGCGGACATGCCACAAGGATCCGTTATAGCAGCTGCACTTCCTCTGCTATACATACATGATCTTATTTATTCATTGACTAACCCGATCCATTGTTTTGCTGACAGCACTCTACATTGTATTTCATCTCAGTTTACTCATAATGGTAATCCACCTTCTATCTCAAATCAAGACCGTACAGCTGAAATGGCAATTTTAATCAACAAGAACAACCAACGTATCCTATAAAGAAACATAAAACAAAGGAAACATGAAAATATGCAAAAGAACCAGATGAATTCTAAACCTTATTTTTTTGCTAGTGGTATCGTTAACTGCTGTATTATTGTTAGGCTCGCCTTCGCTGATTTCACATATACAGGGTGATATCTCAGAGCATCAATTGCATCAATTCTACTGGGCGATCGAGTATCCGATAAATCTTTAACCTTAAACCTGTAATATTTGATTATAAAACCTTATCAGTGATTGAAAGAAGCTGAAAAAGAACGTGGAGCTCTCCAACTAAATAGAAAATAATTATATTTCCCATGTTGCATCATTAACTACTTGTTCATTAGAAACAAAAAAGCTGGGGGATTTACATCTATTTTTTTTTATCTGAGCTGTTTTTCCCGCACTTTGCTCTATTATCATAAATATTTAAATGAAGTTTATCCAATTTTGATAAAAGAAATGTTAAAATAATAAGGAATGTTCAACTACTGAAATTTTGAAGTTTTCAAAATTAACAAAACTGGCGTTCGAAGTGCAATCCAGCATTATGGAAAAATATGTTGCGGTTTTTTCCTCGACATAGTTTTGGTTTTTAAATTGTCGCTGATGAGTCCGATTAATAAGTTTTGAATTTTATACTCGAGATTATTGCTGTAGTGCTAGCAATTATTTATTTTACGACATTTTGTATGTTTTGCCATAATGGGATCCCGTTCAAAAGTTATTTCTATGAATTTTCAAAAAAACTTATATAAGCATTGCAGCTAACTAAATTTTGTTCAGCCAAAAATGGAACATTGAAACATGAAGTATTTCCAATATTACCTCTCTATTCTTGAATTTGAGAATCTATTAATTGATTTATTATGAGGCGATTCGAAAAACAACTTTAAAACATTTTCCATATGGAATTTCTCTTTTTCATGAATATTCAAATGCACACTCAAAATACTGCTAATCATTGTTACCGAATTCGCTAAAAAGACTAACATTGTTGGATTCAAATTCGCCTCATTTACAAATCTTGCCTCAGAAACAACGTACAAAATTTTTCGAGGGAGAACAACTTGGCCAAAAACGTTCAGTTGAGTAGAATGGCCTATTTCCACAGTTTTAGTAGCGCGCCGATTCGGAAGGCGACTCTATCCATTAAACTTCTTCGTGTAGGTGTATGGCTCCTAAGCTTTTCACACATTATTAGGTTGTTGAATTCATACGAGTAGTGGCAAAGGACGAGAATACAGCTCGCCGAAAACTGACAGAAAACCCGGTAAGCCAAACTAGTGTAGAAATGAAACCGATATGGATCGAATAATGCGCGAAGAGCTTAGGGATAATACAACTGCCCAATAGGTTACTACATAACCACGGAAATATATATATATATATATATATATATATATATATATATATATATATATATATATATATATATATATATATATATATATACCAGGCGTATTTTGAAAATAAGCACCGTTTTGAAATTCCGCTGCTGTAACGCTGTGGTCGGCATTTGACACATGCGCGCTGCGTACTGCTATCTATTGGCCAAGCACAGATGCCACTACAGAATCATTCGACCGTGTTTACTTTTGTTGTGACTATTTGAAATGTCTCCTCCGATTGAGAATGCCGTCTACTGCGAAATACGCGCTGTGATTCGTTTTCTTAGACATGAAAGAGGTTGATCCATCGTGTATGGAGAAAACACTATGAGCGATGGGATGGTATGTAAATGGTGGAAATGCTGATTGAGGTGCACAAAAGCAAACGATTCGACAGCTATTTGACTTTCTTAGAGGTATAGTGAAGAAAGTGACGAGCTTCTAAGCCAAATTGTTATAGGCAACGAAACATAGACGGCCTACGTTACAGCGTAATCAAAGCAGCAATCCATGGAATGGCGGCATTCAACATGTCCCAAAAAAGTGAAGTGCATAGCAAACAATTTAACCCTGAAAATCATGTGTACTGTCGTTGGGACAGGAATGGGATGGATTTTTTGCCTCATGGTGACACAATAAATTCTATGACTCATTGTGAGTCAGCGCCACGACAATGAAAATATCAAAACAACCGTGTTGCAGTGGTCGTCTAATCAGACGGCAGATTTCTACGAGGTTGGTATTTAAAAGCTGGTTGTATGATACGATAGGTACCTTAATATTGGTAGGAATTATGTAGAATAGTTGATTAAGGTGTCAGACTAGTAAGTCAAAGGTACCAAGTTCGAATCTAGGAGTAGTCAAGTGCTTGTGAAAAATCATATTAAGTGAATTCGACTCAATAGCGTTGTTCTCAGGAATTTCAAGCAAATTGATTTGGAATAATCCCTGCAGGATTCTGTTAACCCAAATTTGTCTATTTAATACTTTAAATTTTAATTATCACCAGCAGAGTAAAGAAAACATTAAATTTTACAAAACTTGCAGTAAGTAATTTTATACAGCGTAATCAGAATAAATCAAACAATGCACAGTATGAAATAATTAGTTTATGAATGAATATGCTTTATAACTTAATTGATCATTAGAAGGTGACTAAACAAATCATAAACAAAGTGCATATTCATCCATCTAAATAGGTACAAAAAAACAGTCAATTAAAATCACAAACTCAGAAAAATAGCTACGTTCACCATGCACAAAGTGGTCAATTGAAACTTTTCTTTTCTTTGTCACAACGATAACGGCAATTAATCCTCTCGGTACGTGATCGATGTAAGGCCATAGTTTCTTAATTCTTAAATTTATATTTACATCAACTTCATTAATAACACACGCACAAACAAATCTGCGTGTGCGTGTGCGTGTTATGTGTGCGTGCGGGAGTGCATGTGGACGTGTGTGCGTGTGTGAGTGTGTGAGTGTGTGCGAGTGTGCGTTTGCGTGAGCCTGAGCGAGTGCTAGTGCATGTGCGTGTGCGTGCCCGTGTGCGTGTGCGTGTGCGTGTGTGCGTGGGTGTGTGTGCGTGTGGCGTGTGTTCGTGTATGCTTGTGCGCGTGTGTGCGTGTGTGCTTGTGCGCGTGTGTGCTTGTATGCGTATGTGCGCGTGTGCGTTTATTCGTGTGTTTATGCGTATATGTGCGTGCGTGCTTGTGCGTGATTGCGCGTGTGCGCGTGTACGAGTGTGCGCGTGTGCGTTTGTTCGTGTGCGCATGTGCGCGTGTGCGTGTGCGTGTGTGCTTGTGTGCACGTTTGCGTGTGTGCGTGCGTGGGATTGCGCGTGCGCGTGTACGAGCGTACGCGTGTAAGCGTGTGTGCATGTGCACGTGTGTGCAAGTGTGCTTGTGTGCATGTTTGCGTGTGTGCGTGCGTGCTTGCGCGTGATTGCGAATGTGCGCGTGTACGAGTGTGCGTTTGTTCGTGTGCGCATGTGCGCGGGTGCGTATGTGCGTGTGTGCTTGTGTGCATGTTTGCGTGTGTGCGTGAATGGGATTGCGCGTGCGCGTGTACGAGTGTACGCGTGTGCATGTGTGCATGTGCGTGTGCGCGTGAGTGTGCGTGTTCACGCGGGCGCGTGTATTGGTGTGCACGTGTACTAGTGTGCGCTTGTGCGAGATAGTGCGTGTGTGCGTGTGTGCGTGTGTGCGTGTGTGCGTGTGTGCGTGTGTGCGTGTGTGCGTGTGTGCGTGTGTGCGTGTGTGCGTGTGCGTGTGTGCGTGTGTGCTGTGCGTGTGTCGTGTGTCGTGCCTGCGTGCGTGTGTGCGTGTACGTGTGTGCGTGTGCGTGTGCGTGTGTGCGTGTGTGCGTGTGTGCGTGTGTGCGTGTGCGTGTGAGCGTGTGCGCGTGTGAGCCTGCGTGCGAGCGTGTGTGCGTGTGCGTGTGTGCGTGTGTGCGTGTGTGAGTTTGTGAGTGTGTTCTTGTGTATGTGTATGTGCGTGAATGCGTGTGTGCGTGTGTGCGTGCTGTGTGCGTGTGTGCGTGTGTGCGTGTGTGCGTGTGTGCGTGTGTGCGTGTGTGCGTGTGTGCGTGTGTGCGTGTATGCGTGTGTGAGAATGTGCGTTTGCGTGTGCCTGAGGGTGTGCTAGTGCGTGTGCGTCTGCTTGTGCGTGTGCGTGAGACTGTGCGAGTCTGCGTATGTGCGTGTGTGCGTGTGTGCGTTTGTGCGTGTGTGCGTGTGTGCGTGTGTGCGTGTGTGCGTGTGTGCGTGTGTGCGTGTGTGCGTGAGTGCGAATGTGCGTTTGCTTGTGCCTGAGGGTGTGCTAGTGCGTGTGCGTCTGCTTGTGCGTGTGCGAGTGCGTGTGCATGTGCGTGTGCGTGTGACTGTGCGAGTGTGCGTGGGTGCGTGTGTGCGTGTGTGCGTGTGGCGTGTATGCGTGTGTTCTTTTGTGCGTGTGCGTGTGTGTGTGTATGTGCGTATGTGCGTGTGTGCGTGTGTGCCTGTATGCGTGTATGCGTGTGTGCTTGTCTATGTGTGTGCGTGTCTATGCGTGTGCGTGTGCGAGCGTGTGCGTGTGTACGTGTGCGCATGTGCGCGTGTGCGCGTGTGCGTGTGTGCGCTTGCATGTGAGCGTGTGGACATGTTTGCGTGTAAGCGTACGTGCGTGCTCGCGTTGTGCGCGTGTGCCCGTGTACGAGCGTACGTGTGTGCACCTCTGCGCGTGTGTGTCTGTGTGTGTGCGCGTGAGTGTGCGTGTGCGCGTGTACGAGTGTACCCGTGAGCGCATTTGTGCGTGTGCCCGTGTGCGCGTGCATGTGCGTCTGCGTGTGAGTGTGGGTGTGCATGTGCGAGTGTCAGCCTGTGTGCGTGTGTACTAGTGTGCGCGTGTGCGAGTTTGTGCATGTGTACGTGAGCGCGTGCGTGTGTGAGCTTGTGCGTGTGCGTGTGCGTGTGTTCGCGCCTGCTAGTGTGCACGATTGTGCGTGTAAGCGCGTGCTCGTGTGCGCGTTTATGCGTATGCGCGTGTCCGCGTGTGTGCGCCTGCGTGTGCGTGTGCTTGTGTGTGCTAGTGTACATGTAGGCGTGTGTGCGTGGGTGAGTGTGCCCCGCGTGAACGCGTGTGCGGGTGTGCACGTGTGCGCGCTTATGCGTATTCGCGTGTCCGTGTGTGTGCGCGTGCGTGTGCGTGTGCGTGTGTGTGCTAGTGTGCATGTGCGCGTGTGTGCGTGGGTGAGTGTGCGCCGCGTGGACGCGTATGCGGGTGTGTGCATATGCGCGTGTGTGCGTGAGGGTGCTTATGTGTATACGTGTGCGTATGCGTGTGTGAGCTAGTGTGCGCGAGTGTGTGTGCGTGGGTGAGTGTGTGCCGCGTGGACGCGTGTGCGTGTGTGTGGGTGTGCGCGTATGCGCGTGTCTGCGTTTGTGCGTGAGGGTGCGTGTGCGTTTGGGTGTGCATGTGCGTGTGCTTGTGCGTGTGCGTATGCGTATGCGTGTGCGTGTGCGTGTGCGTGTACGTGTGCGGCTGCGTGTGCGTGTGCGAGTGCGTGTGCGTGTGCGTCTGCATGTCCGTGTGCGTTTGCGTGTACGTGTATTTCAATAGAATAAGTGGAACACATTTAAAAGTTAAACTAGTTAAATTACTTAGTACGCAAATATGCAATAACAATTATTACAATATAAATAGACCAATGTACTAAAGGAATTGTAAAGTCATGCATTCTTATCAACACACTTTTCACTATTATAAATAGAAGTAACTAGGTAAAACTAGAATAGATACTATAGGTACCGGTAAGGGTAGTACTGAAACGATCGTGTCGTTAAGTACAGCATTAAAGGTTTGTGCAATAAATAATCTTCCTAAAACATGTAAGAATAAATAATAACACCACTCTAACCTTAACCAAATAACGAATAATACCAAAAGTTATGGGACAGTCCGCCACAAAAGAAGAGGTGATCATCGCACAAGCAGGTAACAGCGGTGGTCAGTCCTCAGATACCAAATTCGGTTCTACCCAAGATATATTATACACAATAATAATAGTGTTAGTTCTTTTAATAATTTTTTGGATGGTATGGACAAAATGCAAGTAAGTTATAGCTGGGACAATACGGGAAGAAGCCGCAAGGAGCAATGCCAGGTTAGATGCAGTTTAGAAGAAAGAGTGCATTCACAACCTTGAATCAACCCTGACGACGCAACAGTACGATCAATAAATGCGGTGCATAAACAACGCAAGGAACATGAGTAAGTGACAGTGTTTAATTTTAAGATAATAACTGTATAGGCTAGATATTTTAAGAAAAAAAATTTTTATGTCAATCACTTGGGATCAATATTTGCAAGACATTATAAGCATAAAAGATCAAATTATTAAGCAGACAAAGCGGGCTATAAAAAAAGAAGTACCCAAAAGTGAAAAAATTAGAAAAGAAATAGGCGAACAGTTAGTACAGTTATTTAATCATTTTACTAAAAGCGTACGAAGTCAATTTGAAAAGTTAAACGATAATCAAAGGGTGGTAGTTAAAGAATTATTCTGGATCATTAGAGATAAAGTAATAAGGTCATTTCAAGCGTTACAAATAAATTATAAAATCCCTAATAGCTGCGTTATACAAATAAATCCATTAGTACTCGAAGAAGACATTAATTATAGTGACGAGGATTCAACTATTGAAAACATGACTTTAACTAACGTTGAATTTTTTAACTTAGCTAGTAGGATTCTCCCGCAGGAATTTGACGGAAATCCGACAAAACTACGCGCATTCGTAGACGCACTTATATTATTAAATAAAAATTCGGCGGATCATGGCAATAATGCCGTAGCTTACGTTAAAACACGCTTAATAGGTAAAGCACGCGATTTAGTGACGAATGAAAAGTCAATACAAGCAATTGTAGATGTTTTAAAAAATGGAATTAGGGGCGAAAGTTCACAGCTTTTAACCGCGAAACTTTTAAATTGCAAACAAAATCACAAAGATGCTACATCATATACAGCGGAAATAGAATCTCTAGCAAAAAACTTAAAACAAGCATTTATCTCAGAAGGCGTACCAATACCAGTAGCAGGTAAATATGCCACTGACAATGTCATTAGGTCACTAGCAAAATGCTAATCCAGGTAGAACCAAGTTGATAATGGAAGCTGGAAATTTCTCAAATGTACAGGAAGCATTAACTAAATTTGCATCCATGTAGACAGTTACTAATACCCCGAATGTTTTTTACACAAACCGGAACACCAATTACTGTAGGCCAAATAACTCAAATCGCGGACATAGGCCGTTAAACAGGTGGAATAACAACCGAGCACAGACAATAATTACCAACCTCATATTAGATCACCACATACGCAACAAAGTCGTGGGCAAAATTTTAGATTTAACAATTATTTTAGAAATAATAGCCATAACAACCGAAATTTCACGCGAACCGTAAGACCATTAGCATTAGAATCGGGAAACGAGCAGTCCCCCCAACTGGGACAACTGGGGGACGCTGCGTAAATATTTTTAATTGCCAATTATCTTTCACTAATTTCGTAACACTTTCAACAAAAATGACTGTTTCACAATGTACATTTATTTTAGATACAGGAGCGGATATTTCAATATTTAAATGTACAAAAATTAATAACAATCAAATAATTAACACCTCTAATGTTAGCAATATCAAAGGCATTACTGAAGGCATCATCCAATAATTAGGTATTACTGAAACAGATATTTTTGTTGACAATTACAAAATTTCACATACTTTCCATATTGTAGACGAAAATTTTTCTATACCAACAGATGCAATTTTAGGTAGAGACTTCATTTCTAAATGCAAATGCACATTAAATTATTCAAACTGGTCTATGACAATGAAAATTCTACATAATCAACATGTTGTTGTCCCCATTTATAGTAGTCCAGAGGCAAATAATGTAATGATAGTGCCAGCACGTTCTGAAGTTATACGATATTACCAAAAATTCGAAGAGATGAAAGAAGACACTGTAGTGGTAAACAAAGAATTATATCCAGGAGTTTTTGTAGCACGTACAATTGTATCAAGTAATTCTCCTCTTGTAAAAATTATTACCACAAATTCCGATACAATCACATTAAGAAATATTCACATTGAGACACTCAGTCTAGATGATTTCCATGTATATCATATTACCAACGATCAAGACGATAGGTTAAATAAATTAGCTAAACAATTAAACCTAGACACGGTTCCAATTCTCGTTAAGCATAAAGTAGTTAAAATTTGTCAAAAATTTGCAGATATTTTCGCATTAAAATCGGATAAAATATCAATCAGCAATTTCTATAAACAAGAATTAAAATTAGTAGATAAGAAACCGGTGTACATAAAAAATTATCGAAGTCCACATTCGCATAAACAGGAAATAAACCAACAAATAAATAAAATGCTAGAACATGAAATAATAGAACCCGCTAGGTCTCAGTACAACAGTCCAATCTTACTAGTTCCCAAAAAAACAGAAAATGGAATTAAAAAATGGCGTTTAGTAATCGCCTACAGACAACTACATAAAAAATTAATCGCCGACAAATTTCCATTACCTCGTACAGACGACATTTTAGATCAGTTAGGTCGAGCTAAATGGTTCTCTGTAATTGACTTAATATCAGGTTTTCATCAAATACCGCTGGAAGAAAATTCACGCGATATGACGTCTTTTAGTGTAGACGCTGGATCCTTCCGATTTACTAGATTACCCTTCGGACTTTCAGCGAGTCCCAATAGTTTTCAAAAAATGATATCAATTGCATTTGCAGGAATCACTCCTGAAAAAGCATTTTTATATATGGATGATTTAATCGTTATTGGTTGCTCTGAAAAACATCATTTATCAAATTTACAGAAAGTATTTGAAACGTGTAGAAAATTTAATTTAAAATTAAATCCGGGAAAATGTAAATTTTTCAGAAACCAAGTTACGTATTTAGGTCACAAAATTACAGATCAAGGGATTCTCTCAGATGATTCAAAATTTCAAATTATTAAACAATATCCAATCCCTAAAAACGCGGAGGAACTAAAAAGACTAGTTGCATTTACAAATTATTTCCGCAGATTTATACCACAATTCGCAAAAATAACATTGCCATTAAACAAATTAACGAGAAAACACGCAAAATTTATATGGACAAATGAATGCCAAAATTCTTTCAAAAAATTCCTTATTATCCCCTCCAATTCTTCAGTATCCAGATTTTTCTAAACCATTTATAATTACAACAGACGCTTCACAAATTGCTTGCGGGGCTGTTCTCTCTCAAAATTTTAACGGACACGAACTTCCAAT
Source organism: Vesta saturnalis (assembly GCA_036346205.1). Taxonomy (NCBI): domain Eukaryota; kingdom Metazoa; phylum Arthropoda; class Insecta; order Coleoptera; family Lampyridae; genus Vesta; species Vesta saturnalis. The sequence continues at coordinate 550,792 of JARFJB010002256.1, read as the reverse complement.
AGCATACGCTTTATTCACAACAAGCGAAATTAATAAAGCCGTCATTTTAAAAGGACATCCGGCACGTGACGCATATAAGAGTGATCTAGCATATGGTTGTTTATCAGTCTTTGCCGCGCTATTTACAGGCGAGTTTTAATATTACATTTTAAAAATAGTAAGAGGTATTTATGTGACTATTGTACACGCTGCTGTATTCGATGTAAGTTGTTATTGCTGTTATCGCTGTTATCATTCAACAAATATATTCAGGTATGTTTAATTCATTTCATTTAAAACATTAATTAAATACACGAATTTTTTATATTTAACTTAACAGTGCTCACAATTGTGCTCAGTTGCTATACCTATTAACTGTACCGTTCCAGGTAAGCTATATATTTGAAATTGAAACATTAATTACATCGATAAATTATATATATTTAATCATATATTACTTCCTGCTTCAGTCCGTTTGTTCATTAGATATTAAAGGTATAATGGTTACAATTTATGCTAAATATATATTAATGATTTATTTTTAGAAACGGAACTCTTCCGTAGAAGTGAGTGAGTAATTGTACAAACATCCCAATACTCTTGAGGAGAATAAAATTTTCAAAATCATCTACGTCATAGCCGCTAATTTTAAACTTATCAAGACATCCGTTTGTGGCTCATCATCATTGAGTATTGGGGTAAAAGACATCTAGCGAGCGTTGCAGGGAAATTGGAGCGGTACAGAATACTCGCAAAGCAGTTGAGAAAACCGGCTCCAGGAGGGTCCCTCACAATCAAGGGCACAGTCGAGTGGAGGGATTTGACTAAAGCCTTCAAATCTAGGATGAGAACTGGCCTCATAGTTAATTTAGGCCATAGAACTTTAGGGACATTATTTCACGATAGTTTTAAGTTATTTGCAGTTAGAATTAGTGAAATTTTTAGCATGTATAGTAATATTTCCAAAGTTAATTTATATTTCGGTGCGGAATTCGTAAAACCAGCTTTAAATAATGATGATGATAATTTAATGTATAGAGAATTTAGTTTTACGACTAAAATTTTAATATTTGAATATCTAGCCTAGAACATGAAAATCTAAAAAAAATATTCAATAGTAACGTAGATGATTACTTGACGGTGCGATTGCTTCATTTTGAAGAACAGGATAGTGGTTGGGCTCTATCAAAAGTTATCTCGTTAACTGTAAACATGAACTGTATAACTAATAAGGGCATCGTCCTATATTCCTCTACCCCTAGAAATAAAATCCTAAGTTTTGAAGATTATACAGTTTCCGATGACTTAAGCCAAATCCCTAAATTCTTAAAACGAAATCCTTATTTGTCCATAAACGTGTATGCCATTATTACAAAAGATACAACTAAATATGCCGCAGTACCCGTCTATTTGTGTTCAGATAAGAAGCAGCAGCATGTTAACTTATTACTGATCGAGCAGAATTATGAAATTGAAAGCAAAATTGATGATGACGTTTCAAGGCTTGGAACAACTAAAGATGATGATGAAGTCGTTATATTTTATTTCTGCCGGATCAAAAATTATCAGGATTAGTATGTTCACAGTTTACGAAAAATCATAAGAAATTATATCTATGCGAAAGATGTTTCCACTATTCTATTTCCCAAATTAAGCTAAGTAATCATAAGTTAGATTGTAAGTTAGTTAATAAATGTGGGATAGAGATGCCAAATCCATTGTCGAATGTATGTTTTAAGAACTACGAGTTTAAGAAGACTGCGCCTTTTATTTTATATTTCGACTTGGAATATTTAGTGCAGGATTTTAAAGATGACCAAACGCGGAATACCGTTAAGTATGAGAATCATACCGTATATATATATATATATATATATATATATATATATATATATATATATATATATATTCACTGCACGTTTAACGATTCCTTATCAAAATTTCTGTTGCAGAGGGGTGAGGAGTGTATTAATTTGTTTAACAACGAGCTGCTAGATATTGCGGGTAGTCTGCAGCAATATTTTGAAAATCCCATACCTATGGAAACGTTAAGCGACATGCAAATGCTGGAAAATAATGCATCAACCCACTGTCAAATTTGCGAACATCCCTTTTTAGATCATGATATTAAAGCAAGATATCATTGTCATTTCACTGGTCAAGCATGTTACATCCGGTATAAGGCCACAAGATTAATAGCAGTTTTTTTTCCATAATTTTTCCGGTCATGACTCATATTTTATTATTACCTAATAAAGAACGCTACATTTCATTCGCCAATTTAACAATTTCAAAATTTTACGCAGCATGCTATTATTTGAATGATGAGATGCTGCAGTTATTAACTAAAAAAGGGGTGTATCCGTATGAGTATGTAGATACGTGGATTAAACCAGATGAAACTTGTCTTCCGTATAAAGATAAATTTACAGAAATTTGAAGCAATCACACGATGTTTATCTGACATATGATGCGCTTCTACTTGCTGACGTATTCACAAGTTTCAGAAATAATAACAACGCACAAGTTAGATCCCCTCTCAGGTACACCTGGCAGTGTATGTTAAATTACACTAAAGTTAGACTGGAGCAGCTCACCGATGTTGATATGTTATTGTTCGTGGAAAAGGGTATAAGAGGGATAATGCAATGTTTTACTAAGTACAGCAAGGCTATCAATAAGTACATGGATGGAGAAGATCCCAGCAAACCATCCTTTTATAACAAAGATATGGTTAATTTATATGTCAATGTTTGCCGCGGAATGATTTCAAATGGCTTAGTGAGGCACAATTAAATTTACTAACTTCCGAATCATTTTGAATTTACCGGATGATGCATGCAAAGGATTAATCCTAGAGGTGGATCTATTATATCGGTATAACTTGCATGATCGTCATAAATATATTCCATACTGCGTTGAATACGGTACTCCACCTGGGTGTAGAAAACGGGAAACTGCTCGCAACGTTGCGTTCTAAGACTAAGTTCATTACCGCAATTTGAAGCAATGCCTTCAAGCAGGCCTTGTGCTTGAGAAAGTTTATCGCGCGATTATCCAACCAATCACGTTGGCTCAAACCATATATCTATATATCTCTTTCGAGAAAAATTTTGTACAAACTCTTAAATAACGCAATTTTCGGCAAAACCATGGAGAATTTTTGAAATCATACAATTGTCAAACTTGTGGAGTGGTAGGTATGGAGCTAATTATTACATGTCCCAGCCGAATTTCCACAGCAGGGAGATATATGATAATAAATTTTAGCCTATCGAGTTATCCAAGGTGGAAATCTACTTCAATAAGCCACTATATGTGTGAATGGTTATTTTAGTCATTTCTAAAACATTAATGTATGATTTCCACTGTAATTTCATGCAACGTCAGTTTAATGATGATTGCATGGAATCATTATATATGGATACCCGTAGTCTGGTGTACGAGATGAAATGTGAGGATGAATACGATCTTATACGCAACAATATTTCGCGTTTCGACACTTCTGAGTATCGTGCAGACAACCACTATAACATTCCAAGATGCAATGGTAAAGTAATTGGCTTGATGAAAGATGAAATGAGTGGAAGAGTAATTAATGAATGGGTGGCTTTAGCATCTATAGTGTACAGATTTAGACTTAAGGATTATGAGGTAAGAAGATTAAATGTCATTAGGGATTATGTTGTAAGAGATAGGATTAGTTTTAATGATTATTTAAAATGACTAAGGAGCGGGGATATTACAAGCGTCTCTCAATGCAGTATCATATCGGAAATCCACGACGTTTATAGTATAGAACAGCGTAAAGTCGCTCTTGACAATCGCGATGACAAGAGGTATTTTCTGCCTAATGGTATCGATATACTGCCTTGGGGATATTATTACTATTGTTACCACATTTTAGATTAATATCCCTGCTGAGGATGCTTATATCACCATATTTACGATTAATTCTCTCCTCAAGTTTACGATCGCGCTCAGGCAATAATTTTGCGGTCTACAAATCGATATCGCTCTTTATTTTAAGCTCTAGAACTTCCTCGCACTTATCAACATAATCTTTGGTGGCTACATCCTCACCTATGATTGGATCGATGACGTTGCAGACTCTTCTATCTTGCACATCGTAATTACCACCTTCGGTTAATTTTAAATTTGTCTCATTTACATATCTTTTAGTTGCAACATCATCTTCTAGGATGGGTTCAGAGACATTGCAGTCTTTTACATTGCATATCGTAATTACCATCCCAGGTTAATTTGATATTTGCAGCTGCATGTTTCAAACTTATCGATGGGCATTGTTATGCAATTATACCTTCTCCTCGGAGATTTTCGATACTAATGATTTCGTTATCATGTCCAGTATGACCTGATGCTTTCGATGCCTGAGCCGTTTAACAAGTTCGAGAGGAGTATTCCAGTATACATACTCCTTCACTCCATTCGGTAAATTCTTCATGATTCCGCGACCTATACGTTTTGTGCTGATTTGCGGCTTAATAATCTTCCGGCATTTAGACAACTTGATGCCTATAATTGCCCCGTGAGGGTCGTGATTCTTCCTATATGCTTATTCGGCTCTTTCAATAGAAGCAGCTTGTATAGTCCGGGAGTGCCTTAATGTACCTCATCCTTTATAATTAGATTAGGTCCTTCTATATCCACCGGAGAATCTCCGATAGCCCATTTATCTAAGTCTGCATCATAACGAAGTCCGTATGTACTATCTATTTGTTCTTGGTTACCGCGGATCAGCAATTCTACATAGTGGCGAGGTAAAGGATCATATTGCTTTAAGGATTCATCGGCAATACCTGCGTCATCGAGTAATTGCGTTAATATAGTTGGCTCACCTGCTCTGCCTCCTCCCCTTCAACAGGATCTGTTTCAGCATTAACGTCCATTTCAACGAGTGACGGGGGTGCTGGTTCTACACTGGTTTCAACGAATGAAGGTACAACCGGAGGTTTGAACTGGAGCGAGGCAGGTGTTGCGATGCGGCAGGTACTCGTTTGAACTCCGATTTCACCGGTTATACTTTAATTTTTGCGTTAGAGATTTGTTTCAAGGGATCCACTATAGGCTTATAAGCAGTTTCCGCTATACGATGTGTTTTAAATTCACCTCTCTTCAATAATTCCAGCTTGCGTTTGATTGCATTACGAGTCTGCGTTAAACTTTCGCTTAATCACCTTATCTCGAACATCCATTGCGAGCGACTGCGTATGAATGAGTATGGTGATATATCAATCAAATCCGCTTCGGTATCTGCCTCAATCCAAGTCTTGCAATGCATACGAAATCGTATTTAGTCTGCCAACATTGCGAGCGCATTGATTTAGATTGATCGAAGGTCATATCTGTACCTACATGCTCATCGTATACATGCTTCAAATTTATGCTATGCTGTTTAAATAACACAGCCATATTCACATTATTGCGAATCAATTGATTACGTATATTCGAATATGTTTGACAAAGGTAGAACGAGTCCACGACTCAGTGTCGCCCTCAACTGAAATAATCGCGAATTATATCTTGATTGAGACACGAGATGTCGTCGAAGATCATTATAGAATTCCTAGCGATCTCTTTAGGCGTAAGTACATCTGCCTTATCGTTGAATGCATCATACCTAATACCTCTTATCGGCTAAAATACATGCTCTAAGTATTTATACTTTGGTTGCTCGAGTGACTCAGAGTAAACGTATACATTTTCTAATTTTAAGCCATGCGGTACCTCCAATAAGCTAACCATCAAATTAGTCTTCCCACACCAGGAAGGTCCGCAAATAATTGCTCTAATTGATATCGGAAAGAGACGACCATGCTTTCACGCAACTTACGATTTTAGGAAATCGTGGCCATCCACAGGTAGTTCTTGAGGTTGTTTCGTAAACTGCATCATTCAGTTGCTGATAGTATACTGACCAGTTCACATGCTGCTCGGGAGGGGAGTGTTAAACACATTAATACACCAATTACCTGTTGAACTGCAATTTCCAGGTTATCGGTATTGCGGACCAGGAACCAAGCTACACAAACGTTTAGCTCGCGGCGATCCAGGTATAAATCCTCTAGACGAAGCTTGAAAACAACACGATATCACCTATCACAATTCTAACCATTTAACAAGTCGTCATTAAGGAGACAGTGTGCTTCGAGATGAAGCTTGGAATCGTATACGCTCAGTTTTGGTGAGAAAGTAGCAGCCTTTGGCGTAGCGAACGCCATGTAGGTTAAAACCACGTTCGGTATGGGTGCTAAGAAAAAGAAGACGAAGATATGCTCGCTTAGAGGGGGAGTTTTAAAACCTATACGAAAATCCGTCAAAGGTGTGCTCAAAGGTGGTAATCTGAAGAAACGTATTGATGTCAGTCCATCAGCCGCTAAGAAGGCTGTTAAGGTTGCCCGTGGAAACAAGAAGGTGCAATTACCTGGAAACATTCCCATACCTAAGACTGGCGACTTTCTCCAATTCCTAATACCTCTATTCAGCGGACTCTCAGCTACAACTGCTCTCACCAGTGGTGCGAGCGGTATAGCTAAAGCTGTCAGCGACGCTTCGGCGGCGAAGAAGCAATTGGAGGAGACCCAACGTCACAACCAACAATGGAACCGGTGGCTCTAAGGAGTGGCAGAGGACTTTATTTGCATCCTCATAAGAAGGAATGTGTTTTATACTTAAACCATATCCAAAAAATGTATAAACTTGCCTCGCAGAGCATTAACCGATTCCGATCTAAATAAGTACGCTAAAGATGTGCCATTTTTTAGAGTGTTTATGCGCAATGCTTTACTCCACAAACCACATCTTTATGAGTATGCTATCTTGAATCTTGACGATTTTAGAGGAAGAGGTACTCATTGGGTTGCTGTCAAGAAACGCGGTCATGATGTCATCTACTACGATAGCTTCGGAGGTTTTGCGTAACCAGTTGAACTAATTAGATATTTAAGACATTGTAAAATTAGATATAATACTATGATAAAAACAAAATTATAATACATTTATACGTGGACATTTATAACTAGATTTCCTGTATAATAAACAGCTTCAAGTATTATTTGTTTATTTATAGTCAGGTGTCAAATGTTCGCGTTGACGGGTAAGGGAAACGTGCTCAGCGCAACGTATTTTCCGCCAATCTAATTTGATCCTAATTACCAGTATGGATAAGGATTGTTAGAATTCTAAGGTTGCAATTCCATACGAAATATTCATGAGGGTAAAAACAAGTTTTGCTGTATTACGCAAACTGACGATCACATAGAGGTTACTATTCCGAGTGGTGTATATAAAATTGTAGAAATTAACAAATCGCTACAGCGTGAGATCAACCCGCATTCTCGGCTTCTCACCTAACGTTTACAGAGCAGTCCACACCCACGAATCTAATTTGGATGTTCAAATAATTCATACGACATATATACATGTAGAGTGTAATTTAACTGGAGGCGCTTACAGGAACAGAGCAGTCGCATCAATCTTCGTGTATGACGCACATGTTGAACTAGGTTATAAAATAATCAAGGAGCCGGATACAGTTATTCATTTACCAATACTTACACGACGCATAGATAACATAATCTTGGAATTGGTTGATCAAGAGGGTCGACTGGTGGACTTTGGTAACGAGAAAGTAACTATTAGATTGGAACTGAAGAAGTATGGGCCTTACGATTTTTGGTAGTAGGACTCCTATCTGCAGACGAAGGTTCATCGTTAACCGAAGGTGACGTTCAGTTTCTACAATATCTCGGCTATAAAGTATTAAGACAATACAGAAGAACCGCTGAAAAGTTTATTCACAGGGGTGAGGTGGAATGCGATCGTCGAACTTATCATCTGTACACAACAAACGCATACGGCAAATCCGATGAGATTAATCTAGTTGTGCAAAAAGCCAATCTCATTACAGCTACTTACGATAGTGTATGGTATTAACAGCATCATTAAAGGATACTACTCATATATATATATATATATATATATATATATATATATATATATGTGATGTTTATTTTGTAATGAAATTAATTGGCGAATAAGTGGGACACTAAAATGTGGAAAAAATATATTTAATTATTATTATTTTGCTTTTTAATATTTATTTTTATTCTGTACTAGCTCAGTATCTCAAATGGGGATAGGGTTCAATTTGTACTTTAAACTTTAATTGTTGGAAATTTAAAATGATTGATAACATTTAACCTGCTAAATCCTTTAAATTATTATAACTGCATTTATATAGTAAAGGGGTAATTATAGAAAATTTCATTATACATATGGAAATGTTTACGTCAAATAATTTGGAAATTATACTAAATGGTTTCTGTGTGAAACAGACTTTAGTTGAATCTGCACAATAACGCATGCATTGCGTTCTAACTGACTTTCAGCCTGCCAAAAATTTCAATAAATGATCTACAAAATGTAAATACAATTTTGTTTTGTTCAAAATAAAATTAAAATGTTGATAATTACACCGGTTCATTCACTTTACAGATATTTATAACATGTTGTCGCACAAACATTTATACATAATCAATAAAACAAAAATAAAGGATATCAAAAGAATAACCAACGCAATAATGGGTTATGATAGTAAAATTTGACTCACATGTGTTGCTGCACTTTCCAAAAGATGTTTTCATTAAGCTGGTTCCATATTAAAATATTGGACGTAGAATTCTTCGAATGCGATGATGGCACTGCTTTGCTGTTCACAATGGTGCTGCTTAATTTTACATACTTCATCCAAATCCAAAATTACTGATAAACGACTCTTCCTCGTGTTAAATATGATGTAACGTAATATTGCTCAAATATTTTTCAATAAGCACTTTATTTTAAATTGTATGTTTAGATGTTGGTTTAAATATTTACAAAATTTTTCGGATTTAAAATTATGTTTTATTGGCATATAAATTTTAATTGATTGCACTTTTATTTTAGATGCCGTTATGGAATTCAGTTTATTTACTACTCTGCGTCACATCCAAGAAAAATAAACATCAAATCCGAATACGAATTCAGATTTGAAACAATTATATTGTAATCGACAGTTATAATCGGTAACTTAATTTTTAAATTTTGTTATAGGTTAAAACAATTGTTTCTGAGATCTCGATTCTACGTTGAACCTCGAAAATGTAAACGAAACTTGTAACTTACTCGTTAAACACCAACACTATTAACACTATGACTTATTAGTCACAAAAACCAGAAAACATAGAGATTGAGAAAGCAGAAGCAATTCCTTTTATACTTTTCACTTGGATACCAAATTGTCAACTTTTTTTCTACATTATACACAAAAAATCCAAGCATCTGATTGGTCTAAACAAAATTGTTAACTTAACTAAAATACAAGTTATGCTATAACTTTTTTATGACAAGTCGGATTTGCTTTTTGAATACAGATTTGGAATCAGGGCAAGATTTCGCATAAAAAGACACAAACCCTATTTCGCTTCGAAGCTTTGCATTTTGGCAATTCAAAATCTAAATTTACCTGTATCTAACAAAATCTATATTCTACACCTAAACTAAATACATATTCGGAATCTACGTGAAAAACTGTATCAGAATTCATTTATTTCAAATCATTTAACTTAATTTTGACAGAAATTGCAATTTCATATTAAAATTTTAGGTAGTTAACCCAACTTTTCTAAATTTTATGTTCATATTATATGTATATTGTAAATTTCTTTATGAAAACGAGGGAAACCTACTAATATGTGCTATTATAATTTATTATAAACTTAAATTATCCTAAAAACACTAAAAATTTGCAAAATTCTCAAATATAATACTTAACCTAACTTAATGCATTTTTACTTGTAACTTGCGTTTAAAACGTCTAAATCACTTAAAGTGTTAATTTATCCTGTTCTTATAACTGTCTTTAACACAAATACTGTTTACTTTTAGTCCATAGTTCATAACTTTGTCATATTAGAAATCCATATTGTTTAACATATTTATATAAATTTTGTATATAAAATGTACTTTTATATTAAATGTCACATTATAGAAATGTTGTTCATGTTCTTATCAAAGTTTCTACATCACTACCACTTCTACACTTTTTATACACTTTGTCTGTGAAATATAAATATACAGTGTTCTCACCATAACCCTTTTTTAAAATTTATATAGTTCCAGTATTGTATCTACATCTATACATGCTCTACGTATTAGAATTAACCTACACCATGTGATTAATACCTGTAAAGTGTTTAAACTGCTCGAATATATTGATTAAACTGTAAAATTACTGAAATATGTTCAACGAAACTAATCCTACCCACAAATATCAATCGTTTTGACCTTCCTCACACACTGCTGGTATAGATCAATTGCTTTTATGAATAAAACACACTCGTGCACATCCCACAATCGAAACCGTATTTTCCCTCTCGTCTACTAATTTTCCTATTAAAACGAACTGTACACATTCTCAAATCTATTTAAAATTGCACACTATAAAGAATATAAGCTTGACAACTCTAGCCCCTGTATTATACTTACTTGTACCCATCTCAATATATATATATATATATATATATATATATATATATATATATATATATATATATATATATATATATATATATATATATATATATATATATATATATATATGAGATGTTTAGAAAGAGGTAATAGAAGTATCGGACAGCTTACATGACATTTGGGTCATAAAAAGGGGTAATTTCTAGTTCGATACAAGTGCGAGACACAATTTTACATAAATCTGGTTCACGATGTGTTTAAAATAAATTTATTTGGTATAAATTGATCTGAATATCAGTTGCTTAGTTTGGTTTCATCATAAAAAGCAATTTGCTGCTACCAAAATTGTCAAGGATGTTAAATATAACCATTTTCGTAGTCATTTTAGTAGTGCAATTTTTGCAATAAAATTCAATTTTTCAAAGATAATTTGGCAAGTAGACATTTCACAGGTGTTTAAACATGGACTATGTAGTTAGGATTAGGTTAGGGATAGTGTATGTTTAGTTTTTAAAAGCAGGAAATACAAAAATTTAGTAAAAAGGGTTATAATATGGACAGTATAGACAATTTTCGCACACATTTTTGTTAGCGAATTAGTGACAAAAATTATAATACATGATTCACAAGAAGAAAAACATTTAGAACATTATGGCATACAAACATTTATAGTGCCGTACATTTTATAGTGTAAAAATTCTAAAAGAGTGTTAGACGATGAGACTTTTTCAATGCAAGACTGAATAACATTATGCATTGCAAATAAGTAGTGAGAACAATAAAGACAAGTAGTACAAACCTTAAACATAACATTTTAAGTGTTAAAAACATTTTTTAATATGAATTAATTTCATATTTAAATTTAAGTATGGTTACGTTGTAAATTTTAGTTTTTTTTCATAATTTTATACTTTTTCCACATTATTAGATTTAGTTTTTGCTCTTAAAGCAAATAATAGATGTTCTTTCACAATATAAATAAGTTTTTATAAGGATACAGCGTTTTTATCCGCAAAATTTTGCTAAATTTGAGATGAATTCTAGACAAATTTACAAAAGCTTAAAATTTTCATTAAATTAAATGTTTCGAACATAAAAGATATGTTTTCTTATGTAAATTGTCCTCAGAATTCCATTTTTGCAAGTAATTTTAGTGTAGCTTGTAAGTGTAAATAGTTAAAAGCTTATTTTGATTAGATTAAGTTATTTCTTTTATTAGTGTTAGGAATTATTGCTTGTTAGGTGTCCTTGTATTCAAAATTTCATGTAGTTTTCATTTCCGTTTTTAATTTTCATTTCCGACCATGTATAAGAAAGTTACGGCCGAAATTCCATTTATGTGCAATTCATAATTTTGATTATCCAATCACATCCATTGTAAATTTTGCAATATGGCTGTAAAAAAATTGAAATCTCTGTAGCAACCAGAAACCTATAAAAGCAAGCGCTCAGGAAATTATTATCTCTCTCTAGAATTTGTTCAAAAAGTGAAAAAGTTAAAACAGTGTTGCTAAATTTGTGTTTACATAACCTAATTTATTATCGTCGAGAAAGTTTACGTTACGAATAATTTCGAGAGCACTTGTTTCTGTATCGTTGGTTAAAATTAAATAGTTCGGTCACCGATACCTGTCGTCTTTAATAAAATAATTCTGTACGATTAATTGATGTCACGATTTTGTGTAAATTTGTTTCGTGTTTTCCAATTTAAAATAATTCTGATATACCAAATTAAATTCCATTTTTATTTGGTCAAAGTTTGTTTTATTTCTCCGGACAATTCCTCTTAAATAAATATTATTTTCGGTAACTAAAATAAAAGTGTGTTAACAAAAATCTTGGATACTTAATAATACATTTTAAACGATATCACTCATAAAGATTTAAAACCATTTTAAATAAAAAGTTACCATAGTAAATAAGTGTTTGGAGGTTGTCGTTTTTGGAAAGAAAACATCTTGAAGCTTGGAAGTTGGTGTCTTCGAGAACCGAGATAGCAGTTGGATATTAGTAACAACTGTAGCCGAGGGAACATTGCCTGCATGCAGCTGAAGTTTGAAGACATCATTCAATCGACAGGAAGGACTGTATATGTGAGTTTTAAAATTTTATAACCCTGTTTATTGGTATTTTCCTGCAATTTATAATTGTAATATGTTATTAATTAAGAATTTCAATTATTTACTTGTGTAAACACCTGTGAAGCTAATTATTTCCTTTTCTTTTCTAAATTTTCATTTTGATGCAAACATTTAAGTTTCATAATTATTTGACATTTTTTGACAGCTTTACTTATTTTCACTTAAGTTCATTAACGCATGCGTTAGAAAGCAAATTCTATTCAGAGCAAATTTTATACGTCAAATTCAATTACATATAGGATATTTCTTATATTTTAAAAAATTTTATCTTCAACTAAATCCCTGAACTCTTTCCCCAATTGAGATCCTTGAGCTAGTCCGGTGCAATAATAACATTAAGAGTTAATTAATTACTTCAATCATTATTACATACAACATTTAAATTTACCTCAAATTAAATTTCAAATAAATCCTTGAACTCTTTCCCCATATGAGATTAATCTAATCTTAATAAATTAAAACTTTAACATCCCATATATATATATATATATATATATATATATACATACTGGGTTCCCCATATTAGACTATACAATTTAAAAGTCGAATAAAAACTTTCTAATCAAAGTAAATTAACTTTTTAATGGACTAATATGTAGCTTATTCTGTTGGATTTATAACTAAAGGAAATAACAATTCAAGTTTTAAAGATCAAGGAGGCGCCTGTCTATAAACAACGACTTAAGTGTTTCTGTCAAATATGCGTTATACGCAAACGATATAATTGCTCCAGTTTAACAATTTTCATTGCATTATGAATTATTCGATTCAAGAGCGTGTGTTTTCTGTGGAAGTCTACATTAGAACTGGTTCATTTGAAGAAGTTCGGCGTGCATTTCGACAGCAGTTTGGAAACAATAATAGGGGCGATGCACCAACACGCTTTACAATTGCGGCGTGGGTTCGTCATTGGCGTGAAAATGGCTCTGTGCAAAACATTAAAAAACCTGGACGTCGAAGAACGGTGCGTACGCCTGAAAATATTGAACGAGTAAGAGCTGCCTTTACAAGAAGTCCTAAGAGATCGGCTAATCGGCAATCACTTGCCCTAGGAATATCTAAGGGAAGTCTCCACAGAATTCTGCATAAAGATATAAAATTTCATCACTATAAATATCAAATGGCGCATAACCTCAGTGATCTAAAAGCGAGGGTGACATTTTGTGAAGAATTTTTACATCAGCATCGTGGAGAAATTCATAATTTACTAATGAACGACGAAGCAAATTTTCATTTGGACGGTGTTGTTAACAAGCAAAACTTTAGATACTGGGGGTAGAAAATCCTCACGAACTGTTTACCAAAAACCTCCACAGCCCAAAAGTCGTTGTTTGGTGCGGTGTAGCATCATTTGAAATTATCGGTCCTTATTTTTTTGAGGATGAAAATAACCGTTTTGTTACAGTTAATTCCGAACGCTATATAAACATGTTGCAAACGTTTCTTATCCCAGAACTAATTAGACGAGGACTAAATGGCGCCATATTATTCCAGCAAGATGGAGTAACGGCTCACACAGCCAGAAATACTATGAGAATTTTGCGAGATTTTTTTGACGGCCGTATAATTTCCCGATTGGGAAATTTGAATTGGCCCCCGAGATCTCCCGATTTAACGGCCCCCGATTTTTTTTCTCTGGGGATACCTAAAGCAAAAAGTTTTTGTAAATGATTTAACTTTTCATCGCTCTGTCAACTATGAACACTAACACAACGTACGTAAAATTGTACTCAATTAGTTCTATAATGTTTATAAGTAATTGGTGTAATTGCTCTTGGCAACTGTCTTTCCATAAGCCGAATTTTAATTAACAACTTTTATTTTCCTGATGAAGCTAATAATTTATTAGCGAAATATTGAATCATAAATACATTTAATTAACTTGGCTAGGTCTAATGCCCAATAACCTTTAATTCTTATTATATATATATATATATATATATATATATATATATATATATATATATATATATATATATATATATGTATGTATATACCAGATCAAAGTACTTGTTTATCGCAGGCAGGGTGCAGTCCGCAAAATAAGACAAGACCGCACTTTACGCTTCCTTACCGCTCAAGCATGTGTTGGGATTTGCAGAGGGTTTTACGAAGCCTCTAGTTAACGTACGCCAAGAGGTGGTATTGGTTCGATCCAAGACCGATGTAGACTGCTACAGCGTTGAAACCGATGTTAAGATCAACTTGACGAAGGTTACGTGGAAAGTTTCATATGTACTTTCGAATGATGAGAAGAATGATCAGAAGAAAGTAAAAATTCACCTATACAAGTTGTGTTTCACGCTCGAGAATTGTACATATATCCGACCTTACCCGCATCAACGTCAATGGTTTGAGCGGTGAAGAGCTTTCAACATCCTCAATGGTTACTAGTTGCTTTCCATACCAAGAAGCGAAATAATAGAGAATATTAAATATCTCGAATATAAAATCAAATATTAATAATAGAATATATCCGTACGAGCAGCATAATCTCGGTTTCGCTGATAACAAATAATCGGATGCTTGCGAAGAATATTTAAACTTTCGACATCAATATTATAATATGCCACAAGCTTCTATTCTTAGTTACGAACAATTTAAGAGTCAACCGATATTTATAATTAACTGCACTCATCAAAACAAGGGTATTCATAATGTAGTTATTGATTTTAAATTGGAAGTTGAAGCATCTTCGGCCTTTGCATACTTTGGCATATGATGTTATTTTGCACGATGTATTAATTGAGAATGAACCATTTGCTAGCATTGTACCTAAAATGTAATTACCAAATGAAGCATACCGGAAGATAGGCATGCAAACCTTCCTTATTTGAACCTATTTCAACTTTCGAGTTTTCCCGCCATAACGATTTAAAAAATATACCACTAGATAGAGCTGTGATCTACCTCTAACTCGCTTTTAAAAATCTACCACTATCAATCTCTATTAAAATACTGTTTTAGATAATATACGTTTCTTCTTACATATATTTTACAAGTATGGTATATTAATCGTTAACCTTGCATCTTTTATAAATTTTTGTGAGAGGATGTGTACAATTTCAGTTTTACATTAAAACTATGACCTCTTAATGCTGAAAGCAATCTAAGATTTTCACAGAAAAATTTGTCTCTAGATAATATAATTTATTCATCACTTAGACCTTATTTATATAGATTCGTTGCTACTTCATTGATAAAATCTTCATAAATCGAATAATTACGATAGCCATTCATATAATTCAGCTTCTGATTTATCACCTCTACAGCCTGCTCAGCTAAAAATACTGCATTGTTAGCTCTGCTTACTCTGATTCGCTTTTCTTCGTCGGTCATAAACAAAAATTAAATTTTTATACCATAACCTATACGGATAGCTTTCTCGGGTTCGTGAGATTTTAGAGTTTGGTGTATTGGATGCCCAGTTTTAATGTTCGAGATTTCGCGCCATTCCTTCATATCAACGTGCAAACAGCATATGTTGGTAAATGTCCAAAATAATTGTACTACAGTTTGAAATTCATTATTCTTCAATGAACTTCCTACTTCGAGTACGGTGGAATTTTCGATAAATAGCGCCCAAGTAAATAATAAACGTTCTACAACAAAGCCATTAATAAGATGTCGATACCGTAATACTAATTACCTTTAGACGCTGCTTTAGGTGTATCAGTCCATGAGTAATCAGTTTTACCATCAATATCCCATATATTTCCTACATCAGGCATATCCGTTTGTTCAGCATCCATATTATCTATTCAATTAATTACGTATTCAACTACGTTACCACCCTATTTACGTCAGAATAATGAGAATGCGGCTTAGTTGCATCCTCTAACACTAGTACATTCGTTTATTACCTATGCTAGCGATAGGAAGTACATGCCATTCGTTTATTACCTGTGCCAATCCTCCAAGTGCACTACGGACTCTTGTGGACTCTTTTACTAGCTCTAGTCATTTACAAATAACGCTACCATTTCTTTCATAGCAATGTTGTCAAACGTAAAATACCATTTAGGAACACATAACCTGTTTAAACTTTCATATTATTCTTCGTTTGCACTACGTTATTTATCATATTAAACCAGCTCCATTTATTAAAAATCGTTCCTTTCAAAACATTTACATTTGGTACAAGCGTCTTTTAAGGTAATGATAAGTATTTTCTATAATTCTGTTATCGCACTTTTGTAGAAATTTCCTTGATTCTTCGATATGGAAGTGAAAGTTCAAGCTGGCCGTTCAAAACGACGTATTGGAGAATAATTCACCCGTAAGGAGAAACGTCTCGTTCTTAACGTACTAATTTGAACGTTAGTGCAGCTGTTATAGAAGCAAGCAGTGCTTTTTGAACGAAATATCTGTGCTATTAAAAAGGAAAATTAAACTGAAGAAATAGTTAGTCCGAAGAAACGTGCGGAAAGGAAAGGTGCACAACGAAATGATCGCCTTCATGTATATTACTAGAATATCCAAATATATCATTTGTGCGACGATTATATTATGTTGAAAGTAAATGATGTACCTATAATAAAAAAAACGCTGCAAATTGTATCAATACTTCCACATCAAAAATTTAAATTATCCTGTCAAAATGACATTTACACTATTTGTTGTACAGAAAAATTATAGGGACAAAAATACTGACAATTAGATCAATGTCATTTAATTTATACCAACTTAAACGCCATAAATATGGAATGGAAAAATTGAATACAACAGTATTGCCAAAACCTGGTTGCGTCTATGCCTAGACTATTAACATTCCTGATAGAGAAGAATGGAGCTATGATTAAGTGAAGTTGTTAAATTTGTTACTAAATTCTAAAATATAATTTGTTCTAATTTATTTTTAAACTGACATAACCGTCAAAATATTTTAACCTATTTTTGATAAATCGTGTTCACACTAAGTTCGAGATTTTAGCAAAAATACTATAAATTTTAAAAATCGTTTTTTTTTTGTAAATAACTCGAAAGCTATTAACTTAAAAAAAATTACAAGAATTTTTTTCAATCAGAAATTTTATTTTCTATATAATGCCAAAATTAAAAAAAAGTCGTGTGGACGGGTACCAAAATCTATTTTGAAAATGACACTTACAGAACTCAAAATAACTAAAAATTAATACCTTATGGTTAAATTAAACGCAAAATTACACATGAACTTGTACCAGTCGAGGGAGATACTGGTACAAAATATATAAAAACGACTCAACATCGACGGCAACGTTTGGAGTGTTGTCGATTGCGACTGCAGTAGAACCACAAGGGTTTTCCAATAAGAGGTGTTATTTTGATATTCAAAGAAAAATGGAATTTTTTGAGATAATTGATCGGATGTTTATTTCGTTATAAAGAGGAAGGTATGCCGTTAATAATGGAAGACAATATCAGCCAAATGGCTACTACGACCACGCTTACAGGACCATATCCTTTTCATGAAATTTTCTATTACCAAATCGCAAAGTGGCTGCCCTATGTCATCGATAGCCTTGAATCGACGCTGGGCTGTTGGCGTAGACCTTATCTTTCACGTGGCCCCAAAGGAAGAAGTCGTAAGGTGTTAAATCACAAGATCTTGTGATTTGGTCTTGTTGAAGGTAAACGCTGTCCAGATCAATACCATCCAATTCCGGCCATAAAAAATCATTAATCATCTCTCGATAGCGCAATCCATTCACCGTAACTGTTGCTCCAGCCTCATTTTCGAAAGAGTAAGGTCCAATGACCCCGCCAGACCATAAACCTCACCAAACAGTCACACGTTGAGGATGGAGAGGCTTTTCAACAATAACTCTTGGGTTTTCCGAGCCCCAGATGCGACAATTTTGCCTGTTGACGTACCCACCGAGGTGGAAATGGGTCTCATCAGTCAAGATGATTTTTCGATGGAATTCCGGATCATTTTCATGCATTTCAACGACCCAATCTGCAAAGACACGACGTTGTTGATGTTCGGCCGACTTGAGTTCTTGTGTTAACTTAAGACACAAAATACGGTGTAATGACGTTTGTGGAATGCCCAATTCCAAAGAACGACGAGGAATGGACAAACCTGGGTTTTCTTCAACACTTTGGGCTACAGCAGCAATATTCTCAGTTGTTCTTGAGCGACGTGCACGGGTTTTATTCTTCACATCATTAACTTGTCCCAACAGCTCGAATTTGTTCACCAATTTCTGTATTGCGGTCCGACAAGGTGCTTCACGATGACCCAAAATTTTCACCACTTTATAGTGAATTTTAATAACTTCAATGCGTTGTTGAAGCGTGTATCGTTCCATTTTTATTAATCGCGTAGTTTTTACTTGTCAAATGTCAATAAATGACAGCTTCAAAAGTGACATCTACCGAAATAGCGGGCTATTCAAAATAACACTTCTTATTGGAAAACCCTATATAATAAGGGGATTTGATACATTTAAAACAGTTTAAACAAGCTGTATTTAAAAATTATTGTCGTAATTAAGGTATTCGTTATAGTAAGTTATAGAAAATTTGAATGTGGCCATAATGTGTTTTTTGTTTCCACTCATGTGAAGTTCTTGTATAATCCCATGTTGCTTAAATGTAATTAAGATTGCTTTTACGTATAGTAAACATTCATAAACACAAACAAAACTCATTAATTGCAAAAATGAAATTTAATAAAGTATCTGACATGAAGTTTTAAACGTCATTCTGACATAGATTATTGTTTTTGTTTCTACAATGTTGCAAATTTAACCTTAACCGCAAAATTTTGTTGGAGCTCTTAATTATTATTATAACTATACTGGATTACTACAAAATAAATTTACAAAAAGATTACTAATTTTGTTTACCGTATTGATGTTAAGTTATCTTGAGAAAATCTTTAGTTTCAGTTAATTTTATTAGGAATAATGTATCCTCAATTTAAATTGATAATTTTCATAGAAACAGCTGTATAAATTTTAATTTATGTCGTTACTTAAGATTATCTCATTTGTATATAAAACATTATTTGTTATTCCATTTTATTATTTTTATTAATGCAATATCTGACCATAGTAAATCCCAACCTTTAACCGCAATCTTGAAACCTTTAGTTACTCAGAATTAGAATAAAATAATTATTGTATTTAATTAGGTGCAAGATCGTTTTAACTGTTTAAAAATGGTTTTTAATTGGTCGCTAACTTTATATTTGTTCTGTATTTAACAGAGCTATATTAAGGTAATTCATTATATGCCACATACGTACTGGATTTGAATTGAAATAAATTATGTTTGGACTAAGCACCAACTCACAAACTAATCAGAAAAGAAAATGTATGCATTAATTTGTTTCTATCACTAACGAGATAAAAAAAAACAATTGGAGTAGGCTGTGAAATTTAGTTATTTTTGAATTGGTAATTTAGCCACATGCACAGAATGACATGTATAACATTTGTACTGTAAACAAAGTTTATTACCTAAAATTAAAAAAATTATTCATTTACGATATTGAAATTTACATAAAACTAAAGGATTTGTTGAAAATGTTATCCATTTACGTCTAAACATAAACGAATTATTCTTTGCAATATAGCGAAAACATTATTACAACGTCTGAGGTGAGTTGATTTTTCCACACTATTCTGTTATGTAATTTCTCAGTTCTTCCAGATTATGAATTGGCGCTGAATAACTTGAATTTTTAATGTAAGGTCGTACAAAAATATCGCATATGTTCAAATCGCAGGACCTAGTTGGATATGGGATTTCAGCGTTCCTGCTTATTGTTCTGTTATCGATTGACATATCCAGAAAGATAAAACCAGGACTCATCAGAAATAATACAGTGTTCAGAGCTGCTTCTTTGTTGAAATTATTTTGAAACCAAATGCAGAATTCTATTCGTCTTGAAGGATCTACTAGTAAAAGTTCATGAAAACAGTGCAGTTTATATGCATGATGGTTTAACTCTTTTTTTAGGATTGTTCCAGTCGTGCCATAAGGTATATTTATTTGTTGAGCCAATACTCAAATGAAAGTTTTTGGCTGTTCATCCGTAATCGGCCGGGCGGCTTCCATCGTTGCGGCGAACTACTTCCACTTTTACAAGCGACACTGCCACTTTCTCTAAATAACCGCACAGAATTAGTTACAACGTCGCGTAAATAATTGTAATTGAACACTAAGTCGGGGTATTCGTCACGAAATTCAGTCATGCAATCATGAAGTGAATATTGCCACTCTCCACTTATTGTTAACCCGGTTCGAAAGAAACATTTAATAGCTTTCGGTTTTTGTTGTGTAGTGAATACCATTTTTTCAAACTTTAAATTTTTTTACTAAATAAAAATATAAAAAATTTGACAAGAGCGTTCAGCTTTAAATTTTCATGTTATTCTGTTCATGTGGCTAAAGTACCAATTCAAAATAATTAAATTTTACAGCCTACGCTAATTGGTTTTTCTTTTGATCTTAAATTCAATACTAATTACCAGTTTTGTAAGTTACATTTAATTTACTCAGTCAATTCTTAAAATTGACCAAATTTACTTATATCTATAGAAAAAATAATGATTGAAATTATTGAAATTGGAAAACAAGTAACACCATCTTTCACATTTATTATTGTAAAATTTTGGCAATATATAACTCCATAAATTATATTATGGTCTAGATAGTCTTAGCTATTTATTACTGCTAAAGCTGCTTCTACTTCATTTTCTAATAAATTTTGGTAGCGTTCACAATTTAAAGATCCGTTATAGAAAAATGGACCTACTATTCGCATTCCGAATATTGTAGCCCACATATTAAAACCGAAACGGTACTAGTGTCTGCGCACTTTATAAACTCTAGGATTTCCCTTCGCCCAACAGTGAGCATTTTTTCTGTTGAAAATTCCATTATTGGTGACCTCGTTCATCCGACCAAATCATTTTATATGGAAATTGCTCATTATCTTCACATTGCCTGGTATACCATTCAGAGAACTCTCTGCGCATAGCTGAATCCCCTGGTCGGATTCTAGGACGTTTCGTTCCAGGACGGTTAGTCCAGGACTGTTGGTCCCCGGACTATTGGTCCAGCGGATTGTCCGGCGGACGGCTCATCCAGCGGACGGTTCGTCGAGCGAAAAGTATTTTTTTAGTAAAAATATTTCATTAAAATACTGAACTAGTACTAACATTTTGAAATACTTTATCTAAACGAAATTGCACATTTATCGCATAGATAATAAAGTTGAAATATTTTTATATCGAATTTGTTTTTTATTCAAACGTTTTGTTAGAAATGACCATACAATTTCTTTAGTTGGACGAAACGTCCTCAGGACGAACTGTCCAAAGGACCAAAAGTCTGCAGGACGAACCGTCCGGAGACGAACAGTCCTGGAAAAATCGTCAGTGGACGAAAAGTCCGTATACCCCTGGTGGAAGTCCCTGGCAAATTCTAGATGTAAATGGACGTATTATTTCTTTTTGTAAAATAAAATGAGCAGTAGAATGAGCCACTTGTTTGTTCAATGTATCGTGTAGAAATTTCTGGATCTTCCGTAACAGCTAATAAAACATTATTTGCCTTTTCTTCATTGCTAGGTTTTTTACGGATATTTTCAGGCTTTATAAATGCACCATGTTCTCTTAATTCACGGACAAGTTCCTAAATGTGGTTTTATGAGGCTGTCTTCTCTCTGGACATTTGTTTAAATACATGCGTTCCGCTTATTTGGAATTTCGTTGACGTAGTATGTAACACGATAGCATGTCATATTTATCTACATTTGAAAACTGAGTCATTATTTTTTGATAATAACTGTCGCAAATTAACTAATTCACGGTTAAATACTAGTACCAGCTAAATCCAAAATTGTACAATACAAAATTATGACAGATACTGAATTACCTCAAAGCCGTCTATTTTTATTTTTTCAAAGCCATCCGTTTTTATTTATTCTTCTTTAAAACATCACATCGTTGTTATGACGTCGGAGATAGATAGAACTTTAAGATATTATTTATTTTTGAAAATTCATGAAAAACTCTTTATCAGCTTGGAAAAATCAATTTTTATTGGAAATTATATACTGACCGCCATAAATAAATGAACACCCAGTAAACGCTGATGTATTTTAATGAAATTTTCATAAAATGTGTGTTTTATTCCCATTAAGAATCAATGAAAAGGAAGGTACAATAAATATTAATCAAGTAATCATCGACAATGAAACAAAAACGCTTTCCCTTCATTTGACATTAGTTACTTAAGTGTCAATGTTAAGCATATTTGCAAGCTTTATAAGTAAAGCCATTAAAGTTGAAATAATGCCTCCAGTACGACATCGTGCAAATTTTCAACAGTTAACCGAGTTTGAACGTGACAAAGTAATAGGTCTACGAGAAGCCGGACTATCAATTCGTGATGTTGCCGCTCGCGTGGGACGCAGTGTCGCCACAATGTCCTTATATAGGCGAAGATGGTCAGAAAATAATGTTCAATGGCGACGTTTGCGTCTCCAGCGTCCTAGACGCACGCACAACTGATCGTGAAAATCGCACTCTTAAGGATGGAACGCATTAGACGGTCGCGGTCCCGTCGCATCACGGACCGTGCTAGTCTCGACTGCGCTCAATGAAGATCTTTTTCATGTTTATAACGCAATGCATTTGCACTTGGTGTTCTAGAGCTATGCTCGCTCGCTACGCGCTCTCCTCCGATCTTTTCGAAAGAATCTCGGGAGACCGCGATGCGATCGAGACGAGCTCGGGAACGTCTAGTCCGCGCGTTTTTGATGTTCACGTACCATGCTAATTCTATGAATCGTTTATAATCGAAGTAAATCGGCAACATTCATGACTACACTGACGATGTTTTTCATTCGTTTTGTGATTGTTGTGTGTGCTGTTTCACGCGTGCTGGAATATGGAGGATGAAAAGTTAACAACATTAGTTGAAAAGTATGTTGAATTATATGATCCTGCTGATAAAAACTATGCCAATCAGCATAGAAAAGACAATTGCTGGGTGGAAATTAGTGTTGAAATGAAACAAACAGGTAAGCTATGTTTATTTATTTATTGCTTTTGTTAGGCTTTATATAACATTTAGCACATTTTCTTGACGACCCGCGTACACAATGTGTATTTGCCAAGGTACTGAACCTTCAGGTGAATTAAAATAGGTTGTAAATTTTTCCCTAACACTCATTGCGATCTTTCCAAAGTTGCTTCCAATATTTGAAATATTACGTAAACCTTTAGATTTCCGTGCATTATCAGATAATTGAAAATTATCACTTTTACAAAAATTATGCAAGCAGCAGGTAGCAAGTATAACAGTTTTTATATTATCTGGTTTCAATCTGAGCCAACGTTGGTAGATGCCAAATTTTTGAACTAGAATTCCAAATGCATTTTCGGAAATCCTACGTGCTCTTGAGAGCCTATAATTAAAAATCCTTTTTCGGTCATTTTGATCTTCAAGAAGCGAAGATCCTGCATAAGGACATAACAAATAGTGTTTTAGTGGGAAGGCTTCATCGCCAACTATAACATGTGGTAAAGGTTCTTGCATACCTGGAAGAATCTTAGCATCTGGTATATCTAAAGTATTGTTTTGTAGACCTTTTCCAAAACCGACCGTGAGAAAATTCCCCCATCACTATTTTTCCCATAACTGCCTAACAGCAATGAACTTGTAGTCTGCACCAACCCAAGTCAGTAAAACAATAGAAAAACTGTTTTTGTAGTTGAAGTATAGAGACCCACTTTTTTTTGGACCTGGAATGACCACATGTTTACCGTCTAATGCGCCTATGCAGTTGGGAAAATTCCAAAACGTACTAAATTGTTTTTCGCTTTCTTCCCACATTGCCCTGGTTGGTATGGACATCACTAATGGGAGAAGCTTTTTGCACATTGCCTCACATGTGGATATTACTATTTCTTTAACTGTTGTGTATCCCAGTCTATAGCTATTTCCTATTGTTTTAAAACTGTCTTCTGTTGCCAAGTACCTGAAAAAAGGAAAATCACAAATTAAGGTACACCAATTGCTAATATTAAACTTTTCTTTTAGTGAAATATGTTAAAAAAAGATGGGCGGCATTAAGAGCGATGCATCGGAGAGCACTGAAAAAACGAAGTGATACACGCAGTCGCCAGGCAGCAACCAACACAAAAAAATGCCGGTTTGAGGAACAAATGAACTTCCTAAGATTACATACCAACTTAGAGTAAGTAATAATTTTTAGCTACCACACACTGAAGTGGGTAAAAATTGGAAATTAGGACTGGTGATTAAAACATATGTAGTAGCTTCGTGCCCATGAATTGGCAGAGTATTTGACTAGGTTAGGTTAATAATATTTCCTCATTCTTATATTATATTATCTATAGGACTATTTCAAATATAGATGATCAATCGCAAGATTCTGAAGAAGTTCTGGAGGAAAACATTGAAGAAGAAATGTCGACTCAAATGTCGACTCAAATGCAGACAGAGATGTTATCATCTCCGTTACCATCTTCATCACTAAGTAACGTATCTTCGACTCCTTCGGTCAGTTCTAGAGCAGGAAAACGTACATATGCTAGACCAAAACCTACCAACAAAATGATGTCTCTGTAGCAAGTGTATTTCAAAATTATTTAGAAAAACAGAAACCGACGGAAAGACACGTGGAATTAGAAGATCCAATAATACACTTTTTTGTAAGTATGGGTAAAATTGTTAAAAATTTTACACTATACCAGCAAGCTCTTGTTAAAGGTAGAGTATACCAAATAATAAATGAGATTGAACTTAGTTCGAACCTCGGGCCAAGCCAACTTGAAACATTGAGTTATCAAGGGCCTTCAAATTATGGAGGGGCAAGTAATCAATATTTACTTTCTCGAGTCTAAAATTAATCTTACTTATTTTTATTTTTATAAGTCCCATAAATATAAATAAAACAGATGTAAACACATCATTTTTTATTTTAATATTATTTATTTGCTTTATTAGCAAACTGAAAACGTAGACCAGTTTTTAGGTAAAATGAAATACAAAAGTAATAAGTTTCTAAACTTACCTTAGACAAACGGCCAGGTGGTATACAGCGTCTAAATCCTGTGTTTTGCAGCTGAATATCTTCGTGAATAATATCTAGTAGCTCATTATACTTTCCAGATGACATATGAAAGCATTGGAAAAATCGTTGTTTGTCCAGTAACAATTTTTTGAATAAAGTTTGAAATTTACCCTCTACTTGTCTGCTTTTGTTAATTGGATGAATCCAAAATTGCACGCGGTTTTTTTTTTGTGCTTTTCTTCCTTTTCAAACAGAAGAGCCAATAATACGACCTCTTCCATGGAACTCATTTTCTTAACTAAAACTAAAGAGAAAGCGTGCAGGATGGTGTGCAACTGCTAAATGCGACTGATTCTGTTAAGACCGCGATCAGCTCAGCTCGCGATGCGACGGGACCGCGACCGCCTAATGCGTTCCCGCCTTTAGGCTTGTAGCTCGTCGGAATCGTCTTTCCTCAACAAGGGACATTGGTGATAGATGGAAAGGATTAACTGATCATCAAATCTCAGAATTCAACCTTTTGGGCTCAGGTCATACCGACCATTACTTTGTTTACCTCTAACTCCACGCCATCGTACTGCACGGCAGCAATGGTATAACGAGAGGTGGCATTCGAATGTGCAATGGAATCAAGTCATTTTCCGTGACGAATCTCGACTTTGTTTATGGGCTCATATGGTCGCAAATTGGTTAGAAGACGTCCTGGAGAAAGACGCAATTTGCAGTTTTCTGTACAAGGACATAGTGCACTCACTAATGGTGTGATGGTACATTAACAACGTTCTTGAACTAGTATTACTTCCGTATCTCCAAGAGACAGAAAATCCAATTTTTCAGATAATACGCGGACTTATACCGTAAGGGTTGCTAAGGAGTTTCAAAATACTGCTGATGTTGATCTGCTTCCATGGCCCTTTCGTTCGTCAGACTTATTAACAATCCATTCCAAAACAATGTAGATACCCTTCAACGGATTTTAGAAGCGTAGTATACCTCAGGTTAGCAAAGATTCACTCTTTTCAACTATGCCTAAGCGGCTAGCTGAATGTGTGAGAAACAGAGGAGGGTGAACGTATTATAGTGTTAACTATATTTGTACCTTGTTAAAATTTTCATCGTTTATTAATAGGAATAAGATAAACGTTTTCAGAAGATTTCATTAAAATGCATCAGCGTTTACTGTGTGTTCATTTACTTATGGCGGCCAGTATATATCTGTATTTTAGCAGTGTTTGATAATTATCATTTAAATAGGTAACTTTAATGTTAATTTTACAAGCATTTAGTTTTTTATGTTAAATTGCATAATTAACAATATTTTATTTTAGTACTTTTCCTTATTTTATAAAAAATTGAACACGAAGGAAAGTTATATATCTATAACGTGCGTTTATAATAACTCCAGAAAAAAATAAAATCGAAATTGCAAAAATTAAATTTTTCAAATATCTCAAAAACAAAAAATCACACCATCGATATTTTTGTGTCTTTTTATTGGTCCCCTAATTACAAACTTTTGTTCCATTTAACCGGAGTTTTTCCATTACCTTTTTTGATATCCCCATAGTGAGAATCGTTATCTTGGACACAGTATACATTAAAACACTTAACCTCGATCCTTCTAGCACGTTTTTGCTAAAATATAAAATTTTATTGTTATAATCGTCCCTTTTCATTCATATTAACTTGACAATGTTACTATGGATTACCCTTCCATAAATTGTTATAATTAATTGTAAACACTATTTCATTGTAACATAAACCAGTTTTTTATATCAGGGAAAGCAAAATGTATGTAAAAATTAAATAAATATGATTGAAAATGCTAAAGCTGTATTATCGACATTTTTATAGAAAATTGGATGTTTTTTACGTTAACATCTATGGATCTATGGATCTCTCTCTGACATGCGGTTTTAAACGTCATTCTGACATAGATTATTGTTTTTGTTTTTATAATGTTGCCTGTTTACGTTATCAACGTATAAAAAGAGGTTGCATGGCTTTCCTAAAAAAATTGAAATTAAAATTATTTCATTTCTTTTAATTTAAGTTAGCATCTAGATGTCTATTAACCTCTGTCTGTCATGAAGTTTTAAACGTCTGTTTGACATAGATTATTGTTTTTGCGTTTACAATGTAGCCTATTTTCGTAATGAACTTCTTATAAAAGAGGTTGGAAGGTGGTGTTGTGTTCCACACCAGATATTTTTTGTCAATTGTAGATTCATATGTTTCATCAATATCAGTTTTCCGTCTTTCTTTAACACTAGCTTTTTCCTTCCAGCAGCCCTCTACAAACGTTCTTTTCTTTTCTCAATTTCTTTCCTTTATCTATTCTTTCTCGCAACATTTTTCAAAATTCTTCGTACGAAATTGCGGATGGCATGTTTCGTTTTCTTTTCTTTGCACTACTTTTTGTCAAAAGGCGCCTCCACTGGTTTATGGAAATTTTTCGGATAGCTACGTTTTGGGACAAGTTGGCGTCATTGTTTACGTTGACTTCATAGTTTCTGCAGTTTGGCATAGCAGGTGGCTATTGTTTTTTTTTAGCTGTAGTTTTATTTAACGTAATATCTTGTAAAACATAAATTCTCTTAATTGGATGGTTTTTTATGAGAATTTCGTGATTTATTTTAGTTTCATTACTTCATATCACCTCGTCTTATGGTTGTTGCCAGAATTTGAATGTGAGTATTGATTATTTTCTGATAGTCCAACTGTCTGCTTAAAGTCATCTTACGCTGTATTTTGATTTTACTATTTGTGGCTTCATAAGCTACTACTGGGTTATTTGTGATTGTAACAGTATTGGTTCCTTTATTAATATCTCAGTTGGCATTCTCATCTTTTTTCAGATGTTCGTTGAACTCAAATATTATAACATTCAGTTCAGGTAAATGATTCACCTGTGCTAAAGAGCCATCGGGTAAAACTTTGAACGTTTCTGCTTCTTTAGCAATTTGTTTCCTAATACCTCTTAGTTTCTTCAATAGGTCATCTAAGCTGGTAATACTTTCGGCATTAAACGTGCCCTGTAACTGTTAAAACCATTAAGCAATATCCTATTCCTCCTTGGTCATTTCTGGTATTTGTTGCATATTTCCTGTTGGACCTGTTTCTTCTACGGCTTCCGTACTGAAGGGGAAAAGCCCACAATTTCGAAAACCATCTCCAATCGTTTCAAGCGAATTATCATTGTTTAATACGGTCCTCAAAAGCGGTGAAAAACTTGTAATGTGTTCAAAACTATTTTTGAAACTAGCCCGAAATACGCTACAGATAGAATAAAAATATAGTGGTCTAGCTCAGCTGACTTTTGAGGGTCACTAAAGCGATAGGGCACTGGATGCGTAGGTGGTGCCATCGAATGGTATATAGATAGCCAAGGTGCCACGTAGTTTTGCATAAGACAGCCCTTAAGCTACGAAATGAGGAAGTGAAGGCGCAAGAGAACACATGAGTATACATAAAAACAAGTAAAACCTACGATAATCAAGAAACCATAATGCTGGTCAACTAAATAATGGCATTTACAAAATTAAAGAAATAAATCTACTTATAACACTCAATTGCAGAGAGAGAAAATGAAATGAAGGACACATACTTCTGAAAAACCAAAAAAAAGGATAAATAAACAACAATTCTAATTCACACAAATAGAAGAGTGAGGGTGCCCTGTACTGTCTTTTATTTTAGCATATTTCAGCTAAATACCTTTGCAAGGCAATGCTAGATTTTTAATACGTTATATAGGCTTGTGGAATTATTTGATACCAGCCATAATTTATATAAAAATACCTTTAAGTGATCACAGGCTCAAATCGTTAACATACGCGGATTAACTTCAAAAAGGGCGACTGTCGTTTATAGATTAAAATTTGAAAAATCATTAAAACTAACACCGGAAAGAAAAGACAAATTAGCTTTGGCTAATTCAAAAGAAAATGTACACGCAAGAATTATTTTAAAGAAAAACAATGAATGAATACAATGAAGGTATTTAATTAACCCTATCGTCCTGACTCCATCGACACTGTACCTCTAACTAACTTTTCCCCCGATTTCAAACTAATCATATTTACTCCCGCAATCAATCCCAACTTTTCAAAAGAAAAAAAAACAAAAAATTATTATGTTGAAACAGTTTCATATTATTATTGAACGACATCTTGATTTTTAAAATATACATTCGTCCGTAACCAGCGCTACATCTAGATCTCAAGTTTCAACGTACCAAATAAAGACGGCTTTGATTTCAGTGCGCACTGATGTAATTAATTACTAACTAGTGACATTTTTATATCGAGAATGCGCGCATAAGAATTTCCAATGGTTCGTTACGCCCCTTCAGTAAAACAGCTTTTAAGCGTACACCTGCTAGTCAAACCTCAAACACGTGTTTTTCAACCCTTAGTCAAAAAATGTTTGATGCAATAATAAAATTTTCGCATTCCGCTACCTACACGTTTACCCTTGAAGTGGTCGCCACCATATTATTTAGATAAGTGGTTTCTTGGCATACTTTGTACGCTTGGCATAAATATAATAATATTTAGGTTAACATTTGGTACTTGCTAGATAAATATTGAGATATATATTCATATAAAAAATATAATATGGCAAAAAATATAAAAAATAAGTTTAGGATTCTTATAGAAACATAAAACATACAAAAACAGAAACAGAATTCGTATATTCATATAAAAACTAACGTATCTTTGGCACTTAATTGTGGTTGTTCTATTTTTTTTTTTTTGTCACACTGAACACACCTTCCTTTTGATTTTTGTTGTACTTCAGGATTCTCGGTATCGGCACTCCTATATTTCGCTAAATAGCTTTTAATTCCCATAGGTTTGGAATACTTGCCTTCTTTTGCAAATGGGTTGTCATTAGGGAAATCGCTAAATTTTAAAAAACTGCCGGTGATCTAGAGCCTTATCGTAGCTCCTCATATTAAGTACAATGTTAGAATTTAGTCCAGCAATATTTAAAAGCTGATAAATTATTACCAACGGCCATCGTTTAGTTCGCCTTTGAACGGTGTAATTGCTACACATTTTGTCGACTACATCGATTCCTCCTCTTGTTCCGTTGTAAAAAGGGTAATGTCAGGTTTGCCTGATTTTGTATCTACGGTACCATCAGAATGCTGCGTAGAAGGTAATATGACTGCTTTATTCTTTTTTGCACTATAGGAGACCAAGGTAGTTTGTTTCTGAAGTGCAATAGTTGAGGAACCTATAGGTTTATTTTTGCTTGGTTGTAACTCCGGTGGGATTTCTCTTTTATTCTTTTTCAAAGTGCCAACCGAAGTAATTTGTTGATCAAGAAGCTGTTGAGATAAAGTATAATTGGTGTACCAGTTTTCTGTCGTCAAATTTCTGCTAAAATTTTTGAAGGGCTCAACTAATCCAAGAACAACATCTGTTTGGTAGATTATATTCCTACAAGCTGTTGACCGCAATAAATTTCTAAATTTGAAACATAAAACATCTTTGAATCGCACAATGCAAATATTTTTATTCCATATTGGTCGACTTTTTAGGTAAATATTGAATGAAACTACATCAACCACGGTATGGAACTAATATCTAATCGTTAATTATATGTCCTCTTGGGCAGAATTTTTTTATACAATTAGCTGTAAATTTGCCTGTAGTTTCTCTGACTGCCGCTAATTTGTCCGACTGTCCTGTTGTTCAGGGCTTCTTTTATCGTCCAATATAAGAGCGCCAAGAAGAAATAGGAAACGTTTGTATCCCACACATGCCGGAAAGGTGTAAACAACAGTGCCATCAGTAAGCAAGAGAACGTTAAGAAGTGCAAGTATTTCCTCTGACGTTGATAATTTTGCGTCTCTGTCCCTTTAATACTCTTCACGAATCGTTCTAATAAAAATAGTTTTATAAGATGTTACACTTTCTATCATTTCTTTCGTAAAAAAATTAAAAAAATGCATTTAGCTCATTTTTGACGTTTCCCGCATCGACTAAAGGCCGTGGTAAAATTTTTACAATATTTCTAGGGGGCTGCTTCGCAAATTTACTTACAGTAGGATTTTTATTCCACAGCATTGCCCCATTACGACTTCTAAATGTAGGCACTCTTTCTACTTCTTCTTTATTCATTTCTTGATCACCCTCTTCTATAACTATTTGATTATCACCTACCTGTCCTGAGGTAGAATCATGGTCACTTTCCTCATTAAGATCATCGCCATCAACAACACCTATGGCTTCATTATCAGACCCTTCTGGCTATTTTAATTAGTTTTTATTATTATTTTTTGGTAGT
This sequence comes from Vesta saturnalis, assembly GCA_036346205.1. NCBI lineage: Eukaryota > Metazoa > Arthropoda > Insecta > Coleoptera > Lampyridae > Vesta > Vesta saturnalis. Next base: position 518,797 of record JARFJB010002256.1, on the reverse strand, counting down.
TCTGACCTAAAATCAATAATTACTGTGTAATAAACTATGTTTTTCTTTATTATGTAGGTACTTCGAAAACGAACATTTTTATTACTTACATAGTCGCTTGGCGTACTTTTCAGGCCACGTAGTAACACACACACTAATGAGAACGTCTAATTAGCTACTGAATTGCCACTAAGCGAAATTAACCCTAGATCGTAATGTAGAAGAAGGTATCACAGCCACATACTGGAACGGACTTGCCGATTCAATTTCTGGATATAAAGTAATGACGTTTTAGATAAAATTGGCGTACTTTACACCTCATAGCGACCACTTAGAGGTTAAATGTAGTATTCTACACAATCTAAAATGTATCTTCATCCTTATTCAGTGGCGTAACCTGATTTGACTTTATGTACGGAAGCGATTCATATCGCACAGTTAACCGTACAGAGAGTAATATTTTCGTGCACTAGTGCGTTTCACTTTCTCATTGTCTCCAATACGAAGGTAAAAACACGTATGCCTTTTGCTTTCGCATTGCTTTTTCATAAGTTACCGTAGCTATTACCAGTTGTCATCGGCCTGACAGGGAGTTCGTTTGCGGTGAAAGTTGCCACGCTTCCTGCTATTCACACAAATAGTATGAGCAAGCTGATGCAATACCATAGTGATTTCATATAGTTCGACTTTTATGATTTGATAATAAAAAACTTGAAATATTAGATTAAGCATATTTTGTAATTGTTTAATTTGTGATCAATAAAATATTAAGCAGACTGTTTTTCCACGGTCATAGGAAAAGGAGTGTACATTAAGCTCGCACGAAGGTCTTCATTTTGCACTCGTGGGATTCTCACAGTCGGGCTGGCGTCCTCGTGTGAAAATTCCCGCTTGTGCGATATATACCACTTGCGTAGCTGCTTATGTACTATCCTATTAACGTCATAAGGCCGATATGTAGCAAATAACGGACAAGGTTGAACTTTTTAAACCGAGACAACAGCAGAGCTGTATAATCAACCAAGTTCGTTCCTTTGTGTGTCGTTCAAGACTTTTCGTAATCCCATCACCTGTAAATGATTGTTTGAAACAAACAAAATACACCCACGTACCACACAAAATTAAAAAACACCGAACGTGTTTCGATAGCTACGCTATCATCATCAGCGGTCGACTAGTTTGACTTCATAAAGATGCAAACTTTTAAGTTATATAATTTCGCATGGGTTCAATATAACAATTATCTTGATCCTGGTATGCGTACGCTCATCATGTTAGGGGTTGTCATGGAAAAAACCAGGCAGCGATATCGTAAAGAATACGAAGACTTCAAAGGATGGCTCACTATTAAGAGCAACAATTTGGTTAATGCAGGCGTGTTATTAGCGTACATAAAGGGAAATTCGGAGGTGTACCCACTCACATACTTCATTATGGACGAAAGTTTCAATTCTGAAACTCACTTTGAAGGTATATAACAATATTGACATTTCAAGGTTGGTATGGTATTCGTGTAGTATAATAATCGTGGATTCTGAATGTTTTATACATTGCAGATTCGGAAAATTATTAATATTTTTGAGAAGAAAATATAACGGTTACAAACCAAAAAAGGCCAAGACTTCGTCTGAAAATCAAGTCATGGCATTTTTATTAGAATCGGACGACCGTACATGGTTGCTAGAAAAAGTCTTCTTGATATGTGGAATATTCGGCGCTTGTAAGCGTGATGAGCTTGTGAAGTTGAACATGGAGAATTTGAAGAGACAAATACAAACGTTTTAGTTACACAAAACATAGAAAAAGTAGAGTATTTGTCATTCCAAAAGAACCTCTTCCTTTTAGTGCATATGATTTATACAAAAAATACGCCGATTTGCGCCAACAGAATTTGGGAAATCAGCGATTTTTCACTGGCTACCGGAATGGAAAGTGTGTTGCAGGTTGTGGGCAACAATACTATTGGGGGGGGGGGGGCAAAGAAAATTTCTTCCCTCTTAAAACACGGGCCGTTCGTTTCGGAGGTCATCGACTACCATGATTGCCGAAAATGCTGTATGTACAGGCTGTCTCAAATTCGAGGGCAAGCATGGGGATCTCGCTTATTATAAGAGATAGGATATAGGTTTAAATTCGGCACTTTTGCTAAATTCGATGCCGAGTAATAATCTGAAAAGAAATTTGAGCTAACTCGAATGGATTTGGTTTTATGCTCAAAAAACTAAAAATTTCGATTTTTGTTCTTCGCGTTTGGCTACCTTATTATTAGGAATTTTCAAAATTCGATTAAACATTATTAAGGCAACTTTTTACGCACAATACTAATACGGTATTAAAAATATTATGCGACGTTTTGTTTATTCTGAACCATCATCAGGTTTATTTTTTCTTATCGGGGTTAAGACATATCTTTATGGCGTTGGATGGAGAATGTTATGTTGATTTTAGCAATATATAACACTTCATGGTTTGATCGACTGCGAACTAAAATACTCTTAAATTAAAACTAAATATTACATTATCACGATACCCATGAATCAAACAAAACTCAGGAGTTGGCTTTTGTCATGTCATTTTCTAATTGTAAAAAGGGTAATAACTGCAAGATCCTTCGTGTTAGTGCTATAAAATTTGCAAGTTTCTTTAGAATGTTTTCAAATTCAGAAAAACGAGACATGATAAGGATATTTTATAGCTGCAATAGAAATAGTGTCAGAGCAGAACAAATATATTTAGAGGAATATTCGGAGAGGCAGCAACCAAACCAGATATATTTTTTTAAATTAGACCAAAATTTGCGAGAATTTGGATGTTTTCAGAAACCTCGAAATGCATATGGTAGCAGACTAGACAGAGATGCCGAAGAAGAAATATTACATCAGGTACTATTTGTTAGTATTATACAAATTATAAGGATTTCCACTCACTTCACTGCTAATTTCAGCAGACATTTTTTTTGGAGAGTTATGACTTTATGTTATCCATCTTAGGTTCAAGAAAATCCTTCAAGATCTACCAGAGAAATAGAGCAAACTATTGAAGTGCCAAAAAACGACAGTTTGACGAGTGTTAAAGCAACACCGTTATAAACCATTTAAGTTACACGTTAGTCAAACTCTTCGGCCTGAGGACGATATGAGACAGTTGGATTTTTGTAACCAACTTAATACCAAAACGCTAGAAAATCGCAACTTTCTCAATCAAATAATTTGGACGGATGAGTGCAATTTTTCCACTAATGGAATGTTTAATCGTAATAACGAGCACTACTGGTCCGTTGAAAATCCACGAATTAACAGGCAAATGCGAGGACAAGGCCACCGGTCCTTTAATGTGTCAGTTGGAATCTGGAAGGATAGGCTCCTTGGGCCAATTATTTACGAAGGTATCCTAACGTCTCAACGCTACCTCGTATTTCTAACACACGAAATATCAGACCTTTTGGATGATGTCCCGCTTAACGAAAGATGAACTCTCTTGTGGAAAATGGACGGAGCTCCTCCTCATAATGCTGCGATAATAAGTGAATATCTTAACGGTGAATTTCCTGATAAATGGATGGGAAATAGGGGACCACTTAGGTGGCCAGTAAGAAGTCCAGATTTAACCCCTTTAGATTACTTCCTCTGGGGCTATTTAAAAAATATGATTTATAAAACGCCACCACAAAATACAGAAGAACTCCAGAATAGAGTTGTTAATGAACCATTCAAAGACGCGTAAACAATTGTAGAAGAAGAATTCGTTACTGTATTCAAGAAGGAGGAAACTTGTTAGATCATTTATTATAATAATTTTTGTTTGTTTGTCTGTGTATTTATTTTGTTGTTACCTATCGATAAATTTGCGTTGTCGCTATTATGACCGTGTTTTTTTTTTAAACTATTTAAATGTTTTTATATTTTTTTGGATGTTCTAACGAGTTTAACAAATTAAATAAGTAGAACTACTGTAATTATTCCTTGCTGGATCCAAGAAGGCGGAGTCTGGTTCTTCATATTTTTCTCATTATTTTAGTTCGCAGTCGATCAAACCATAAAGTGTTATATATTGCTAAAATCAGCATAACATTCTCCACCCAACGACATAAAAATATATCTTAACCCCATAAGAAAAAATAAACCTGATGATGGTTCAGAATAAACGAAACGTCACATAGGTAGTAAAAAGGTGCCTCAATAATGTTTAATCGAATTTTGAAAATTCCTAATAATAAGGTGGCCAAACGCGAGAAACGAAAATCGAAATTTTTAGTTTTTTGAGCATAAAACCAAATCCATTCGAGTTAGCTCAAATTTCTTTTCAGATTATTACTCGGCAACGAATTTAGCAAAGGTGCCGAATTTAAACCTATATCCTATCTCTTATAATAAGCGAGATCCCCATGCTTGCCCTTGAATTTGGGACAGCCTGTACATAAATAAGAATATCACATTGTGTTTGTATTTAAATTTTGAAACAGAAAACAGAAACAATATAACAATTATAGTAAATAAGCTCAATTTAAGAAAACACCGTATTACGTCAATAATGTACAGTTTGAGAAAAGCACATACAAGATTTAAATTTATAGGTTGAAGTTCAAGTAAATTGTGTTCATTTCTTTCATACAATTTCTTTATGATAGCTTTCCTTCGCACGCACGGTTTATTGAATTATTAATAAGCAATTTATTACTTATTTATTAAATATATATATATATATATATATATATATATATATATATATATATACGTAGCACGATGCTGTTAAAGATGTTAAAATGATTGAAAACATAAAGAGCTCCAATTTTTCAATTCACTTTCGAAATATATTTCATTTTCACCCATTTCAAAAATATTGAATCAATACAGAATTTGATTTTCATCTATAATTTTTTATTAAGCGTTACTTTGAAATATTAAACTGGCATTTAACAAACAAAAGCTCTCCATACTAACACCAATTTAACAACAGGTGATGAGTAACGAACGATGAAATCCGTAATGCTGCTGGACATAATAAACAATAAACGATTTAATAAAAATTTTAAAAATGAAATTTTAATATAAAGATATGTATCGCGGATAGACATTCAAATAAAAATGTTAATCGCTGTGCTATTACATTAACTTGTTTATTTACAAATGGAAATGATTTTTGTTTATTTTTCCAAATCGAAAATTGGTATCATGTTATTAAAACAAAAATTACGATATTAAATTCTAATTGTGCAAAAATTAATAATGAATATGACGTTTTAAAACGTATTGATTTAAATATCCGCAATTTACTTTAAAGCTTATACTTACTTCATCGGTGTATGTGAAACAACGTCTTTTAACATAAAAGGTTTGTGCAAGAAAAGTGCCATTTCAGCTGTCTGGTATTAAATAGTGGATTTGCTTTATTATTAGATACTAGCGAATAACAGAATGTGGAACCACGTATCAAAAGAGCACTAACCTAAGGTGGTTACCGCGTAATCTCACGCGCGCAAGAGCATTCACTGACCGAGTATAAAAAGTGGCGTAAGTTGATTATGAAACAATTACTAAATTGACATTTATAGTAGCTTCTTCACATAGCAAATTTAATCTAAATTCGATACCAAATGCTAATTATGATAGCAGTGTGGAATCCCTGTTACACATGCTAAAAGTCGGGTATGCGTGAAATCGCGTTGCCGTCTTTATTTCGCTTTGGCAGCTTTCCTTAGGTATATAATCGCTTATTTTCGTAAAATAAGTCATCCCCTTAGTAAGATGTTTGCGTAGTAGTAGATGCGATGTAAGCATTCAGTTTCTTTTATTCTACAGTGCAATATAGGACGTTCATATGTCACTTAAACTAAATTCATCCAATGAACGGGAAAATAGAATTTATTAGATCTAATTGATGACGATACAACGCACATTCAACTGGACTACACAGTTGTTGGCGACCTAGGTTAGGATAAATGTTTTGGAAGCCTTTATAGGCAGCCTTTGACAAAAAGTGTTGTACGACATGGAAATGTAACTGGACCAACAGTTATCTTCTCTTATCTAATATTGTAAAATATACACATACCAAAATAAGGTGTTCTTAGAAACATGCGAGGGCGTGTGCGTGACCGTGTGCGTGTGCGTTGCGTTTGTGCACGTGCGTGTTAGTGTGCATGTGCGTGTGAGTATAGTGTGCGTGTGCGTGCCATTTGACAAAAAGTGTTGTACGACATGGGAAATGTAACTGGACCAACAGTTATCTTCTCTTATCTAATATTGTAAAATATACACATAAAATAAGGTGTTCTTAAAAACATGCGAGAGTGTGGGCGTGACCGTGTGCGTGTGCGTTAGCGTGCGTGTTCGTGTGCATGTGGGTGTGAGTATAGTGTGCGTGTCCGTGCCCGCATGCGTACGTGCGTGTGTGTGTGTGCGCGTGTGCGTGCGTGTGGGTACATATACGTGTGTGTATGTGAGTAGATGTACGTTGGTATCCACTATAATTCTAGAACAGCGACCTATACGTTCTTCAAATATCATATTTAAGCTTGTTTTCATTTCTCCTGGAGCGAAATACATTTTGGAAGTAATTCAGCGCCCGAGAGGGGGGTTTGTCGGGATCAATTTTTAGTTTTTATCAAATATTTCTGAAACAGCTGTATATTTCAGAGATAAGAATAGCAAAATACAGAACTTTTAAATTGTTTTCAATATCTGAATAATGATTATTATAAGAAACAGTGCAGACATACTTTTAAACAAAATTTAATTTTCACATAACTTTTCCTTGTAAAGTTTCTTAATATAAATATGATATTCAACTAATATGATTGAAAATGCTTGAATTGTGTTATCTGTATTTTATTGAAGCGGGCGGCTTTAGTATTTGTTTTTAATTTATCGTCTAGATGTTTGTTAAACTTTATAATACTTTAAGTTATAATAGTCGATTTGACAGATTATTATTTTTGTTTTTACAATGTTGCCTATTGGAATGGAATCATTTTAATAACAATTTTTTAAGGATAATTTTGCAAGCTCTTTTATACTATTACGAAAATAGGCAACATCGTAAATACAAAAACAATACTCTATGTCAAACAGACGTTTAAAACTTCATGTTAGATAGAGATTAATAGACATCTAGATGTTAACTTGCATTTTCAATCATACTTGCTTAATTTTTAGATTTATTTCGCTTTACATTAAAAAACTTTGTATAGAAAGGCTATGTAAAATTAAATTTTCATTAAAAAATATCTCCACACATCGTCTTATATAATCAATAATTATACAGGCATTGAAAAAATCAAAACTAACACTCAAATTCTTCTTCATACGTGTTTTTGCCGCAAAATTACCCGTTGTTCAAAAAATTTCATAGAATATTGGTACTTAAATAAGTTTGTAATATACAGCTGTTGCAGAAATAACACGCACACACGCACACACACACACACGCATACACGCACACACGCACAAACGCACACACGCACACACGCACACACCCACACACGCACACACGCACACACACCCACACACGCACACACGCACACACACGTACAAACGAACACACGAATAAACGCGCACAACGCACACACGCATACGCGAACACACGCACACAAGATTTTACTGAACTAACCTAGAAATATTTGCATCTGACTCATCTAAGTCGATTTTTTTACCTCAATTCCACTTTCCATTTTTCACAACCATCCACAAGGGATCTCAGAAAAGCTCAACATCTGGATTTTCTGAAAATTCTACAATTACGCCCTACACAACAAAAAGTATCAAGTACTCTACGTTATTTAAAAAAAACATATTGTTGGCGCAATATTATTTAAAAAAAAATATTTTGTTGGCGCAATGGATAACACACCAGGTGAAAATGAAAAACCAAAAATTATAATATTTTACAACTCATCAAAAGTAGGGGTAGATGTGAATGATGGATGGCAGTTAAACTATTTAGTGTCAAGGATTAACAACCGACGGCATTCGCAATAGTTTTTATTCTTACAAAGGATACACAAAGCAAGTGACGTATGTTAGAGAATACTTAGGTCAGCTGGCTATGGCATTAATGGTCCATTACGCAATGGCAAGAGGCCAGCAGTATTTCCCTAATGCTACAAAACCACCCTTACGCAAAGTATTTGAATTTTAATCTTGTAAAAAGTATTCACGCCCATGAACAAAAATGTGCTTATTGTCCTGAATATAATACCCGAAAACCAAAAACCAGATGCATTGTGAAGATTAGCTTTTTTTCTCTACCAGGATAACCAGTAATTAGCGTAAAATTTCTAACATTAATTGTAGGCAACTCACAACATTCCTCATCAATTGTAATTGAATACACGTACCGTATGGGAGAATTTGTAGTTTTGTAGTCCGTATCAAAACCATAATTTAAACTTAAAACTATCCACTTAAAAATAATTAATTCGGAATAAAGTCCCTGAATTAACAAACACATACGTGAAATTCATGTTAAATACTGATGAGGCGTTGTATAAGGGAATACATATAAATAACCCGTAAAATGCTATGTAAGGACGGAAAAAACTAATTTCAAATATCTTTTGCATTTGAAATAAAACTTAAAGAGATTACGCCGTTAAATGTGAATACCGACTTTTTTATCATTTCTCAATTAAAAACACCACGAATGTTAGCGTAAGATAACGTATTTTGTATTATACTAATTGAATAGAGAAGTTACAAACAAAGTTACAACGTTATGTTAATTCAATTTAGAAATAGGTACACACCAGCATTCCAATAAACAAAAAATTGGTTCTGGATGAATATAGTTAGTCAATTCTTACTTTACAAATTAATTAAGACTTGCACCGTACGTGTAAATTAACTAACTTATATTGTAAAAGTTATATTCTATACAATAGAAATTTAACCATTAAGTACGCCTTTGTGAATAAATTTTATTTAAAAGAGAAATCTCAAAGACAATAACATATTTTCCAGCCGTCCATCACAGAGAAAATTAATTTCAATTAATTCCTTTTAATATTAAAGCAATCTAACTAAATGTTGAATAACTTTCACAAATTATAACAAAACGACTCTAAGATTTGTCTACTTGCTAAGGTATAAAAAATATGTTTCTTTTTAAATTTACATTAAAACGTTAACATACATGAAAATGCAGGTAATTGACTTCTGTAATTTTGAATTTCGAGTACACGAAATTATTCGTAATTAGCAATTAAGCCATTATTTAAACAATTGTTTTTTTGTGTATGAAGTGGTAATTTTTTTACACCATTCCCTCAGTCGTAAGATGAAAAATAATTATAGTGTATTGATATAATCAAAAAATCAATAGTTTCATTTAAAACAAATTGAAATTTCCAAATCTCCCACCACTAATGTGACCGATGTTATATTAGGACGTTGCTCAAGTATTCCGCTATCTTTTTTGCGTTTATACTTTATGTCTGAACGTACTACTATAGTGTATACATTATGAGCTAAAATAATATTTTAATTGCCTGATTAAATATACTATGGAAGATACTGAATTTTGAAAGTAATTACAATTAACGCTGATAGTGAAAATTGATCGCTACTAAAAAACCGCCCGCTGTAGGTTTTGAAACTTCAATCGAATTAAAGATGCTTGTAAAGAGGGTAGGTGTGACTTTTACCTAGGCCTCTAGTTCTCTTTTTGAAACATTTGTAGTATGAAAAAGATGGAAATGTTTTTTTTTTTGGTTGTCAACTATTGAGGCGATAACTGTAATTGTTATCGTAACGTATAGATTTGTATAATTTGTAACCCATGAAGTACGAAAGAAGTGCTAAGCTCGATTTACCAGTGGGATAGGGACGGCAGTCAGAATAAGTTACTTAACGTTTGGGTTTTTAAATGGCGTATTTTTATATTTATATTTTACATAAATCTATACGTTTCGTTAACCATTACAGTTATCATCCTCCGTAGTGAAAATACCTTGAAGAAACGAAATTTTGCACTTTTTCATCAGGAAGTGAATTTCTATTTCGTGTAGGCTTTGTTTGACTTATATTTTAGATCCTTGTGTTACGAAGAGTGAAGTTCGCATATACGCATCGGTAAGAGGAGCTTGCATCCTATCTGTTGTATTTACTACTGCGATCTTCATGTGCCTCTTAATAAGTTGATCCACAGTAATGTTAAAGATGTATTTTAATTTTGTTTGAATTTTCCTGTTGAAATTAAATGCAATCACTTCTCACTAACGCCATTGAGAGTGGTAACTAGATTTAGTAACTTTCTGTAATTATAAATCCCCCTAAGGACCATAGCTGGTAACAATCCTATCTACTGATGAAGATTTTCTTAGAATATAACGACTACTTTGTTAAGATATTTTAAACTATTAGGCTTATTGCATATTATATTCTACTCATACCGCATTTTTAGATCGCTAATGCGATTTTCTGTTTGTTTTAGAGCTATTCAATGTTACCCTAATGATAGTGGAACGTTTACAAAGGTATTTAAACATATAATAAAATTTGGTGATCGTTTAAGGAATTTTTTTAATGAAATATTAGAAAAATATTGTACACACCTGCTACTGTATATTTTGGACAGAGTATGTTAGGCAGATTTGAAAGAGGCGTTAAGAATGTTGAAGAACAAATGTTTTTAGAATATAAGAAATTTAGAAAAATTAAATTAAGCCCAATTGTAAAAGTAATTTTGACTGTTTACCTATTGTTTGAATACTACATTGAATGAGTTTAACGATCTAAACGACCTTTTAATATCAATTCTAGTTTCATTGTTTTAGAACACATCGGTTAATGATTTTACATATTTCAGACCTGTAATGAATGATCGACGTTTAAATGTATTGTTGCCATTAATCGTTAATGTGTAGAGCTTGCGGTAGAAATTATAAAAAAGCGAAATTAGTGCCTAAATTAGATTATTTAGTAAAAATGTATAGTTAGTTTCGTGACATCGACAAGTATCTATTTTTTGTTAAAGTTCACGGAGAACGAACCACGTTCGATAATCTTTTAATTTGCGTCACCTTGAAGTTCATTGCTCAATAGGCTATTTTGAATTTCTTACGCAACGGGGATCAGGACGTGAGGGTTGACATAAAAATGCTAGCAGATTAGTTCTGTAATGCGTTGTGTAATATTTTTTAAATTGGCTCAACTTGTTTGCACTTTTGTAATATCGGTAATGACCTCCACTTGACAATCGTTTAACTGTATGTCTTATGCATGTAGGATTCTATTAGCTACTGTTAGGTTGGTAGTTGTTGTTAATACTTTATGTTAACATAACCTACTTTAGATTTTTTGTTTCTGTTATCGTGGTAATAGGGCTCACACCCTGTCGCATGTGGTTGTTTTATGGATAAAGTTGTTATTGAGGAAAGAGTAGAAGATTTATTTGCGACAGTGAGGTTGGTTATTGAAAAAACAGGATATTTTTTATCACCATTCTAGTTATCGGGTTTTTAGTAGACGCACGTGGGGCTTGTTCTTTTTTTTTCGCGAGAAGCTTCCAGTTTGCAGTTTGCAGGTAACTTTTTTATTAGTAATGGTGTAAGATGACGTGATCTTCGGGAAGGGGGCTTAAGGGTTTTGTTTTTTATTCTTTTAGTGTGTTTGCTGGGGACAGTGGACAAAACTGCTCGAGAGCGTTTGTGTTGGTTGGGATGTAAACAGTGCGCACGTACTACCTATTAATGCACCCAGTGGTATCTTGAAGATATTGTAAAGAAGTTAACTTTTCACTGCTTGTGAATTATAATTTTATTCATTCACTCCGGGCAAATTTGTGTTTGTGTTCGTCGATTTATCTTGACGTTGTCGTGTCCATTGAGTTGGAGAAGTGTTTGCGTTAGTGCTCCCCAATCGGATGGATTAGTTCAAGCTAGTAGTAGATCTAAATAGTTGTGTATAAACATTGTTAAAGAATTTTGTGTATATTTAACGAGTAGTTACTTATAATTAAGTTGTCGTTTGGTTTAATAAAACACATAAAGCAGTTAAGACTCCTGGACTAAGTTAAATACTTCACTGTTCCTTTACAATTGTGAATCAATAGAACTACCTAATTTAACTGACGATACTAAGAGTTTTCGTTTAGAGTCGAGTATTCAACTGGTAGTCTGGGATTAATTGACGAAGGGGTCAAATGTACGGAAGTGCATGTTATCACTATAAGGTGGAAAAAGGAAAGGTTGGACTGAATATCTGTGCAAATTTATGGTAATTCCTTTTTGTTTTCGTGTGATTTCACTAAAAGTTGATAACTGTATTTAGATAGTCAGATGAACACGTTTTTTGTTGCATAGCACCGTATAAATGCTCTTAAGACTAGCGGATACAATTATCGAAGAGTATTTACCCTGTCTTGTTATCGTCACGCTATGATTTTCTTTGGATGATTTTACATTAAGACTTGTCGAATTTGTACTTCTACGTGTTCAATATGATGATAATCGCGACAATTAAAATTAAAGTTTAACATTACTTGATTTTTGGGAGTTTGAACTCGCAATCTTCAACCAAATATTTTCATTTATTACTCAAATTTTAAGTAAGAAATCGATTTTACTTGTTTGTGAATTTAAAATAGTTGTGCATACTATTCATAGAATATTGTTTTATTATAAGTTGTTGTAATATATTATGTCAATGAACCCTAAGCATATTATTTCATTGTCGGATGTAACAATGTAACATTACATATAATTTTCGCCCTGATCTCACAGCACTATCATTATTTGCAGTTCATGTAAATTAGTAGGTAACAACAGCTTTGATTATTTACATGTTGCTATGCGTTCTTTTCAAACTTTTTCAAATTATGCCGCGTTGCAGTGACGACGAATTTTTATTATTCGTTTATGATTTTAACCCGTTAATTTGTTTTGTCTGTTTTTTTTAAGATTAACATTTTTGTAAATAGAATTCCATTGTTAAAAATTAACGTAAAATAAAACTGAAGCAAATAAAATTGGTGTCCTCTACAGTTGGTCGGACGGCGCGTTATTTTGTCTTGATTTCGTGCCAAGCTTTTATAGAGAGCACGGAGGCACCATTGCTGATTTACCCGGCGAATGCTACGAAAGGTAAGCAAGTTTTTCTTTGCACTTGTACATTGTTGTGGAGTACTAGCATTTATTATTGTACTAATTAATCCCCTATTTTTTATGCATTTAGGATGAACTAGTTTTATCGGATTTTAATATTTAATATTTCAGGCCAAACTAGTTTGTCCTAGGAAACACTCATTTCAAAGTTCTTGTTTCAGACAAATTAGTCATGTCTGTACATGTCTGAACCTGTCTTGTCTGGCAGTCTCTAGGTTGATACATGTGAATTTCTAATCAGTTTGTATTTCGTGAGTCTTGTGTCCGCATCTACAAGGGTTTATACAGCTTGTTTTAGTTTTAAGCATAAGCATAAACATTAGCATAGAAGATAAATTAATACATTTTAATGCATCTGTTTACACAGAATAACATAATCATAAACATTAACCTAAGCATAGCAATTATATGTCGAAATTACAAGTGGGCATGTGCGTGACTAGAGGTATTTTTTCTTGTTAAGAAGAAGAAATTTGAAATACATCAAGAAAACTCGAAAACTATAATACGATTGAAAAATAGAAAAAACAAGTCAAATATGACGCCAGAGACAACTTTGTGTCAATAATGTCGAATCTAATGCTTATGACAATGATTAAAACAGTCCTGTTTTAAAATTCTTAAATCTATGTTTATGATAATGTTTATGCTTATGCTTAAAACTAAATCAAGCTGTATAAACCCACCGTTAATCATTAAATCAATGCACTTACAATTGCGTAAAAAAGCGTTCTTAAATATTTTTTTATGTATTATTATTTTTTCACCAGTAGAGGCAGACATTTTTAGAAGAAGTTTTGAGATTAGAATATTCTAACAAAGAGACACATAACGTACTTACAATGAAAAGTACTCAAAGATTATTTGTGAAGTGGAGGAGAGCGCAGAGAAAAGGAGATTACAGCGATGTGTTTGCTCAGCATTGGAAACGTCAAGAAACTAGTTTCACGATCCGAAGTAACTATCAAACACTATCTTACTGTAGATGTGTTTTATGACGTCATCGATGCTGCACACGTAGCAGTAGGACACGGTGGAAGAGCCAGACTATTGGTAGAAACATCTAATAAATATGCAAATGTCACCAAATAAACGATTCTGATGTATCTTTCAATGTGTGAGACATGCCAACAAAAGAGAACAAAGAAGAAGAGAGAATTAGTATCCAAACCAATTGTTTACTCTGAAATGCTCAGTAGATCCCAGGTGGCCTTAATTTACTTCCAGAGTTAACCAGACGGAAAATTCAACTTCATCATGGTCTACCAAGATCATTTGACTAAATTCGTATTACTTCGCCCATTGGAAAGCAAGAGAGCAGAAGAGGTGACCTACCATCTCAATGACATTTTTCTAACTTTTGGAGCTCCTTGCATTATACAATCTGATAACGGAAGAGAATTTGTAAACCATGCTATAACTGAGCTTGTCAGGCCAGAACTGAAAATTGTTCATAGAAAACCGAGACATAGTCAGAGTAAAGGGTCAGTAGAGCGTGCGAATCAAGATGTTCAAAGACAATGACTCAACTAAATGGTCTGAAGGCTTGAGATATGTACAGTCCATGAAAAATAGAGCTCTTCACTTGAGAATTAAACAATCACCCTAAAAGGCAATGTTTGGAATTCAGCCTAGAGTTGGACTCAAGACCAGCTCATTGCCAGCTGAAACGATTGAAAATATTCATGAAAAGGAGGATTTACTATAACTTGTGGAGCAAGAAGAGATAAATCAAGAAGACAAAATTGTAAACCATCAAGTAATTGACGATCTTCATGATACTGAAGAGAATCAGAACCCTGCAGTAGAACGCATTGAAAATGCCCGCAAAATAGCTCAAGAAAATTTAAACTAGGAGATAATGTAACTGTACCTATACCCGATGTAGACAAAGGAAGAGGGGAGCTTAGAAATATCGTTGGCATTGTTTTTCAAGCAACTGATAACGGGGCCTTACAAAATAGGGGCAAAACATGGCGTATTGCAGAGTTTGTAAGTTAGGTAATATTATTAAATAGGTATTGATTTTAGGTAAAATATTAAATAGTTGGCTTTCCAATAATGATTAGTGTGTTTGTCTTACAGATTTCAATTTGATGTTTGCCCGCAAAAATTTCTCTTTCAACAATGTCACAAGTAGATATCTTCTGGTACTATGTATTACAGGTCTAGGACAACTCGCCGCCGCCATCTCGCCGCGGCCATCTCGCCGCAGCCAACTCGCCGTCGCGGCTATCTTTTTGCCAGTAAAAATAGTTTTTTTACTATTATATATTTTAATATTAGTAGCAAACATAATATATTATAGTACACTAATAATAATAATTTTGTGCCCATTATCTCTGTTATTGTTCCTGTTTTGGTATAAGTTATGTGTGAATGGTCATTAACTTTGGAGTATTGTTGTTTTGCAGCTCGCGATGTGTATTATGAACAGCTGGTTGGTGGACAGAGACCGCCCCAAAAACTCCGGAAATGTAGGGAAGCGTACCAAAGAATAAAAAGACAAGTTTTAAATTATGAAAACGTAATAATGGACGAATTTTTAAGAAGAATTGCTCACAATTTAAATGAATCAACTGTTTATTTATGTATTTAATAAAATTAATAATAATTTTTAATTACACATTTACCTTTGAACTTATTCGTTCATAACAAAAACTAATAATTTAATGTTAGTCAAGTTACTTTGGTATATGTGAATCC
Source organism: Vesta saturnalis (assembly GCA_036346205.1). Taxonomy (NCBI): domain Eukaryota; kingdom Metazoa; phylum Arthropoda; class Insecta; order Coleoptera; family Lampyridae; genus Vesta; species Vesta saturnalis. The sequence goes on along the minus strand of JARFJB010002256.1, from coordinate 503,013 downwards.
TTGCGATATTGGAGGCTCACATTCCATTAATCTAAGTAATTTAATTGTAATCGGATTACATCTAGAATTTACATCAGTTCTACATTCATAAAAATTTACATCGATTGGGGCTTGAACCTTGATGGCCCAGTTGGTTAGCGCGGTACACTAGCAAAGTACAGGTCGTAGGTTCAAATCCTACTCGAGGTGAACTTTTTATTTTAGGTATTTAATAAAATTAATAATAATTTTTAATCAGCTTTTTATTTTAATTAATTTAAAATTGTTATATTGACATTAAAATAAGTTTTTATTTTACAAAACTTGTGTTTTATTTGTACAATACCGTTTATTGTTTTAAAACAACAAAAATGACTGGTGGCGAGATGGCCCGTGGGAGATGGCCCGGCGGCCACGTATTACTAGTGACAACTTTTTTTTTGGTTTTTACTTTCTTTCACTTTTACAACTTAAAAAAATCTAATTCATTACTACAGTAATAAATCAAATTTTCAGTAATTATTTCTATTTGTTTTCTCCTCTTATTCCTTTAAAATCCCAAACACAGACAAACTAGTTTGTCCTAGGATAAACTAGTTTGTCCTAGGTTAAACTAGTTTGGCCTGAAATATTAAACATTAAAATCTGGGAAAACTAGTTCATCCTAATAGCGTTAGGATAAACTAGTTTGGACTAGGAGAAACTAGTTTATCCGAACGCACTTAGGACGAACTAGTTTGTTCTAAAAAATGGTTTAGCCTGTAACATATACATAAAGTGACGGTAATTTTAACTGTTTGAAATCGGTAACTTGATAATAGAGTTTTAAGAGAAACTAAAATTGAACAATGGTTACAAAAAAAGGTTTAATTGGACGATGACCAAATAAGTACAAATTAAAGTGGAACGTAATTAACCAGTATCGTTAATTGAGGAATCGGTCAATGCCAGTATTGAATTTTACTTTTTACTTAAAAATTAATCCTTTTAATTAATTGTATAAAACTCCAAAAGGAATAAATTAAGGAAATTCATACGTTTTAAAATGTTACATAATAAAAATAAAAGAATTTTGTTAACGTTGTTAATTTGGTATTTCTTTCCGGTTGCTTAAAATTTAGTTAATATGAAAGGTATATAATATATACGGTTTAAAATGTTGACGCAAAGCTTTTTAATTATTTTTTTTAGAATTTCAGGTATTTAATCTCCAGTCACCACAATGACGTTCACGGTTTTATAATAAAACGACTGAAGGTAATCTGCACGTAAATGGTGTTTCAGCAAAAGTTGGATCATCAATTATATGTTAATGTATGGCATGTCAAACTAAATCACACTGATATACGCAATTTTTTTCTTTTATGGTTTATCTCTATTATGCCGGTGATTTTGTTAAAACGATGTTAATATTATTTGATTTTAATTTTTTTATTAACTAAACTGATTTATGAATTACCAAATGAACCTTTTTGTATAAACGCATACAATGAAAAACCATTATTGACTGTTCTAATTATTTTATAAAAAAAAATTCAGGGGAAAGTAAAATCTGTCAGTACTGTTTAGTTAATGATGATTACTTATCCATCCAAACGCTTTTAACGATAAGTGTTTTTGTTGCCGTTTTAGTTTGCTTTGTCAACCATCTACGAGTTTCTTGTTTCGCTTGCCTCGTTAAAATGTGCAACAAATACCAACTTTAATTTAATGATTTTTATCAGAAATGAACACTGAAGTGAAAAAGTAAGCATTTAAAAGTTAACTTGGAGAAAATTTGCATCTTATGTATCCACTTATCGCAAAAAATATACGAGAAGGTAATTTGCATCCACGATTTCTCAGTTTTCTCATTAGAATTATGGTAATGTAAAAATTTTTAGAATTCTTATAATTAGGTGCACATTCATTTCAATTTCTCTTGTATGCTATGTTGAGTATTCAGCATAATTAGAGGTTTTTATTATAACCCTAAGAATATTTTCGTTCCGTGATTCGCACTCAAAACAAATATAAAAGATAAATGTAAACAGAACTTCTAGTATGAAATAGATACCAGAAGAATGATTGTATAATATAGAATATTAATTACTTCACTAACAAAAAACGCACGTTTGAAACTTTATTAGTTTGTATATTACCTACACAATTCGGTTTGTACACTACAAATCGGTGATTAAAATCAGAAGATAACATTATTTCTATGACGTAGCAAGTTCAAGACAAGAAAACTCAATGACAACTAAATTATACTTAACCTAAATATAAATTAATTTAATGTAAATAAAATTAATAATTTACATAATAAAATATACCCTTTAAATAAATTATACCTTAGAGTAAAAATTATTTTTTAAAACTAATTAAAACAAATAAATTAATTAAAAATAATTAAATAATAAATAAATTATTAATAAATTAAATTCTACTATTTAACAAACAGTTAAAACTAAAAATTAAATTTATTAAATAAAGCCAAAATTAAACTTTAATTTATAAAATCAAAACAATTTAATCATAAATAAAAATAAATATACAATTTTAAAATTATTATTGACTATTTTATAAAAATAAATTATTATTATTAATAAAAACAATCAAATTTATTAATTATTCCTAAATTTAAACTTTTAAAATATAAAATTTTATTATGAGATAATAAAAAATGTAAAATTACCTAAAGAAATACACATAGTAGTAAAAAAAACCGCAAACTCCTCCCCATATTAAAGCGTATATAATTCAAAAACTCTCATAATTAAAGATTCAAATTATTATTTCTTTTAATTCTATATACTACATGTAAACTTAAAACTATTTCCCTTAATTGTAAAAATTATCAACTAGAAAAAGAAATTTCAAATTATACTTAAAATTTCTCAATTTTATTAAACAAATAATAAAATTGCATGAAATCTAATTCAATTTAACTTTTTAATTAATATTCCCCAATATTAATAATCAATGTTACCTCTAACATTAATTAAATTTTTATTTAAACATTTACCCGTAAATGCTTATTAACAAAAATTATTAAATAATTAATGAATCCATCAAATTAATGTATTAAAATTGACACTAAATGTTAAAATTTTCATTTGAATGACAACTAAATTATACTTAACCTAAATGTAAATTAACTTAATGTAAATAAAATTAATAATTTACATAATAAAATATACTACTTAAATAAATTATACCTTAAAGTAAAAATTATTTTTTAAATTTTAAATCATTCTAATTAAAACAAATAAATTAATTAAAGATAATTAAATAATAAATAAATTATAATTTATTATTATATAATAAAAAAAATAATTTAAAATAAAATAAAAGAAATTGACTTTATTTTAAAGAATAAAAACAATTTCTTTTCTTTTAAAAATAGAATTATACAAATTAATAATTTAAACCAAAATAAACAAAATTTTTATCTATATATATATATATATATATATATATATATATATATATATCATATAAATATAAATATTTTATTGACTCCCCTCAAATATATTTGAAATACATCATATACAAATCATTAATAAGCAATAAAAAATTAATTTATTTGTAATTTTTAAATTAACATTTGATTAATAATAAATTTAATTTCTAGTTTTTTTTTTAATTATTTTCTTTATATAAATGATTCATTTATTAAAGACAAATAGAAATAATTTTAAATTCTTAAAATAAGGTTTTATTTACATATTAAATATTTATATATTAATTCTATTGTAGCTATATTTATATATAAATATTTAATAAATTAATTGCAGTAAACATAAATAATAAATTAGAACAATCATATAATACGATGTTAACTATTAAATAAAAATATAACTATTCATTATTTCTTTTTTTTTCAGGTTCATCGTGTAATAATATTCATATACGATTAATAAACTAATATCTTCATTTTATTGATTTATATTTAATTACACATTATTTATTATATATATATATATATATATATATATATATATATATATATATATATATATATATATATATATATATATAATATATATATATATATATATATATATATATATATATATATATATAATATAAAAGGTTATAGTATATAACATTAAAATTAGTTATATCTAATAAGTAAATTTTTATTGAAGGAGAAAAATAAAATAAACCACTTTTTTTTCCAGATAATTAGAAATTCTGTACTTACGCATATTCACCCATGATTTTTTGGTCTTGAATTTAAATTGAAAACTAAAATTAATTAACTAAGAAATTCTAATGATTTAAATATTCAATTCTAACAATTTAAATACATTTAAAACAATGAAGTGCCTGACAGAAGGATTATTGTGATATAATAAAAAATATAAAATTTTATCTTCATTACAAATAATAGAATCAAACTATTCCTCTGGATATTAAAAATCCATGTACATCTATACTAATTTATGAAAAGATAAGCTAAGTAAAGCTTTTGGGTTCACACCCCAAATATAAATATTTCTTTTCCTTTTAATAAAAAAATTCTACAAAATTCTATTTTTATCAATAGTAATTATTAGAACCTTAATTTCGATTTCTTCATACTCATGAATAGCAACATGAATATGCCTTGAAATTAATGTTTTATCCATTATTCCAATTCTAAACTCAAGAAAAAATAAACTTTCATCTGAATCTTCAATTAAATATTTTATTACACAAACCTTTGCATCATTAGTAATTCTACTTTCAATTATCATAATAATAGTAAATTCAAGATTTTCATTAAAAATAAATCAAGAATCATTAACCCTTATTATTATAAATTCAAGACTTCTTATAAAAATAGGAATAACCTCGTTCCGTTTTTGATTCCCTGAGGTTCTTGAAGGATTAGATTGAATAAATTACACTAATACTAACATGATAGAAAATTTCCCCTATAGTCCTGTTAACATTAACTTTTAAATTCAAACCTTTTATAATAACTATTATTTTAATTGCAATAATTGTAAGAGGATTCATAGCATTTAATCAAATTAGAATACGAAAGATCTTAGCTTACTCATCAATTAATCATATAGGATGAATAATTGCTGCAATAATTAATCTTCAAACAACATGAGTAATTTACTTTTTAATATATTCAATTCTTACAATCAATGTAATTTTAATTATAAATGAAATAAAATTTATTTTATTAATCAATAATATTATTAAAATAATATTTATTATTAATTTTTTATCATTAGCCGGAATTCCACCATTTTTAGGATTTTTTCCAAAATGACTAACAATTCAAATTATAATTCATAAATCTTTAATTATTTTACCAGTAATCATAATTATTGTTACAATAATAATAATTTATGTGTATATTAATATTTCTTTATCAACATATCTAATTAAATCTAATTCAATAAATTGAATTATTAATCTTAAACCAAAAATAAGTTATAAAATTATAATAATTAATTCAATTTTATTAACAAGGCTAATCATTGTAACATTAACTTTTAACCTTTATTAAGGATTTAAGTTAAATCAAACTAGTAACCTTCAAAGTTACAAATACAGGAAACTTCTTTAAGCATTGCCTTAGACTGCTTTACAAAAAAAATAAATTTTCAATTTAATTAATAATTAATAAAATAATTAATGGACAGTAAAGAAACCCAATAAATTAATTTAATGTAAATATAATTTACTTGCAACAAATTTAATTATAATTGCAATAAGTTTTAAGTAAATTTTACTACCTTTAAATTTGCAATTTAAAATCATGGTTGACTATAAAACTTAATTAAAAGTATTTAATCCGTAAATAAATTTATAGCTTATCACTTATTCTCGGTCATTTCACTAAATAAATGATTATTTTTTACAAATTACAAAAATATTGGAACATTATACTTTATCTTTGGAGCATGATCTGGGGATAGTTGTAACTTCTTTAAGACTTCTATCTAATTCGTGCTGGATTATGAAATCCTGGATCATTAATTGGTAATGATCAAATTTTTAATGTTATTGTTACAGCACATGCATTTGTTATAATTTTCTTTATAGTTATACCTGTTATAATTGGAGGAATTGGATATTGATTAGTTCCATTAATATTAGGAGCTCCAGATATAGCATTTCCTCGAATAAATAATATAAGTTTTTGACTTCTTCCGCCTTCAATTATGCTTCGTTTAATGAGAAGAGCAAATGAAAGAGGAGCGGGAACTAGGTGAACTGTTTATTTAACATTATTTGTATGAACAGTTTTAATTACTGCTATTCTACTTTTATTTTCATTACCAGTTTTAGCTGGAGCAGTTACTATACTTTTAACTGATCGAAATTTAAAATCATCATTTTTTGATCATACCAACATTTATTTTGTTTTTTGGTCACCCAGAAGTATACATTTTAATTTTCCTGGATTTGGAATGATTTCGCACATTGTTGCTCAAGAATCAGGAAAAAAAGAAACCTTTGGTACTATTGGAATAATTTATGCTATATTAGCAATTGGATCACTAGGATTTGTAGTTTGAGTTCATCATATATTTACTATTGGAGCTTATTTTACATCAGCTACAATAATTATTGCAGTTCCAACTGGAATTTTTAGTTGATTAGGAACACAATTAAACTGTTCCTCTCAAATAATATGAAGATTTTGATTTATTTTTCTATTTACTGTTGGAGGATTAACCGGACCAGCTAATTCTTCTATTGATATCATTTTACATGATACATATTATGAAGTAGCACATTTTCATTATGGTTTATCAATAGGAGCAGGATTTATTCATTGATTTCCTTTATTAACAGGATTAACTATAAATCAAAAATTACTAAAGATTTAATTTCTTATTATATTTATTGGAGTTAATTTAACTTTTTTTACTCAACATTTTTTAGGATTACCTGGTATACCTCGGCGATATTCTGATTATCCAGATGCTTATCTTCTATGAAATATAATTTCATCAATTGGATCATTAATTAGAACTATGGGAATTTTATTATTTATTGTTATCCTGTGAGAAAGATTTTCATCAAATAAAAATGTGCTAATATCTACTCAATTGTCTAGTGGGAAGTAAAGTCGAACCAGCACCTCCACGTGGTACTCCCCGGGTAACGCTAACGCTGTTCGCATGTCGTTCGTCTTCGCCTTGTTTGGTTGTCTTAGTCCTTGTCTATTGTTTTTTGTCTTCTGTGGGCTCGGGGGAAGAATTGAGTCACTCCCGTCCTGGAGATCGTAAGAGGCGATCCATGGATCCACGCGTTTGCCGTGCGTGGGGTCCCGTAAGGTGGAAAAGGGGATCCTGGCAGTTGAGGGTGAGGAGTGTCCACCCAACACGCTGCTTTGGCCCCGGCTTCACTGTAGACGGGTGGTCCCTCTCTAGCCAGGGGGGATCAATCGGCTTGTCGGTTCTTTGCCCTCCTACTTCCTTCTACCTCTACTATCCTTTGTTCCTTCTTTTTCATACTTCGGTCTTCTTTCTTCTCTCTTCTTATTTCTATGGCTTCCTCCTTTGGATCGACGTTGGCGAGTTTCTGCGAGGTAGTGTAGTGCTAGCTATATCTCAACTCGGGGAGCTATATTTTACAGGTATCCCTGGCGTTCTTCTCGATTGGCGAGGAAGCGTCCCATTTGAGGCTCCGGGGAGGGTGGGGAGCCTTGCAAAATGAATTTGAATTATAGTAGTATGGAAAATAGTACTGTTAACCTCAAAAATCCACCCCTATAACAAAGGATGTGTCTGTTATGGGTTCTCCAGGAAACTCAAACAAGTTTAATACGAATCATGAAAAGGTGGTACTTCCTCGGTTTCTGGTCGTTAAGAAGAAAGTGGGCGATTTTGTAAAAGATAGCCCTTTTACTATTTATAAACAGTTATGTGGTTTGGTTGGTGAATTAAAGATGATAAGAAAAGTTAAGGATGGTCTTTTAGTAGAAACGGTGTCTGCGGCGCAGTTTGGGAAATTACTGAAAATAACTAGGATGGGTGAAAACGAAGTTGATGCAAGCCCACACGTCAGTTTAAACACTAGCAGGGGCGTTGTATTTTGTAAAGACTTACTCAACTGCAGTATCGAAGAAATAAAAAGCGAACCTAAAAGTCAGGGAATTGTAGAAGTAAAACGCATAAAAATAAGAGCTGGTGGAGAATTAAAAGATTCAGCAAACCATATATTAACGTTTAACACGCCGAATCTGCCAAAAAAAGTAAAAATTGCGTATTATAATATCGATGTAAGATTATACGTACCTGATCCATTGAGATGCTTTCGATGCCAGAAATTTGGTCACACATCAGCGAGATGTGTAAGTCAAGCTACATGAGTTTGCGGTAAAGCCCCTCACGAAGGTCGGAAATGTGAAGAACCACTGAAATGTGTGAACTGTGGTGGAGATCATTCGTCCAGGGTAAGAACGTGCTCGGTTTACAGAGAAGAAGCTGCTATTCAGGAAATTAGAGCAAAAGAGAATATTTCGTATCACGAAGCAAGGAAAAAGATAAGCGTATCCACATCAACTCAAGGGTTATCCTATGCTCGAGCAGCAGCGAGGCCAGTTAAGATTGATGCTAACGACTTGACCAAACAATTGTTACTAGACCTCATTCCCGCAATTAAATTAGCTTTAAGAGATGATGACAAAAATGATAAACCCAAAGACAGAAAGGCAAAGATACTTCAAGATCAGCTGGAAAAAATGGTAACACTTAAGGAACCCAACACACAGGTGTCTGTTTCGGAGCCTACCCATTTTTGCAACTCTGGTAACGCAAGTTCTTTTACTGAAGCACAATCGGAGGTAATGGACTTTGCAAATGCGTTAGAGAAAAGAAAATGTGGGGAAAGTGGTGCATCTGACACTGTCTCTCCTACACAGTCGCAATGCACAAGTCTGGAGTCTATCGACGAAGCTATTTTAAAAGAAATCAACGTTAAAAAAGCCAAAGGTTGGCCTAAATGGAAATTGAGGGGTAAAAAGAAGTCCTAGTATCTTCAAGTGATTTATAGTCTGTGATATACAAAGATCTCATTTTTATTGTTTGTTCTAGTCAGTTTATTTATTAAGTGCTGTGTTTTATATTTTTATTCTAGTCAGTCTATTTATTATGTACTATGTTTTGTACCATATACATTTTAAAAATTTTTTATGGATAAATTTCCAACTACAACGAATAACAGTAACGGAGTTTCATCTTATGATTTGTCAATAAACACAGAATTGGCTAGAAAAAAGATGCCCGACAGTAATCGTTTGTATAATATCTTGCAATGGAACTGCAATAAGTTTTTTTTAAATTACCGGAAATTGATATTTTAGTGGCCAAGTATATGCCCTTTTGTATGTGCAATCAAGAATCAAAGATTCGAGAGGTGCGAAAAGCCAAATATAAAAATTATAATTTCTTTTGTAAAGGTGCGCCTGGTGGTATACGAACACATGGAGGTGTGGCGGTTCTTATAAGAGATGAGTGCGGCGTCTCACAAATTCAATTAAACACTAACCTCCAAGCAGTGGCAGTAAAGGTAGAAATACCGTTCAAACTAACAATTTGTTCTGTATATCTGCCCTCCCCTGATTGGACCACCCAAGATCTTCCTGATTTGCGTATCCTTTCGTACTATTGGGAGATTTTAATGCGGAGAATGAGCTATGGGGATCTAGTAAAACAAATTGTTCTGGGCGTATGATAAGTGAGTTTTTGGAAGAAGACGATGTGGGGATCCTAAACACGGGTTCTCCAACACATCTTTCTGTTGCATCAGGAACTTTTTCATGTATAGATCTGTCAATATGTTCTTCTTTTCTACAGAAATCCATCGATTGGACGGTTGACCCGGATCTACATCACAGCGATCATTTTCCCATATCGCTAAATCTCCTAAATTTCCCAGCCGACAAGGTATGGTTGAATGAAAGGTGGCTAACTCAAAAGGCAGACTGGGCCCGCTTCCAGGAATTGATGACATCCGCTATCAAACAACTAGGCAATTTATCTATTGAGTAATTCAGTGAGCTAATTCTTCAGACAGCAAATGATTGTGTACCAAAAAGAACTGCCGGTTTGATAAAGAAGCGGCCAGTTCCTTGGTGGAGTGAGGAAGCTAAAGCCGCAATAACTGAAAAGAAAAAAGCGTTTCAGATTTTTAAAAGACGTCCTACGTTAGATAACCTAATTGTTTTTAAAAAAAAGAGCATATAGCAGGAGAATAATTTTAAACGCAAAAAGAAACTCGTGGTACAAATTCATGTCCTCTTTAACTAAAGATACTCCAGCCAAAGAAGTGTGGGAGAAAGTTAGGTCAATTAAAGGAGCATCTACACCTGGTCATCCGACAGTTCTTAAAATAGGTAATCACGTAGTTTCTAATTCTAAAGAAATTGACAACGCCATCGCAGATCACTTTGCTCTGTCATGTAACCAGGATATCAGTGACGCACTAATAAGTAACTTAACATTCACGACATCCGATAGCTTACCGTATAACAACTCGTTCAGCCTGAGAGAATTGGAACATGAAATTACAAGCTCTAGAAGTAGTGCTCCAGGTTCTGACAAGATCCATATAAACTTTATTAAACACCTATCAGAAGAAGCCAAACCTATTCTTTTGAATGCCCTTAACGTCATCTGGCATAACGGTACTTTTCCGGAATTATGGAAAGGTGCTATTATAGTTCCTCTGCCTAAAATCAAAAATCTGTCGGAACCGTCCCACTACAGACCAGTGTCGCTTACAAGTTGCATCGGTAAACTCTTAGAACGTATGGTCAATTATCGATTGATGTGGATACTTGAAGAGCGTGATCTTTTATCTCCTTACCAATTTGGATTTAGGAGAGGTCGGTTCACCACGGATACCATAGTTTTCATCGAAAATGCAATTAATAACTCTTTTCTCCATTGCCTCCATGCCTCTGCCATCTTTGTTGATTTAAAAAGTGCTTTTAACACAGTACGGCATACGGACATTCTCCATCAGCTCTACGAATGGGGATTTAGAGGGAATCTACCAATTTATATAGAAAGATTTCTTTCTAATCGTACTATGCGTGCAAGGATCGGTAAAGAGGTTTCAGATACTCGCCTTCTTAAAAATGGCACGTCACAAGGATCACCTTTGAGTGGCACATTATTTCTTATAGCAGTCAATGCCGTATTGCTATCAATTCCTTCCTCGATTTCGTACTGTGCTTACGCTGACGACATTGTACTCTTTCAGATGAGTCGATCAGTCGATGTTATCAAGAATACACTGCATTTCTGCAGAAAACGCTCGACCTGCATAGAGATACCGCGGTTTACCTTGGGCGACATTTTAATTGAAAACGTAGGTGAATTCAAATATCTAGGAATTCGATTACGTGGAAGTCACATATTGACAAACTAACGGTTTCATGTAAGGGAAACCTTAATATTTTAAAATGTCTCGCACATACGCGATGGGGTTCAAAACGAGAAGTGCTTCTACGCATACACAAAAGTCTGGTAATCAACAGATTGGACTACGGATGAGTAGCATACTCATCTGCAAAAAAAAGTCGTTTAACACCTTTAGACTCCATATACAATCAAGGTATAAGGTATGCTACTGGTGCGTCGAAGTCATGTCCGGCTATGTCTCTTTATGCTGATTCTGGATTGGAGCTACTTTATCTTCGTCGCAAAAAGATCACTGCGTTATATAGATTGAATCTGCATAGATGCAGAAAACATAAAATTTTGTCCATCTATCAGAAGAATATATTTCAAGCTAGATATAGGATGGAACCAACACGTCATAAATCCTCAGCGTTTAGGTCATCAGTCATCAGTTATTGTGAGGGAAATAAACATACGTGAGAAGGAAATATATTTATCGTGTTACCGTATATTTGAACCCTGGCTGCCTAATACTCTACACATTAATATAGATCTATTACAAATAAGTAAAGACTCTTCACCGGAAACAATAAAGAGGTTTTTCACTGAGGTTATCAATGGATTCATTGGGTATCAGTTAATGTTTACCGATGGATCCAAGACCCAGAACGCGACGGGATGTGCTGTTAAGCATGGTGATTCCATAAAGAAACTTATACTTTCTTCCGAAGCCTCTATCTTTTTCTACGAAGCGTTTGCTATATTAACAGCGCTTAAAATATGCATTGCGGGGAAGAATGAAAAATTTTTGATATGCACAGACTCGTTGTCAGTTCTGCGGCTATACAAACAGCGTTCACTGAGGACAGAATTATATCAGACATACTTATAGCAAGCAGACTTTTAAAACAATTAAAAAAGTAAGTTATATTCATGTGGGTCCCCAGTCATGTTCTAGGCAGGCAGTTCTAGGACTTGACGTTGAGGTTGCTAACATCTGCAATCTAAGCGACGTTAAAATATATTGCAAAGAAAAGATCAGAAGACTGTTTCAAGCCGCATGGGAGAGGCACCATACTTACCTGCAAACATTTCAACCTCTCGTTGGACACTCGACATATAATAACAACCTTACGCTAAAAGAGCAAGTGGTGATATGTAGATTTAGATCGGGTCACACAAAGCTGACCATCGGCTATTTAATGAGCGGTGATTTGCAGCACGAGTGTGTTGAGTGTGATAAGGCTTTGAATGTTGACCACATTCTTAAGGAATGTCCGAAATATGTTGATCACCAAAAAATTCGTTACAAACAGAATACCGACATATCTGATAAGGAAATATTGATATTTTTAAAGGACAACGGTCTTCTAGACAAAATATAAAGGTGTCAAGAATGTACAATCAGGTGCGGCTAATGACTACAGAAGTTGATGCCGCTAATAACAATAAAAAAAAATTGTCTAGTTCAATTGAATGAATTCAATTAACCCCTCCAACTGAGCACACTTATTCAGAATTATCTTTATTAGCTAATTTCTAATGTGGCAGATAGGTGCAATAAATTTAAGATCTATACATAAATTTTTATTTCTTTAGAAATAGCTACTTGATTAAATTTTAATTCACAAGATAGAATATCACCTGTAATAGAACAATACATTTTTTTTCATGACCACACATTAATAATCTTAGCAATTATTGTTACAATTGTATCCTATATTATAATTTCAATTATAACAAATAAATTTCTAAATCGATATTTATTAGGTCAAACTATTGAATTAATTTGAACTATTCCTCCTGCTAAACATTAATCTTTATTGTTATACCTTGATTACAACTTTTACATTTAATAGACGAAATTAATTCTCCAGAAATTACAGTTAAGGTCATCAATGATTTTGATCATATGAAGTATCAGATTTCAAAAATGTTGAATATGATTCTTATATAATTCCTGAATTAGAACAAACATTAAACTCTTTTCGATTTCTAGATGTTGACAATCGTCTATCTATTCCCTATAATTCAATCACACGAATGATTGTTTCATTAACTGATATTCGTTCATGAAATATTCCATCAGCAGGAGTAAAAATTGATGCAACTTCAGAACGACTAAATCAAACTACATTTTATATAAATCGATCAGGAATTAATTTTGGACAATGCCCAGAAATTTGTGGAACAAATCATAGTTTTATATCAATTGTAATTTAAAGAATTTCACCAAAATATTTTATTCAATGAGTAAAAAAATTTTCATTAGGTGATTGAAAGCAAGTACTGGTCTCTTAAACCATTTTATAGTAAATTAGCATTTACTTCTAATGAAAAATTTTGTTAATTCTTATAACATTATCTTGTCAAGTTAAAATAATTAAATTTAATAATTTTTAATCCCACAAATAGCACCTATTAATTGATTTCATTCATTTTTATTATTTTAATAAAATTTATGAAAATAATAATAAAAACAAAAAAAATCTTCAATTTAAATGAAAATGATAACTAATTTATTTTCATCATTTGATCCAATAACAAGATTATATTAATCATTAAATTGAACTGGAAAAATTATTGGTTTAATTATTTTCAATTTGAATTATCCCATCGCGAATTAATATAATATGAATTAAAATTACTTCAATTTTAAATAAAGAATTCAAAATTTTAATTAATATAAATTTAAGTAAAGGAAATACTACAATATGTATTTCATTATTTATGTTCATTTTATTTAGTAATTTTTTAAGTTTATTTCCATATATTTTTTCCAGAACAAGTCATTTATCTTTAACCCTTTCGCTATCATTACCGTTATGATTAACATTTATAATTAATGGATGAATTAATAACACAATTCATATATTTTCTCATTTAGTTCCACAAGGAACACTTGTAATTATTATACCATTTATAGTTTGTATTGAAACAATTAGAAATTTAATTCGACCTAGAACTTAATCAATTCGATTAACAGCAAATAAATTGCTGGCCATTTACTTTTAACTCTATTAGCAAGAACAGGAAATAAAATTTCAATTTTTATAATCAATATTCTAATTATTGTTTAGTTTACATCAATTATCCTAGAATCTGCTGTTGCTATTATCCAATCATATGTTTTCACAATTTTAGTAACCTTATATTCAAGAGAAGTGAACTAATGACAAATAAAAATCATACCTATCGTTTAGTAGAAATTAGACCATGACCAATTATTGGTAGATTAAGAACATTAACAATAATAATTGGACTAATTAAATGATTTTATTATATAATCATAATTTAATTTTAATTGGAAGAATAGAACATTAATAGTTATATATCAATGATGGCGTGATATCTCACGTGAAAGATCATTTCAAGGACTTCATGCATTAAAAGTAACAAAAGGATTATTATGAGGAGTAATTTGATTTATTACTTCAGAAATTCTATTTTTTGTTTCATTCTTCTGAAGTTTCTATCACTCCAGATTATCACCAACAATTGAAATCGGAATTTCGGATACTTGAGCTCATCACAGGATTATAGAAAATAATTATATTCAAACTATTCAAGGTTTATCAATTACTATTATTTTAGGTTTATATTTTACAATTCTTTAAGGATATGAATATTTAGAATCTCCTTTTTCTATAGCAGATTCAGTTTTCGGATCAACATTTTTTTTGCAACAGGTTTTCATGGATTACATGTTATTATAGGAACATTATTCTTATTAGTATGTTTGTTACGACACTTAAATCATTATTTATCGTCATCTCATCACTTTGGATTTGAAGCAGCAGCATGATATTGACAGTGTTGATGTAGTTTGATTATTATATCTCAGATGAGGTAATTTATATAGCATAAACATTATTTTTAACTTCCAATTAAAATATCTGTAACAGTTCATAAAGAAAAATAAAAATTTCCTATAATTAAATTATTTTTTAATAAACTTTTTAAATTTGATGTCTACCTAACCAAATACTACACCAATTAAAATTATAATTTTTATATAAAAAGGTAAACAAATAAAATATATTGATGGAAACATTAATCAAATTAAAATTCTTCCACCCAAAATAACTAATAAAATTATTCCACCTATTTCCTTTAACATTAAATAAGGTTGATCAATAAAATAATTAAACCCTAAAAAATTAAATCTACCAAACATTAAATAATAACATAAACGTAATGTATATCTAACTGTTAAACCAATTGAAACATAAAAAATTATATAAATATATAAATTAAAATATCTGAAAGACATGAATTCAACAATTAAATCTTTGAATAAAACCCAGCTAAAAACGGAAGTCCACATAATGAAACGTTACAAACATTAAAAATAAAAAAAAACAATAAAAATATAAAATAAATATCTTGATAGTTATTTAAATTGTGAATTATTATACCAGCACATATAAAAAGTAAATCTTTAAATAAAGCATGAGTTAAAAGAGGAAAAAAGCAAAATTTTTATCTCCTAATGATAAAATTATTATCATTAATCCTAGTTCCTAGTTCCTAGCTCTAATTCCACCTATAAACATTGTTAATCTAGAAATAAATAATAATAGTATTTGTTGCGAAACATCGCAACAACGCAATTATATATTTTTTGTAATAGATCAACTCTCTCTCAAAGTTAGTGAAAAAAAAAAGTTTTTTTATATAATTTGTTGTAATAAATTAATTTTAATTACAACTGGTCCTTCGTATTTATTTATCATATTGAAAGTTCGAAGAAGTAGTTGCCGCAAACGGGGAGCCTTAACTATCGAAGGCAGCATTAATTTAAAGGCACCGTTTTCGCGCATGGTCTTCATCGAGCCGGATCTCCACTCAAAAATCTCCCACACAAGTAAAAAGATCTCAACGTTTTCCCTATCCCCTGGCACCTGGTTGATTTGAAGTTCCAGTTACGTGTGAACTCCTATTAGCTGACGCCCTCCGCATATGCCCAAGTCAAATCCACACTACGAAAGATTCCAGTAAGTTAAAGTGATTATTTGTTTGTACTAAAACTCTGAGAAAAAGGTTAGTGAACTAAATTGTTTACATAAAACTATTGCAAAAACTCTCAAATAGTAAATACGCATTCACATTTATTTAACTCTGTTATTTATTGTTTGTTTTGAATGGTCATGGATTTCAAACAATTAAAAACTACTCGCACAAGTGCTAAAAGCAAAATCACTCGTATTCAGAATTGGGTGCAGAGCTATCAAAATTTGACATTAGATGTTCAAGAATTTTCATGTAGACAAAAAAGATTGGAAGCCGCGTTTTCTGAATACGAATGTGTTCAAGACGAGATAGATTCATATTTATTAGAATTTGAAGATAATTCAGATGTAGAAGATCGTGAAAAATTGAAAATCAGTATTTTACAACGTTAGCCCTTATTGAAAAATGTATACAAAATTATCTCCTCAAAATGTCACTGTAAGTCACAACAATGATTCAATTAGAAATAGCTCGTATACACAATTCGAATATAAAATGCCACAAATTAATATTCCCAACTTTACAGGAAATTTGCACGATTGGAAGCCCTTTTAGATCTCTTTGATGCGTTAATAATAAACAACCCACAATTCTCAAATGTGGAACGTTTTATTATCTAAAACACTGGTAAAAGGTGAAGCTTTTAGTTTAATTGAATCATTGTCAGTGACTAATGAAAATTTCTCTACAGCTCTTTTATTACTTAAACAAAGATATGAAAACAAAAATAAGATTGTTAATTCCCATTTCGAAAATTTGTTAAATGCTCCTTGTATAACAAAATGTAATTCACAAAATTTGAGAGAATTAGTTACAACCTGTAAGAAAAACCTAGAATCACTAAAAAACATGAAGCTCTCTGATAAATGTAATTTTGAATCATTACTTATTTTTCTTTTAAAAAAAAAACTAGATTTCGGCTCTAAGAAATTGTTTGAGGAAGGTCGTGATTTAAAGACATTGCCAAATTTATCAGAATTTTTTGAATTTCTCGGAAATCGTTGTGTTGTGTTAGAAAACATTTCAGGGAATGAAACACTAGTCAACTCAAAATGTAGTAAAGTAACACTATACTCGAAAAGTCACAGTTACGCTCTCTCGTGCATTTTTTGCGATAAATCTCATAAAATTTACGGGTGTCCACAATTTTTGGAAATATCTCCTCAAGAAAGATTAAAGTTTGTTGAAAGTAAAAAAATGTGCTTAAACTGTTTAGGCACAAAGCATACAGTGGAAAATTGTTCTTCAAGTGCAGTTTGTTTTCATTGCTCTAAGAAGCATCACACTGCGCTACACATACAAAATGTCCCCTTCAATAGTTCAGGAAAATTAGGTTTTTCTCAAACTCATCATAAACCCACAATTTCTTACTCAAATGCACAAAATAACGGTTTCGGCCGTAATGTACCAAAAAATGAACATTCTGCGCATTCAAATAAACCGCAGCCATCAAACAATCACCCAATTTCAACTCCACTTCATTATCAAGACATAAACAGAGCGTCAACTTCGCAAGCAAATCAGCTACCGGCTGAAAATTTATCCAGTTTTTCCGCCATTTCCCCAAAAATTGCCACGTATTACTAGCCACAGCTCAAGTAACTTTGTTTACTGAGCAAGGACGACCTATCCAAGCAAGAATACTACTAGGTAACGGAAGTCAGAACTCGTTTTGTACTCAAAAACTGGTTAATCAGCTCCGATATAAAACCTTTAATACAACTTTGAATATTTCTGGAATTTCTCAAAACAAAACTTTCTCAAATAATCTCAGATCATATTAAGATGACTCTAGCTGACCCTAATTTTCACACTCCATCCGATATAGATTTGCTTATTGGAGCAGATAGTTACTCACACTAATTCACGTACGGCATAGTGAAATTAGGCAGAGGTTATCCTACTTTGTTAAATACGCATCTGGGCTGGATTATATCAGGAACCGTTCCTAAAATGTATACATTTGATCCATCTACTTCAACATTCTATTCTCATCATTCCACTAACCACTCAAATGATACACGATGGAATTAGAAACTCTCTTAACAAAATTCTGGAAAATTGAAGAACTCTCCGAAACTCTTTCCTTGCTCTCTTCAGAAGATAAAAGTCTGAACAAATTTTAATACTACTTCTGCATCCTTAAAATGGACATTATCAAGTAGATATTCCTCTGAAATCTACAAATGAACATCATAAACTCGGCGATTCTCTTTCTTTATCGCAAAAGATTCTTTCTCTTGAAAACGATTTGAAAAGATCCTCCCACTTTCACGAATATAAAAATATCATCGATGAATATGTGTCATTAGGTCATGCAAAATATGTTCCACTACTTCCGACTAACAGTAGGTTAGAAAGAAAATACTTTATTCCTCATTTGTGCGTAATCAGAAATGAAAGCGTCAGCACCAAGTTGCGTGTGGTTTTTGATGCGTCTTGTAAAACATATTCAGGACTCTCATTAAACGATGTTACCTTAAAAGGATTTCAAGTTCAACCAGATCTATATGACATTTTGTGTAGGTTTCGCTCGTTTAGGTTTGTACTCACCGCTGACATTGAGAAAATGTATCGGCAGATTTTCACGAATCCTCGCCTAAATTTTCTGCAAAACATTATTTGGCGTGACTCACCTCGTCAATCTTTAAAATGTTTGGAACTTCAAACCATCACATACGGAACAAACTTTGCTCCCTATGCTGCCACTCGGATTTTAAATGATATCGCTCTCAATAATTCCGATTATCCCTTAGCATCAGATGCTCTGCTTACTCAAACTTATGTGGACGACATTCTGTCGGGATGTGAAACGGAAAAGATTTACCTAAACTTTATTCTCAATTAACTCTCTTCTCTCTAAGCACGGGTTTCACTTGCACAAATGGTGTTCAAACTCAAATGATTTCTTAAAAAATATATCTCACCCTCAAACCACAGAAGTGGACTTCAATCTGGAAAAATCCCCATGTAAAATTCTCGGCTTGAAGTGGAATCCCTCATCAGACAATTTTCAAATCTTTATTCCTTCACAATCTCTACAAGATTGTGCCATTTCGAAAAGAAAAATTTTATCTTATCTCGCTCAATGCTTTGACCCTATTGGATTGGTGAATCCTCTTATAGTTAAAGGAAAAATTCTTATGCAAAAATTGTGGGTACATAAGGTAGAATGGGATGAAGAAATACGTGACATTTCGATTTTAACAGAATGGAAAGCTCTCTGCGAACTCTTTTCTCGGTTAAAAAAATCTCACAATCTCTCGGTGTTTATTTTCTAGTAAAAATATTGAATATGTAGAATTTCATGGGTTTTCTGATGCAAGTAATCTTGCTTATGGAGCTTGTGTGTATATTAGAACCATTTACTCAGACAACTCGGTGTCTTGTAATTTATTGTCATCTAAATCGCGCGTAGCTCCAATCAAGACAATTACAATCCCCAAACTCGAACTTTGTGCAATGTTGTTATTATCAAAATTGACTAATAAAATAGTGTCGATTTATAAAAATAAACTAACTCCTACCTCTGTCACACTTTGGACAGACTCGAAAATTGCATTATACCGGTGTAAAAGCCACTCGTCGATGGGCAGCATTTGTGTCGCATCGAGTGTCTGAAATTCAAGAACTTACTCATGACTATAAGTGGAATTATGTAAAATCAGCGGATAATCCCGCAGACATGCTGTCCCGTGGTCATTTGAACTCTGATGATTTAACTTTTTGGTTTAACGGGCCCAAATATTTGCTCAATCGTAAATTTGAAGTGCGAAATGTAGAAAATTTTCCTTTCTCGGTTGACAATCCTCCTGAGGAAAGAAAAATATCTTTAATCGTCAATCAATTTTTAGAAAATTTTTGGAATTCAATATTTACACGTTTCTCGTCATTTTCTCGATTGCATAGAACAATTGCATATGTGCTACGCTTTGTTCACAACGTCACTCATTCTCAAGCAAAAACTACAGGCCCTTTGACTATTTCGGAGTTGGATTCCGTGCTCACTGTAATTATAAAAAAGGTTCAACAAGAACATTTTTCTCAACAAATCTTGGAACTTGACCCAAACAAAATTCTATCTCACAAGCAACTTCGCTCATTAAAACCCTTTTTGGACAATCTTGGAATGCTGCGTGTGGGTGGTAGGTTGGAAAATGCAGAAATTTTATTTGAACAAAAACATCCTCTGCTCCTGCCCTCTAAGGATCACGTTGTTTCTCTCTTATTGAAGTTTGAACATCTTCGATTATGCCACGCTGGTCCTCAGAATGTACTTTCCAATGTTCGATTACGGTATTGGCCACTAGACGGACTGCGTCACATAAAACGAATTATTCGGAATTGCACTATTTGTTTTCGATTTAATGCACAATCAGTGCAACAGATCATACCTAATTTGCCAAAAGACAGAGTGACTGCCACACGACCATTCCAAAAAGTCGGAGTCGATTTTGGTGGACCGTTCTTCATAAAGTCCTCCCATCTACGCAAGGCACCGGTAATGAAATGCTACATAGCTATATTCGTATGCATGGCGATTAAAGCAGTTCACATCGAGCTAGTGTCAAATCTGTCAACTGAGGCTTTTCTAGCCACTCTTAAAAGATTTATATCTCGAAGAGGAAATCCGTCGGTCATTTATAGTGATAATGCCACTAATTTTCTGGGTTCGAAAAATCAGTTAAAGGAACTATACGATTATTTCCGAAATACGGATGTGAACACTTCTATTCAAATTTACCTTTCTCAAAATGAAACCAAATGGACGTTCATCCCCAGATCCCCTCATTGGGGAGGACTCTGGGAAGCTGCAATAAAAGTGCCAAATACCACATCTCGCGTGTTGTGGGCACTACTCCACTCACTTTTGAAGAATTTGCCACCATATTAGCTCAAATTGAAGCTATTCTCAATTCTAGACCCCTCATTGCTCTCTCAAACGATCCTTCAGATTTTCAAACACTCACTCCTGGGCATTTTCTAATAGGAACTAGCCTCTCATCATACCCTGAAAAAGACATTTCCAACTCAGCAGAAGCCAAGTTGTCCTTTTGGCAGCGATGTTCAAAACTTCAGCAAAATTTTTGGAAAAAGTGGTCAGTTGATTATCTAAACCGATTACAAAATCGACCAAAATGGATGACTGAGACCCGAAATTTGCAGCAAAATGATTTAGTCTTGCTGAAAGAAGAAAACTCTCCCCCTCTGCATTGGCCAATGGCCAGGGTCTTGGAAACATTTGAAGGCGCCGATGGAAAAGTCAGAGTTGTCCGCCTAAAAACAGAAGAGGGAGAATTCACTCGTTCCATAACAAAAGTGTGCCCTCTTCCACAGGCAGATTGTTAATTTCTCTTGCGAAAGAAAATGTAAAAATATTCCTTTACATATATATTTGTTGTTTGTTTTGTTTATTTTATTAAAGTCCTCGCATTCCCGTTCTCTCAGTAACAAATTTATCTCGGACTTAATCCTAACTTGTTCAATAATCTCCGGTCTCTTACGCCGAATTATTTGGTTAACTTCCTGATTTCAATCAGTCGTAAATTCATGTAGATGTTCAGACTTACAATAATAATTTTTTGCCAACACACTATTGCGGTGGGGGCAGTATGTTGCGAAACATCGCAACAACGCAATTACATATTTTTTGTAATAGATCAACTCTCTCTCAAAATTAGTGAAAAAAAAAATGTAAAAAAGTTTTTTTATATAATTTGTTGTAATAAATTAATTTTAATTACAACTGGTCCTTCGCATTTATTTATCATATTGAAAGTTCGAAGAAGTAGTTGACGCAAACGGGGAGCCTTAACTATCGAAGGCAGCATTAATTTAAAGGCACCGTTTTCGCGCAGTATTAGTATATTAGAATCCAAAGAATTTCTAAATCGAATCAATAAATAAATACCAGCAGTTACTAATGTAGAAGAATGAACAAGAGAAGATACAGGAGTTGGTGCTGCCATTGCTATAGGTAACCAAGAAGAAAACGGAATTTGAGCTCTTTTTGTTAAAGAAGCCAAAATAATAAAATATGTAACTAACTTTACACTATAATCTGAAAATATAAAATCATGATATATTAAAAAATTTCATCTACCATAATTAAATATTCAAACAATTGACATCAAAATAGCTACATCTCCAATTCGATTTGATAAAGCAGTTACTATTCACGCATTTAAAGATTTATTGTTTTGACAAAAAATTACTAAACAAAAAGAAACTAATCCTATGCCGTCTCATCCTAACAAAATTCAAATTAAAATTTAATTCCCCGTGTATGTATTCATCACTATAATAAGTTACTGTAGAAGAAATATATAAAACAAATCTTAAAAAAAATAAAGATATTCAATCTAACAAAACAATTATACAATTTATTCTAGAATTTAAACTTAATAACTCGTATTCAATAAAAATTGAATAATCAAAAATCATAAAATATACACTTGCAAAAAATAAAATTACTCTAAAAAAAAGTAAAAACGTGAAATAAAACTTACAAAATGAATTTATTTAAGATAAATTTTATATTTTCAATTCCACAAATTCATTGTCATTAAACCTCCAAGTACTAATCTTATATGTGAAACCGATGAATAATCAATTAAAGATTTTACATCCATTTGACGTAAACAAATTAAAGAAACGATTTCCTATTAAATCTATAATCATAAAAATAAAATTATATTTTAAACCTACAATTATATAAATTTTCATAAAACGAATTAAACAATAACCCCCTAATTTTAATATTACCCAGCCAAAATTATTGACCCTGAAATTGAGACGTCTACGTGAGCCTTAGGTAATCATAAATGAACAGAATACATTGGAATGACAAACTTGTCAATGAGTCTTCCCATCCAATTGAATAAGGATGCTTCCAAGTGTAAAAATGTAGCCTTGCGTAAATCTTTCAATATTTGGTATTCAAGCCGATTATTCACACATTTTTATATCAATAATAAATAGGTACATTTGAACACACCGATGTCATACTTTTTGCAACTCTGCAATATTTTTATTGCAATAACATTGAACAAAAATAACATTTTGTAGTTAACGTAAAGTTCAATTGCAGTATTTCTGTAATCGTACAACTAAGTTCTTTTATTACAGCGTGTATTAATAGATTGCTACTGAGCCCGAGGTAGGGGAATCCTAAACTTGCTCTTTTATACATAATATATGTTCTCCGGTTCTTTGGAATCCTCCGTTAACGGGCTCATTTTCAAACAGAATAATGAAAACTGCCTACCTTGTAGTAAATGTTCAAAAAATTGAAAAATTAGTCAATTGGAAATAATACATTTTCGTTTCCATAAGCAATAAAATTATATTAAATTGTACAATCAATTGTCAAATTCTAGTAAAGCTATCACCACCAGTACTTGGGTTTATATGTTACTGGTGTCAGGTTTCAGCCTCAATCGTGTTCCAGTGTTACGGATTTTCAAGATAATACATTTAATCTTTATTTATCGCTAACTAATTATTTGAAGCAATATACGAATACGTACTGGGTACAAATATACACAATTTTATTATAGCGAATAGGATTTATTTAGTATAGAAAACTGATCTGTCAAATGATCTTAAGTTTAAAATGTATGAATAGCTTCTATCAGATTGGTTCTTTGTTTTTGGAATAGGTAAGCACAGAAAAGGATGAATTACTTGATAGTTTGATTACTCAACGCATTCAATTGTACTACCTCCAATTTTAATTTTCAGGTTTTATTTTTATAATTAGTAGCACAAATGGCAAAAATATTAGAAGTAGCGATATAGTGTAGGTTCTGGACAAGTTCAAGGTCACTCGCCTATTGCTTTGTATATGGAAAACGTATAAATCGTAAGTGTGCGAGTGAGAGAGAGAAAGTTTGGAGCTGTTGCCAGTTCAAGGTGATCTACGAATAGATATGTTAAGGTCATCGTATTGCAATTCTTAGAAATCTAAAAATAGAATCAGAGGGTACAATTTAAAAATAGATGTCATCATGTTTGCAGCCAGTTCAAACTTTTGGTGGGAAATTTTTGGAGCTGTTCAAGGTAATCTAAAAATAGATAGATATGTAAAGATCATCATATTGTAATTCTTAGAAATCTAAAAATAGAATCAGTTCATAGTGGCGGAAACAAGGATGTTTTAAGGTTGGTGGTTTTCAAGGAGACACACGCACACACACACACGCAAACGCACACGCACACGCACACGCACACGCACACGCACACGACACGCACACGCCCACGCACACGCACACGCACACGCACACACACGCCACACGCACACACGCACACGCACACGCACACGCACACGCACACGCACACCGCACACGCACACGCACACGCACACGCACACGCACACGCACACGCACGCACGCACACACGACACGACACGCACACGCACACGCACACGACAGCAACGCACACGCACACGCACACGCACACGCACACGCACACGCACACGTACACGCACACGCACACGCTCACGCACACGCACACGCATACGCACACGCACACAGATGTATAGTAGAAGGTGGGTGCGCGATTCAGTAAATCGGGATGTGGAATATTATGAAATGAAAAGAAAAATTATGGCAGGAGGATGTGAGATTAGATTTTTTAGAAATCAGTTCGAAATAAAAATTTTGTAATTCCTACCAGAGGCTCATACTTAAAATTACTGTGGGGTATAATTTACTCTGAATGTTATTGAAAAAAAAAACGTTTGAATTTATTAATATCCGATTTCGAAAAATGCATTTTTTGTTTGTTTGAAAAAAAAGGTTTTTTTATTTGGACTTTTTTTTCCAGAGATTTCATTCTTAAAAAAATATTTTTTACGAGGGGAATGTTGTCGAAAGATTGTTCTACATACATAACTAGGTTCATTTAGAGCATGAAACGTGAAATATAAAGAAAAGCTTTATTCATCATGCTGAGCTTGGAGCTATTTTAAAATTTATGGTTCAAGCAATACTTAAAATTTGACTGAGTCAAGTTCATGTGTTAATTCAAAAAAAAAAAAAATATGCTAAAGCTTTTGAAATTGAAAATAAAACAGTCTCTTTCATGGAAGAAGAAGTAGATTCATTTTTCAAAATTACATTAAATACACAGTACGTTGCACTTTATAGAAAATATTGTACAAATACGATGGATTGTTCTACATTCATACATAATTACGTTTCATTTAGAGGAAGGTGAAATACAAAGAAAAACTTTATTGGCATCTCACTATGAATGCAAACGCTTTATACATTTTGCACGTTTGTTGATGTCACACTAGTACGCACAAAAAAAAATACGTTTTACATTTTTTTTTAATGAAACTATTCTGTTTAATAAATGTGTCGTAAACTGATGTAGTTCTATAAACAATTTTAGATTCAACGATTTGTTGATTTTCACGTTAGTACAAAAAAACGTTTTACATTTTTTTAAATGAAACTATTCTTTTAATAATGCGTCATGAACTGATGTAGTTCTATAAATAAACTTTTCTTTACTGATAATTTAACCTTTGTTTGAAATAATATATTCATACGTTCACTTATTTATTTATCTATTTATAACTTGTTTACAAGTAAATAATTTTAATACTAAAAATAGTTTCCATCTCTGTACCTCTTTTATTTTATTATTATTTATTCATTAGAAAATTTTGTAACCAATAACACATTAATATTTACATTTCTAATAATGTGCGTGCGTGCTGTGCAGTATTTTGAGAAAGAAAAACGCAACGCAGCGTCAGGAAATTAGCATTACTTTGTTGCAGGTCGAGTACTTGATTTATAAAAATATACTAAAGCGTTTTAAAATTTAAAAAAAAACAGTCTCTTTCATCCGTTTATGTTTTTAAATATCAATAAAAAGCTACCATTCAATTTGAAAATCATCAGTCCTTGTGCATAATTAGTTTTTAAAAATGTTTATGTTTTAAATATTAATAAAAAGGTGCCATACAATTGAAGAACATTATTTGTGATTTTTTAATGGAAGTAAATGTTCACGAGTGCTTTTAATATAAAGGCGCTCCATTTAAAGCTCTGTATATAATGTACTCCTTTTATCCGAGAATGTAAGTTAACCTTGTTTGAAATAAATTCAATTTTAGTTTATTTATTTACACTTGTTGAACATTTTCCACGCGATTTCAGTTGATTATTTTTTTATATACGTTTGCAGTAGTAACCGCTTGATATCCCCATTTTTTTTTGTAACGTTAACAGACTTTTCAGGTATTTAGTGTGAATATTCATTCATTCATTCATTATCTAGTAATAGTAGTCATGATAGATTCAACTAATAAAAAATCCAAACTATCATTCAAGAAGAGATGTAATATATTACATGATATTTTGGTGCCATGTTCGATCCAGCAGCAGCTACCGATTTCTTCAATTGAAAATATTCCAATTATCTCTATCAGGGATAGCGATGTTGAGGATGACTTATCTTGCTATATTGAAAAGTAAGTATAGTTTACTTAATTTAATTGGTTGCGTCAAATTTTAAACGTGTATATACAAAGTGAAGTGTCAGAAGTGTCTAGTCTAAGTGTCGAATTAGCAGAAGCTACAAATAACTTAGAGAAAATAAGAGGGGATATAAAAAATGCCGAAAACGTGTTACAGTTACTAGTTAGTATTAAGGTAGTTTTTTTTTTAATGTTTGAATATGCAGTGTTGTCGGTCAAGAATACAGGAAAAAAATTGTGAAGTGATTGTAATAATTTTATTGGGGAAATGTGATAAAATATAATTAACTTGCTTGATACATTTGAGATGTTTGTTCTTTTTTTTTAATTTCTCTGTAGTTTTCTTTTAATCTGAATATGTAATGTTGTCACATATAAAAAAAAAGGTTAAGAATTCAAGAGAAAGAATTCTGAAATGAATTTTTTTTTGTAATTTCTCCGTAGTTTTTTAATTTTGAGTATGTACGAAAAGGTGAAGAATTTTTAAGAAAAAAACTTGTGAAGTAATTGTAATAATTTTTTATGAAAAATGTGTGATAAAATTATAATTAACGTGTAAAACATGCTTCATATATTTAGATGATTATTCATTTCTTTTGTAATTTCTCTTTTACTGCTGTTAACAGTGAATTTGTTGGAAACGTGTTATAGATACTAGACAATTTATGGCTACTATTACTAGATAATGAATGAATGAGTATTCATTGTAACCAATTATTGAAATGTTAGAATAAAGAAAAAAATGTTTAATTTTTCTTTTTACTTCTATTACTTGTGATAAAAATATTCCTAGGATGCTTTAACCGTTTCAAGAATTCCAAAGGTGAAGTGATGAGCTAGATTATGAATAATAACTTTCGAAAAACACTTAAATATATTAACATGAAATAAAATGTTAGTATAAAAATATTCTCATAAGTTTAACATTAATTTATTCTTTATATAAGTTTAAACAAATCTAAACCTAACAAAAAAAAAGCTATTTTAAATATAAACTAACACTAATTAACAAAAAAAAACTAAAACTTAACACCTAAATTCTCAAACGCATATAACACATTTTTGCATCATGAATGTTTTGGTGCACTTTTGCTAGGGAACCATTGGCTTCCGTTAGCCTCTGCACTTTAGCCTCTTCCGATATCATAAAATTCCTGCATCGGGAGTGGTTCTAATTGACAGTTTTTTTTTGCTGCAGGTGGTTGCACCAAAACATTGTGCAAGATATTTGCTTTATTCTTGCTCAAGGACAATTTTGTTCTCTTACTGCTAGAAGCCGTTACAAAATGCAAGTATGTAACTAAATGCAGGCAAAGGTTATTAATTCACTCTGCAAGGTCATATATTTGACGTTGAATGCGGTTTATATAACTACATACAGGTATAGAGTAGTTTATACCAGTCAGTACATTGTGCTCATGATCATGATCGTCTGCTTGGGATGGGCATGTGGACCAGATTCAGAAATATGGTCATCCAGTAATTTAAATGACTACAGAAGTACGATAGGTTTACTGCATAAGTTAATGAAGTTTTAGGAAAAAAACATTGTTAATGTAATGTTTATAAATAAAATACAATTATTTTTTTATATTTTCTTTTATTTCATCTAAAAGCTAGATCCTTTGATACAAACTATTTCACAAATTATAAGTTAAATGTCTAGTTATAAAACAATGTCGTCTTTATTGATCCATGATCTTTCACCCAATCTCAACCACTTTACGAATAACTTATTATTCTTGGAGCGAAGCACTCTTTCTACCAGATACACATGTCTTCCGACATGTACGTGGTGACGCTAGTATTGTAAACTTAAATAGTTCACTAGACCAATTGGTTGTGTATCCTTTAGCGAAAATGCTTTTAAATTTACTGTTTCGTACTATGTCATCCACTCAATATCGATTCCTATTGAATGTTTTTTTATGTGCGTGTAAACCTCCAGCTTTGTATGATTATCGATATCTTTGGCCTTCATTCCGATGGTTATATGCTTACGATCGTTATAATCCATCGTTTTGGTATCAATTGTATCAATCCAGTTGTATTTACCTTGTAGACTAAACGTCTTGTATATAGCACTCTTAATGTTCTGATAACACGTTCCGTAATTGCAGCTTTCTTTGTGCTATAGGTGGAGTAATGATTGACTACATAACGCTGCATTAGTTTAGTAAAATGCTCAATGTTGAATTCTTTTCCTGCATCTGTCTGGAAATTAGTAGGTTTCCGACCCTTCCTCAAGATTGTTTGCATGGACTTGGTAACTTCTAAGTCTGTTTTCGTTTTTAATCCTCTGGCCCGCAAGTATTTCGAAAAATAGTCGATTACCACTAATATATACTGATAACACTTATTCTGTTTAGAATGTGTGTTAAATTTATCCAAATCTGCTTGCCAGAGGTCATCAAAACCTCTAGTTTCTGTTTTCCCTCGTTTAAAAATGTTTCGTTCAGGTTTGTGCAATTCGTTGACGAGTTGTAATTTAGACATGGTACTAACTTATTTACAATTTCTTTGCTCCAACACTAGATAAGCGTCAGTGTTTCTTTTTTAAAAGATTTCTGAACTGCTTGTAGACTAAAATCAAGGTATCCTTTACTTATAGCATCACCGGCTTCCTCAGTGTCTGTCAACTGTGTCAAACAGTTTCCATCAAAATTGAACCTTGTTGATAAATGGCATTGCTTGGTGATGACAGCTTGAGGATCTATGGAATTGGCAACGTTGCTGAGTCTCTTATTCTCGATATCAAATTGATTACCATGAATGAGTTTAAACTGAGGTGTTAATTTCTTGCATTTATACAGGGCATGTGAACGTCCAAATTTGTCAAAGGGCATTTTAGTTATGTTATGTCGATATGAATGCATCCTCATTTATACTGTTTAAAAAACGAGTGTTTTGTTTTTCAATGTCTTCATCTTCATATAGTTCTTCTACAATTGATTTTATGTCATTTACGACACCTGTGTTTCCCGCCAACTTTTCTGTCCTCTAGATCATGAATTAGGTCACGTATATCATTCCAATATTTATATTCAATCGGTCTGTTTGTTAATTCGTTAAAAAACATAGCTCCACCTCCTTTAGTTGTGGTTGATGATGATAATGACAGCAAGGGTTTAATTATTTGTGTATGCTTGTTGCAGCGGCTTCCTCGAATTTGTCCACTTACATCATAATCTCCCATTGCGACATTCGTAGCTTCTAAAATATTTTTTATGTTTTGTTCTATCTTCTGAATTTACTAGATTTAAATTGGGTTCACTCATAATAAGCAGGTCATATAAACCTGGAGTCCCTTTACACGTGACACCTTTAATAATCATATTGTTTGAGATGGGTTCATTACGGGAATAATCTGCGATACTAAGAGGTTCTTCTTCCTCAGTATTAATCTCTCTTACAACAGATGTATCTAAGAAAGATGGTGTAAGAGGACCTGGAGGAGGATTTCTTTGAAAAAACGGAAGCTAAGCTAGTGGGCTAGTATCATCGTTTCCTGAATCACCTAATGACGGTGAAGTGAATCCTGGAGTCCTTTGAACTTGAGCTAGCAGGCTAGTGGGAGTAGTAGTAGTATTAGTAGTAGTAGTAGCATGATTTCTTGGAATTATGGACTGGGGTGGTTTTTTGGGTTTAACGTCATTGGCCTACTATTTAGATGTTTTAATTTTTTTTATCAGGTTCGATTTTATTTACTATTTCAACTAGAGGTTCTATTAGGGGCCTGTAAGTACTTTCAAATACTGTATCATCATCAATGCGGGCAGTTTTAAGACTGTTGTACTTCTGCTGTACTATTTTACTAGCCTGAATACAAATTTTCTTTAATATCATCCCCTTGTTATCCATTGTAGTAAAACGGGGATTTACTGAACAGGTACCCGTTTACCCTGAACAGGTAGCTTTTTACACTAAACAGATAGCTGTTAATACCTAAACAGATCAGTGCCTACTAAACTACTGTAAGCAGTTTAAGGTATTATATATTCATCAAATCTTTTCCTAAAGCGGCCATTATTAACTTTAGCATCCTTTTTTATGACCATGAAACCAAACGGATCTACCCAGCAGTTTGAACATGTCCCGAAATAATTTCGTGCTTATGGTGGGACTTTATGATCCTCATACACATGTTTTAAGTTTAATTCATCTTGCTCAAATAATATAGTTAGATTCGCATTATCACGAATTAATCGATTTGGAATTTTACAAATAGAAACAGTCAATATCATTGTGTCTAGTCATAGGAAAATACGCCCTTATATTATTTTGCTTTTGACAAGCGATATCATCAAAGATAAAGATAAAGGATTTTGCATAATTAGGCTCAATCACATCATGATTACCACTGAAGGTGAAGTAACCTATATCCTTCATTAGAAGTAAGATTTCCTGTAAAAGGTTGTACTTGTTTTAATTCAATGAATTAGGGCAGGTATACGTATACATGTTTAAATTTCAAACCATTTTTCTCAGAATTGAGATGTACTTTAAGGTTTCTGATGTGATCAAAATTTCCGTCCTTTGCTGACTTTGTGCACCTTTTACCTTGTTGGAATGCAACAATTGTCCAACGTTGTTTTTCCAGTTTCGTAGACGTTTTTATAGGCCATATGTCTAAGGTTGCTTGCTTTAAAGCAGGTAATTCCATATAACTCCCATTGGCGAAATGGAACAGTAATAATAGAATTTTTATTGATTCCTTGAAATAAGTTAAGTTTCTCAACGTCGCTAAGTGTGATAATTTCCATTGAATTTTATTTAAGGTTATTGTCGCACAACATCATCATGCTATCAGTCTGTATCGCTTCTAGATCGAATTAAAATTAACCCTTGACGCATATTCACAATTACTTGACGATAATCCACCATTATTCCAAATATGTGGTTCAATGGTATGCACACTGGAATTCTACTTGTAATGGTTCTTCATTCTTTGGTGACCACCCCAAATGGCTTAGCGCTTTGCTCTTGCTTGCCGTATAGGAAATATATCCTTTAAGTGCGCATGCTATGCGCGGCAAGCGTCCACTCTTTGACCACTTAACTCACAACGAATTTCTTCGAAAAGAAAGTTGGGAAAATTATTGGATAAGTTATTTTCTTTCTTCTTCTTTTTTAAGTTCAAGTTTACCTTCTATGTAGAGAAAATTATCGTAAGTAGCCGTAGTTAGATCTTGACTCTGAATTAAGATGCGTATTTCTTCAGAAAGTCCATACTTAGAAGATTCATACGGAAGATAAGTGTGAATATCTGATTTAATTATAGTATCATCAAAATGTACGTTTTGAAAGACGTTTAATGATTCGGCCATTGTCGATGAGAATTTTTAAACCAATTGACATTAAGAACTATTTCTCTGCAGATGTTAATCGCAATGAAGGTTGTGACTAATTAACGTCTTACTGTAGGGATGATGTCTTGTATATGAATTTTTGAAAGATGGAATTGGGCCTTGATGAATTCGCAGACCTATGTTCTTTTAGTTCTAAACGTACTGTGAATGGTTCACCTTCACCAAAGTCTATTAGTTCACCCTTTTGATTAGTCAAATTAATTGTTATATTACTAATTGCCTCCGTTTTTATTTCTAAATATTGAGTATTGATGCGAGTTTTATCTACACGATAACCTTGTGGGACTGAAATGACAATATCATATAATAATTTTGCGGGTTTCCCGTTTTGATAAGATCCTTTTATAATATTGCACTCTATGTGTAGATTAGTGTGTTTAAGTATTTATATGTCTAACGCAGACGTATGTAAAATATTTGGTTCTAATATTTTAGACTCAAACCCTAGCATGTGACCAAATCTATCTTAACGGAACTGTTTATCTCACATTTAAGTGTATTATTGTTTGCCCTAATGATAAACTTTTCTGTGGGTATCTTAGATTTTAGATAATCGCTAATTTCATCTAACTCATATGCACCGTGTGGAATATTAATCACTCGCAACTGAGAGGGATTTGTTCTAAAATAAAATCCATCGTTGCCTGTATAAATGTTTCTAATGATGTTGCAGCCGTAAAATCCCACCAATCCGATAACGTATTTCCTCCTCAAACCTAGCTCTACCAGTAGTAACGGGGCACCTCGTCTTTCACTTTTGTGACGTCATTTGACCTTGGGATTTCCCAAGGTTTCCCACGTGTGAGACCGTATTTTCCACCCCTATGGTTTCTTTTCGGAGGCCTTTTTCAACCCCTATTTATTTTTGCTTTTACACACCCACGTGTGAGACCGTATTTTCCGCCCCTATGGGTTCTTTTCGGAGTCCTTTTTCAACCCTTTTCATCCCTAACTATTTTTGTTTTTTACGCGCCCACGTGTAGGACGTGTTTTTTCACCCCTATTTTATGGCCGCCCACGTGTATGACGCGTTTTTTCTACCCCTATGGTTTCTTTTCGGAGGCCTTTTTCAACCATTGATGAATTTTCAACCCTAATTAGAGCCTTTTTTGACAGCAATTTTTTGTACTCGTTCACGTGAGGGGCAGACGTAGCGCTTGGATTTGGGGTTGGTCTTGGACCTTGGGCTAGGTCTTGGGGCTGGGGATGGACCTGGGCTTAGTCTTGGGGTTGGTCTTGGACTTGGAGTTGGCCTTAGGGCTATTTTTGATGGTCATCTTCAACCCTAATTAGGGTCCTTTTGGTTGTATTAAGAGCAGTACAACCCCTGGAGGTTAGGCAAGTGTGCGTATTCTTTTCATTTCTATCTACAGATTGTAACCTTACGAAATTTATTTACACATTGGGGTTGTATTCTAATAAGGGGCCCTAATGCTAACTTGTAAGATAGGTGTAAGGACTACCAAGTAAGCCTTCGATCTTGTGTTAGGGTCTGCGCCCCTGTCGTGGCCCCTTGGCGGGGAATTTGAAATAAGGAGGCCCTAATGCAACTTGTAAGACACGTGTAGCTTCGCAACCTGTTCTCGGGCCTTCGCCCCCTGGCTGGAAATGGTATGGGGACCCTAACCTTATAAGACAAGTGTAGAGCTTGGCCCCTATCGTGGCCCCTTGGTGCAGTTGTATGTGGGTTCTAACCTAATCTTATAAGAGAAGTGTAGGCTTTCGCCCCTTGTCGTTACTCCTGGTTGGAAATGGTATTTGTTTTTATAGGTTATGACTGGCAATTTGAAGTTGTGTTCTAATAAGGAGGTTCTTGTAAGACACATGTATGAACTTGTATTAGGAATTGATCTTGCGTGGGGAATTTGATTGACCGTAAAATTTAATTATAGAACACTTATTTTTATTGTAAATATCATAATTAAAAAAGCCTCAGTGAATTACAAAAAAAAAATTACTCTCATCCCCGCGTTTCTCTTGTCCCTTTCGTCTCTCACGTCTGTCGTGTCCGCTTGGCTGGAAGCTTGAGCTTGTTTGAGCTAACAAACGTTTTTCTGTAATAGAGATTGATCATGGCTCCATGTAGCTGTATATTTTCAAAACTACATACAGTTCCTAGGAACTTGCGCTCGGGTCTTCGCTCCTTGTCGCGGACCCTTGACATAAAATTCTCAAAAGGTCTGTGTAAATAAAACATATAAGTAAGCAAGACCGCTTATTCAACACGTGTTTAAATTGCATGTTAACAAATAACATTCTGATGTATACCAACCAGCTCTTAATTACACATTTATTTTTAAAGTAATGAGTTGAATTATATTTGTTATTGCCCTGTATACTGTACATAGGTGGTTGAGAATTTTCAATAACGACTAGGACGTTAGATCTAGTTTTATAAAAATCTAAGGTTTTTTAAAAAGACACAACCTTTTGTTGCTAGAATTCATATTCAGATACATCTAGAATTTATTTATTTCGCTATTTAAATGGATATAATTAAAACATTCTTATTATGTTTTACCAAAATTGAAAATGCAATGGTAAATTTTAGGCACCCCTTTTTATACCAAAATTATCATTAATAGAAATGTGATAATCTTAACAACAATCATGGTCATAAAAATTTAAAAACTCTAATAAAAATAATATGGGAAAATACACGGTTAATTTAAACTGTATGTTGCACACGTAATTATTACATTCCAAACTTTTAATGAGTGCACTTCAATAAACAATTTGTGTGCCTGTATGTACAATATGAATATTTTTCAAATCGCTTTGAAAAAATTACTTTTACTGATAGAGAACCAGTTATATATCAACTATGTATAAGTAAAAACATAGAAAGTGATTTAGATGAGTAACACAAATCAGTGACCATCACTCGTAAACCAATTCTCCAAAACGTTCCTTAAGTACAGAGCTGGCAAGTGTGCTTTTAACCTTTTAACCTTTTATTTATTTTATTTACTTGTCCAGATATTTTATTACAGTTATAAAACACATCTAAGCTATGCGTAACAAGTTTCTTTAAAAAACTATTAAGGTGTACAATATACAAACAATTTAACAGTCAGATCGATATTAAACATATTTCAATGCACTCAATGCAGGTAAAGCAATCAGTTTTACTATTCGTTTAGAAAACAATATTGTAATAACTGTTATGTAATTAATTAACTTAATAAAAAATGTTTGTTT
Source organism: Vesta saturnalis (assembly GCA_036346205.1). Taxonomy (NCBI): domain Eukaryota; kingdom Metazoa; phylum Arthropoda; class Insecta; order Coleoptera; family Lampyridae; genus Vesta; species Vesta saturnalis. The sequence continues at coordinate 467,608 of JARFJB010002256.1, read as the reverse complement.
CATTAGAGAATAACCTGAATGTCAGTAATTTTTTTTCTATAACTCACTAAGGCTTTCTTAATTATGATATTTACAATAAAAATAAGTGTTCTATAATTAAATTTTACTGTCATTCAAATTCCCCACGCAAGATCAATCCCTAACACAAGTTCATACACGTGTCTTACAAGAACCTCCTTATTAGAATACAACTTCAAATTACCAGTCATAATCTACAAAAAAAAACATTTCCAACCAGGGGTAACGACAAGGGGCGAAGACCTACACTTCTCTTATAAGATTCGGTTAGAGCCCACGTACAACTGCACCAAGGGGCCACGATAGGGGCCAAGCTCTACACTTGTCTTATAGGGTTAGGGCCCCCATTCCATTTTCAGCCAGGGGGCGAAGGTCCGAGAACAGGTTGCGAAGCTACACGTGTCTTACAAGTTGGCATTAGGGCCCCCTTATTTCAAATTTCCCGTCAAGGGGCCAAGACAGGGGCGCAGACCCTAACACAAGATCGAAGTCCTACATGGTAGTTCTTACACCAGTCTTACAAGTTAGCATTAAGGCCCCTTACTAGAATACAACCCCAATGTATAAATAAATTTCGTAACGTTAAATCGGTAGATAGAAATTAAAGAGTACGCACAATTGCCTAACCCCCAGGGGTTGTACTGCTCTTAATACAACCGAAATGACCCTAATTAGGGTTGAAGATGACGATAAAAAATAGCCCTAAGGCCAACTCCAGGTCCAAGACCAAGCCCAGGTCCATTCCCAGCCCCAAGAACTAGCCCAAGCTCTAAGACCAACCTCAAGTCCAAGACCAAACCCAAGCCCTACATCTGCCCCTCACGTGACCAAGTACAAAAAATTGCTGTCAAAAAGGCCCTAATTAGGGTTGAAAATTCTATCAAGGGTTAAAAAGGGCCTCCGAAAAGAAACCATAGGGGTAGAAAAAACGCATCCTACACGTGAGTGGCCATAAGATAGGGGTGAAAAAACACGTCCTACACGTGGGCGAGTAAAAGCAAAAATAATTAGGGGTTGAAAAAGGCCTCCGAAAAGAAACCATACGGGTGGAAAATACGGTCTTACACGTGGGCAACCGTGGGAAATCCCAAGGTCAAAAACTGAAAGGCGAGGTGCCCCCTTACTACTCTACCGGTGGATAGAAGTTGTAGCTAGCTGTGTTTCTAAACTGAATGCTATCGACAAAGCTGAGAAAATTTGAGGTTGTATCGATTATTTATATAAAAATTGGAGGTATAGGTGTCCGTAAATAATAGTATTAAATTATTGATCCTGGTTGTAATTATAATAAGTTTTACATCCCCGAAAGTAGTTAGTAACTTCGATTGGTGGTCGAAGATTACCGAAACTATCGTAATACTATACCCTTTTATCTCGCTTTTTGTAGCAAACCCAATGCGTACCTGGCCCGATTGGGCTATCTAAGTTAATAATCCCAGATTCGTTTTTCCATGGTAATTTAGGAATGATCTCATAAAAATATTCCTAAGGTAGGGTACATTTTTGATGTATTTCTCTAAATCAATTTTAGATCAAATGCACCACCTTATTACTCATGGAGCCTATAGGGATAGATTACATCGTGTGATTATGACGCGATGTCTCTTCCTGCAATTCTTTGGTTTTAGCTTAATTGACTGCACCGCCGGCTAAACCACCGATTGCAGATAAATCTGCGAATAACGGAATAAGAAAACCCCCTTGTTTAGGTAAGAGAATTTCTAGGAACTTTAATGTATTTCTTTCCCCAAATTTTTACCACACGTTTTGCCGTTGAAAGTGCCGACTTTATTATATCTGTAAAATTTCCGTTAGGTGTAATTTTTTTAGTTATTGTTTTTCATAAATTCAACAAATTTTTACCATTGCATATTGATTTCTGCTTCTGATTTGGCATATTTTCTTTTTGAAAGTAATAACTGAATTAGCACGTGAACTTGACTCAGTCAAATTCCGAGAATTGATTGAACGATACATTTTAAAATAGCTCCATGATCAGTATCACGAATAAAGCTTTTCTTTGTATTTTGCCTTTCATGCTCTAAATGAACCTAATTATGTATCTAGAACAATCTTTCGATAACATTCTCTCATCAATACTTTCTTTTCTTTTCTTTCGCTTTTTATCATGCGTACTACTACTACTTTCATTTCTCCTAATCCTGATTTACTGAATCGCGTACCCACCTGTATGTATCCTTGAAAACCACCAACCTTGAAACATTCTTGTTTCCTCCACCATGAACTGTTTCTATTTTATTCTAGGAATTGCGATGACATTGATATATCTATTTTTGGATCAACTTGAGCAGCTCGAACAGTTTTTCGCTAAAAGTTTGAACTGACTCCAAGAGCTCCAAACATTCACTCTCTCTCTCTCTCTCTCACTCCAGATGACCTTGACATGAAGTGATTCTATTTTTAGATTTCTAATAATGGCAATATGATGACCTTGACATATTATTTTTAGATCACCTTTAACAGCTCCAAAAATTTCCCACACCAAAGGTTTGAACTAGCTCCAAGAGCTTCAAACATTCTCTCTCTCACACCAAACATTCTCTCTCTCACTCGCACACTTACGATTTACATGAAAATTCGCCATATTCTCCATATACAAAGCAATAGGCGAGTGACCATGAACTGGTCCAGAACCTACCTTGTATCACTACTATGTACTTAATTGAAATATTTTTATTCTGTAAAAATTTATAATCAACGATATGCAGTAAATATATACCTAAATAAAAGTTGCAGATAAATAAAGTGGATGTTATAAACTAATTGTTCTCGGAGCAATTTTTATTGAATTGCCTTATGGGTGATTAGCTTGACACAGGAATTACCTTTTATTTGCAATTTACTGTTTGTGGAGTTTCTAATCCTCTTATATGGTTTCTAAACTAATTACTTTCATACCAGTTTATCCAATACCAATAAACAATTTAGTTGTTACAAAATCTTTCACAGTATCATTTTGATATCTGGTACTCGAAAGGTGAAAACAAGCCACTTGAGACTTTGTTTAAAAAAAAATATTGTATCTTTTCATGATTAAGCATAACATTTTTTTTATCTACGTCAATGTTTTTAATTGTTAATTTACTACATTTAGTTTTCCCGATTAATTAAAAGACCGGAGAAAAACTACCTTAAAGTCACGGGAGAAATGAATTTTTGGTAATTTAGCTCATGATTTTCTTAATTTTGTAATTGACTTTAAAAGAACACATCGTTGTTGCCAAATAATCTTTCTATTGTACCGCTCGTAGAATTGTTAAGATCCCTCACCGAAGGATCAATTTTATACATATGACTGCGTTCGATTGATTTTTAATAACGTATGAGGTTAAGGATGTTGAATGAACTACTTAAAAATTCATTTCGTGGTTCATCTATCTGAACTTGACCATTTTTGGTGGAAACTCGGTAACGAATTAACCTTCTAACGCGCCCTATACACATGATAGATCCGGGCACTTAATACTTACGTACCTAAAATATATTTTGTAGGGAAATATGAGTTATTAAAAAAAAATCACATTTAGCACTTAAAACAGTACGAACACAAGAAAAACATGTACACGCACAAACAAACAAACATAAGCACGCACGCACGCGCGCGCGCCCTCACACACACATACACACACACAATCACACTAACACTCACACTCACACTGACACTTACACTCACATTCACACTCACACTCACATTCACCCTCACACTCACAGTCACATTCACAGTCACATTCACACTCACGCCCACACTCACACTCACACACTCGCAAACACGCACACCCGCACACTCGCACACCCGCACCCCGTACCCCCGCTCTCCCGCACACCCACACTCCCTCACACCAGCACACCCGCACCCCCGCACCCTCGCGCACACGCACCCCCGCGCACTCGCGAACGCCTGCACACACGCACACATGCACGCACGTACGCAAGTACCCACGGACGGGACCACCCACCCACCCACCTACCCCCCAAACACAAACACACATACGCAAACGCACACGCAGACGCAGACGCAGACGCAGACGCACATGCACACGCACACGCACACGCACACGCACACGCACACGCACACGCACACGCACACGCACACGCACACGCACACGACACACACGCACACACACACGCACCGCCACGCCACGCCACGCACACGCACACGCACACGCACACGCACACAGCACACGCACACGACCACCCGCCACGCCACGCCACGCACAGACACGCACAGCACACACGACACCACGCACACGACACGCACAGCACAGCACACGCACACGACACACGACAGCACACGCACACGCACACGCACACGCACATGCACACGCACACGCACACATACACGCACACGCACACCCACACCCAAACCCATACACACACCCACACACACACACACACACACACACACACACACACACACACACACACACACACACACACACACACACACACACGCACACACACATTTATTCACCCGCCAACTTGGATTGCGACTATTTTTCCAACCCTAAACAACCTTCCTCCACAATTATTATGAATAAAACAAGAGCAACTCTAGTAGTTTAAATTTATAAAATCACTCTTTTATAGAGTACTTATCCACAAAAATTTAAAATTGCTAGGAAAATAAACAAGAATGATGCGGAGGCGTGAAGGTAACAACACGTTTTCATAAATTTGTTCTAATACCTTAAACAATTCTAAAAGATTGTACTACTAGTGAGGATGATGACAGTAAGTGTTATCGAAACGTACAGAATTATAGAATTATAGATATAATAATAATAATGTTTATTTACAGGAAATTCCCAAAAGCGAAAGATACAACTATGAAAGTGTACAAATTTAAAAATAATGTGGAGTACTATTAACATTTTCATTAAATATTATAATTGAATTCGGTAACAATTTGACAATTAAATTGAACCTTTATATAACGAATACGGCAGGTTCGCTTACCCAACTAATTTACGAATACAAATCATTTTAGTAATAAACAATTGGATTTGCTTTTATTACTAGGTTGTCCCATAGGTCTTTGTGTGTAATACATTGATCCAGAAAACCGAGAATCAGAAAAACAAAAAACAACCATTCAAAGAAAGAAGTTTGTTTTTTCTGCATTTTCTGCATTTAAGTAACACTTTGATTTTTTTTAAGGATTAATAAGAATAAGCGTAAAATAGAATGGAAGGTTTGGGCGCTTGGGGAGGATATATCCCCCTTAAGCACCATTGGGTATGACACTGCATCTGATTTAGACTTTAAAACGCATCGACAAAATCACACTTTCGTAATAAAAAAATCTAAAACATAAAGTAAAACAAATCAAACATTAAACTAAAATTCTAATCAAATCTGAATTAAACCAGCCAAAAGCCTAATCTCCAAAATAATTGTAACAGAAACCTATGTAAGCTAAATAATAAAAGAGGCTTTATACTAAATACTTAGATTTTAACAGAACTAAACTAAAACAGTGACAACGAGGTTACTAACAAATTACTTCACTTTTCTGGGACTGTATCAATTTGAATATTACTAGAGCAAGAAGTAAAGTAAGCTCCCAGATAGTAGGGTCCCAGTGTTTTTCAGTATTCAAGATTATTTCTTTGATCGAACTGATACGCTCCGGGTTATAATGCATTATTTAAAAACAGAAAAGCAAGAAAGTCGACCTCGTGTATATGATTCGTTCAATACAATTGTGAATATTTTTCGGCGGATATATCATAGGGGTGGTTTAATAAAAAACGAAAACTTTAGAAAAATGGTATTAATTCAAACACGATGCTATTCATGGTCAAAGTAATTAAAGCATTTATAAAAGCTAAGAATCTAGTTCTTTCCAACTTTGCCCAGTGTTGCACATTACAGACGTATTGTGCAATAATGTTATAAATCTTTGGTTTACAAGCTTACTCAACACATCTTGTTTACTTTAAAAAGCATACTTTCACTCCCTACCCACGTTATTAGACTGACTTGCTAAATATGGGGTTCTATTCGATATAACTGTTTCTAATAGTATAATTCTGGTGTAAGGGTGGTTTATAAACAGATGCTATGTTACAAATTGTTTATTGAAAAAAATATTCAACAATATGGCTTAGAATGAAAGAAAATTAATATTTAGTTAAACCTCCTGTAGCTTTGACTAGTGCATCCACCCTTCTTGGCATACTATCAATACACTTTAGGGATATTTTTTCAAGTCTTCGTTGTGGTTCCAATGGTAGAGAATTCTTTCTATAAACTCCAACCTTTGTAGACTTCTTTTCTTTGGTCACACATTCTCAATCAGGTTCATATCGGGTGAGTTATCTGGCGATGGTAAAGCTGGAATCTCATGTTCATCGAAAAATTCTTGATTGATTTGGCCATGTGGCAAGGTGCCTAATCATGCATGAATACCTTCCTGCCATTGCTAAACCGCTTCTGCTACCGAGGAAGAAGTTTGGTTTACAAAACCCTGCGATACTGTTCTTGTCGCATCATTCCTTCAACTACATTCAGACGACCTAGACCTTTGCCATTGATAACTGATCACATAATTACAGATACGGAGTGTTTATTGTTATAACACAGTCATTATTATACTTTTCGTCTAACCTACGCCGAATTCATCATCCAGTATGTGAAAAGTTACAGGGAAAAAATGCAAATAAAAGGAAAAATTAACAAACTTAAATCAACCTACTAAGCGCCAATTATCAATGGTTATATTTTTATGGGCATTTGCGTAAGTCAATCTCTTCTTAACCATGGCTGGTGTATATATTGTATTCTTAGTTAGCCTGCGACATTTGAAACACACGTGCAGATTGCGCCTCACTGTGGAAACTGGCACAGTGCACCCAGATTCTTCCAATTGTTCTTTATTCTCCTTCGACATTTTATCACAATATTTCGTTGGATTCGTTTTCCTCAATCTGTTACCAGTCCTTATCAGCCACACCTTCCTTTTCTATTATCATTAGTAGACCGATTTTCATTTCATTTCTGATTGATTCGGCGTAGTGAAACCTGCGATACCTCGCACCTTGAAGCAGTATCCCTTTGGCTATATTTTGTGTTCTCTAATAAAGCTGCAATAGCGGTCCTTTTCTATTTTGGTAAATCTTTTGGCTTCTCCATCTAAAAATAATATCCACATTTCATAAGCGGCATTTTAACCAAATATTTCAAGTTGTAGCTCAGAAAACTGCTTAAATTTATAAATAAATACTTACTGAAGCTTATTGCTACAAATTACTTACCTTACCAAAATAAACCTTATTTCGTTATTTTGTAACAACCCATTTTGAGTTGTATTAAAATATACAGTAATTTATGTTCCTCGTTCATTTAGTTGTAAATATAAGAAAAATTTTATTTATTAATGATTTGTAAGTATGAGGTAGGCAACTTAATTTGCATTTTGGTGTAACTTAAGTGCATATCTTCTTAAAGGTTTATACTCGTACTTCTTTAAGTTATTTTTTCTGCTCAATATTTTCGCGCAATGCGTCATCGTTGACTTAATTCTTTGCGCAACTTTTTCGTGCTCCGCTACATCATCCAACTACCAAAGCGCCAATTTTGTCACTTCCTGGTGAATATTGTGTTGTTTAGGAAGCAATTTTTGGGCTTCCACCTAAACTTTGTGAAAAGTGCCATTGATTTGATGGTAAGATGATTTAACTCGCTATATTAAAAATTAAAACATTTGCTCTTTTCAGGCACTTTCTTTTTTTTACTTTTACACTTTTAATTTTACCGCTTTTGATTGCACAATTAATTCTACTGTTACGTACGCTTTCATTTTATGATGGCGTTTTGCTTTTAATGCAGATCTGAATGTGGATTCCATTATTTATTTTGAACCTTCAAAAGAATGCAATAAATATTGGTTTATTCAATTTCAAGAAGACAAATTTATAAGAAATAAATTCCATTTTGGGTGTGGTTTACAACGAAAAGTATTATTTCGAGATATTGCGCAATATTGATACAAAGATGACATCACCCTTGGCTTACATTTCCGTAACAGTTTAGATACCAGAGGTTATTAAAATGTTTGTGTACAAAATTTTACGAAAGTATTTATGTTTAATGATTTTTTAGTAATTTAAGGCTATTTTTAAGATATATTTTATATAACCCTATCATTTTAACTGTTAATAAACATAGTTTGTACATATTTTATTTTTTACATTTTGATAAAACTCGGTTTAGTTATTCAGAGCATAATTAAAAAATAACTTGGCGTCCGAGATTATTTTTATTAGTGTTACATTGCATTTTTATTATTTATGTTGAGTGAAAATAACACAGCATAAATTGTGGTAATTAAGAAAATCAAAAGATTGAACCACCCTACTTTAGTCTTCCGACTCAGTCACAGGCATTATTTGTGGTGAACGGGTTGTATCTCGAGTTAGTTTAACGATTTGTTCGGAGAACATTATTACACTTATTTCTTTATTATATTATTAAAACACTTTTTATACGGTAACCATTACCACTATCATTATAATTTTTGTTCAACAACATACAATTAAATACTTAAGAACAGATTAAAAGAATTCCACAAAATTGTATCCGTCAAATTATAAGCAATTAATTATAATAACTATTTACGGAATAAGTGACTAAGGCAAACTGTATCCCGGAAGAAATAGTTACGAGCCCGAAGCGAAGCTGTCACACTGTGTGAAAATCTTGAGAAAAATTGAGTAACATACTTATTTTTTTGTTTGCTTGTGATATAGGAATTAATTCAGTACATCGATGAATTTTATTAGTTTATGATTACTAGCGAAAAGATATTTTTTTTTAAAGAAAGGAATTACGCAGAGTTAATTTGTGTGGTACAAATGTATAAATACGTAGACCGTTTAATTTGCTAAATTTACTCACAGCCTTCATCTTATTTATTTAAATAAACGTTAATAATACTATTAATGTTATGAACATTTCAACAAGGAAAGTGGGGTGCACTAATGGAAATTAAGTTGGCTCTACTTTTGATAGGGTTAAGTGTACGTCTTTCGATTTCATATGAATTTACATCTGATAAAATCCTTTTTGACGTGGGTATTTTTTGAGTAATTGATTCGTCGATATAATGTTCTAACACTGTAGAAGACTTCCAGCCTCCGTGGCTTTTAAATGTTAATAGGTCGGCTTTTGCGTTGGCTGTGTTGCGGAAGTCCGATGAAAGTAGTGTTCCGTATAAAGATCATAATTTGGCAACTTCAAATATTTCGTTATCATTTGTGGTATTTTTGCGAAAGTGTTGATACCGATTGGTGGCACCATGGACTTTGATTCCGATAACAGAGAAAAGAATTTTCTGTGTGGTACATTTTGTGGTCGTAAACTTTTGTATCTCTTGTAAATTTCTATTAAATCAACTTGACAGTTTTCATTGATAATTGTAAATGTGCGTTTCTTATTCGTTTTAGTGCTCGGAAGCGAAATGATTGTAACTCGTATCGGTCAGTGCCAAATGGTTAACGGAGCGCAATTTGAACATTTGCGATAAATTTCGTTTGTTTTTGAGGTTTAATTATGATTTTCTTCCATTAAATTTACATTTTTATTTCTTACGGTAAATGTGTTAGTTTCTCAAAAAAATAGTTATCTAAGGTACCAATTTTTTTTACACCATAATTTAAGTAGTTGGACCATCTAATAAAAAGTAGTAAAAAAAATTGAGGTTGTCATTGAAAAACCAATGATGACGTAAATGTGCAAAAATACAGGACGTAAGTAAAATTTCATAAGGTGGCTAATTAAAAAGTAAAATTGACCTGTCACAGCGTTTTGCTTGGAAACGTTAAATAACGCATTTATAAATTTTGTTCCTTACTTTATCACCACACTGTATATTAGTGTAGTATTTGTGAATTGATAGTAATGTACTGGGCATAAAATTTTCATATGAGTAATGTAAATAAATGTTAAACAGTAGAACATTAAACGAATACATAATTTTTTTTAGTACTAGATAACTTGTAGTGTTCCGAAGTCGCAACTTTATTCCATGAGACCACAGATCTGCAAGGTGTGCATTTTAGTTTTTTTTATTACAGTTACCATGGTTACACATCCTTTTGAATTACTGACACTGTTACTTATAGTACCAAATTTTTAGTCATCGGAATTTTCAGAATAGTTTTTCGCCATTAACCTCCATCTCATCAACTGTAAAGTCAAACACTTCTTCACGTTTTCACCACTGTTTTCTAATATTTTCTATATGCTGCACACAATTAGACCAAACAGTTCAGTTACATTGCTTCGTTTCGCATTGCAATAACATTTTCGTCTTCATACCCACCTCTTCCTATGTGTATATCGTAGTATCTATAGTTTCTAATTATTTTATCTGCATCATTCCTTTTCGCTATTTACCGAGATTTAATAAGTGAATAAAGTTCAGTTTTAAACAGTTTCATAACTAACATTTCTTTTGTTAACCACGAAATCATCTTAGAATTTGTCCAAGACGATTCTCGACTAACATTAAGTGGTACGGTGGATAGTCCATAATAATTAATGAAGGCTTTTCTAAATTATTTAACAAATGCTCAATAAGCCATTTTTAAACAGATCTCCACTCATTTCACCATGCTAATCTTCTTTTAATGATTTTTAAGCAAATAATAGGGATGCATTCTCTATCAATCCTGTGGTCCAACCCGAATGGATAACAATAAAGCATTTACCATCATAGCCCTGAGGTTTCCGTACACTTTTTAGGTCTTCATCTTGCGACGACTTGCCTGTATTTCTTTTTGAGTAGATTCATGTTTCATCAATAAGTACTATTTGTCTTCAACTAGGTGAACTCTATTATATTTTGTTTTTCCAATAATGCTCTACGATTAGAATCTTTTTTGAACTTGAATCCTTATGTGTGTAATATACTATTTCAACTTCTATCACTAAATAAACCATGACTATCTCAGAGTTCAGTATTTAAAGCTCCAACTGCGACCTGCTTTTCTGTAAATAAAAGCATTTCGTATGTGGGAATATGTATTTTATTTCTATTTTCATTGCATGAAACTATTCAATGCCTTATGCGGATTGTGTTAAATGCACTTCAACTATGTTACTATCCTTTTTTTAAGGATGCTTTGGTATGAGATGGCGCTATACATAATTTGGATAGCTAGGTTCATAAATTAATGATGCAGGGCGATTCTGTCCTGGCGAGAGAACCGAGCTGGTAGTGTAGTGGTGACACGGCCTGCTTAGCATTCGGGAGGTTAATGGGTTCGATTCCCGTTACCGTCTACCTTGTATGAGGATTTTTCTGGGGGTTTTCCTCATACACATGTAGCGGCATGGTCACTGCGTATATGCACACCATGTGCGGCTACTTAGGCGAATGCTGGGGTAGTATTTTCCTCCTCAGAACCCTAACTCCGTTCCTTCCGCTCCTATCCTTAATCCCACCATGCATATATATATATATATATATATATATATATATATATATATATATATATATATATGTAATGTATGTATGTATGCTGGGAATCCGTGATTGTGGCTGAAGGAGCTCGGGAAGCTCGAGCAGCTCGCCCTCCCCCTTGGGGAGGGAATGAAATACGTTGTCTTTCCTTTCCTTCCTGGCGAGAATAGTAAGAACGTCTCGTGGTATGCTTTTTCCCGGTATATTTGCCATTGTAAACACGCTTTCAGTTTCTAAATCGGCAAATTGAAAAATTTGCGTGAAGTGTCATCTGTTTATAAACAAGTCGTTCATAGCAACGAATAGTTCAAAGGTAACGCAAATTTATTTTACTTTATTCACGCTGTCAATGGGCAGTGTAAATAAAAATGTTACTGTAAACATTTTATTTCTACTTTAGATTAAACGATTGTTTTAATAATGAGATTTCACGTGCAAAATGACCATTTTGTTAATAGGAATTGGAAAAAATCTATATTATCAACCGCCTCATGTTTCTAAATTTTTAATATAGAACTAACACCAACCCTTCAAAAGGATTTGCTTGCATTAGTAGGCGAAAAAGAATTAATTCGCAACGTAGGCAATTTTTTGAGTGAGTCTATTAATTTAACTAGGGACTCTTGGTGTAAGGAGTGGAATTATACAAAAATACACAGATTAAATAATTAATTTTTTGATTACATTTTACTTTGTAAGTTAACTGGAGTTTCATACATTTGTATCTACGTGTTACGCTTACCTAAACTATAATTACGAAGACTACAAGTATTAAAACTTTAATTTAGTTTGGTACCTTTAATTTAAAATTGTAAGAAAACATCGACACTAAAGTTAGACTAAATAAATAAAGTCTATTAACAAAATTACTTGATACAAATATTTCATTACGAAATGATCGTATTTTTAAGATATGTAAATATTTAGATCTATACGGTAAAATGTAGTTTTTAAATACACTGTAGTGTAAAATGCATATAACTTTTTTCAAACATGAATTACTGAATAAATAGTGCAATTTTCAGTTTAATTAGTGTTCAAAATGGCGTTTAGTAAACGATGAATGGGGAAAATACTAAAAATCTGTTTAATGTGCATTTGGGGTCTACGGAGAGTTGAAAAAGGGATGGTTAATTTAGATGTAATGCGAAATTACAGTGTTAAGGTTGGGAAAAATTCAGTTTATGTAAATATTTTATTTTAGATCTGGATGGATATAAGGCAATTTTTATGGCTGAATCATTACTTTCAGCTAATAAATTATGAAATGGTTTTGACAGAGGACTATTATTTTAATTAACTTGTTCTCGATCATAAAATATTATTTTTGGTAAATGATTGCCCTCATAATGCATCATTAATTGTTTTATTGCACAGATATAAGAAAAAAGGTGTACTTAAGAATAATTGATAAACATATGTAATGCCTCCTATTAATGGTAGCTTCTACCGGTCTTTTACCTGTTGTAAAATTTTATTATTGCACAATTTGTATGCTCTTTTTGAATATGAGTGCTTTCTCAAAGGGAGGTTCAGACTTCCCTGGATGTTGGGAAGTAGGTTGGGTTGCCTATCCTAGGTTAATTTTACAAATGTTACTACATCAACAGGAAATGTTTATTTACAATAAAAACTGAAAATTATAATCTGATTTTAATAAAATAAAATGAAACTGAAACTAAACGATTATATAATCCAACGGAATACTATTAAATAATATTTTAATTATTCCATATGGTTGCTGAAAAACGTCTACGCCTCTGGCCTATTTTAGTTTCGAACCTTTCTTGATGGTTGTGCTTTTTTAAATCTAAAAACAGATGATCGAAACGTGGTGTAACGTTAAATAGATTTGTTTCGTTAATTACAAGTGATAATAATTAAGTAGTGTGAAATTGTGGTGTGGAAATGGTGCAAGGAGGTGGTTATATACTGAGTAAGTAAGGAATTGAGTTTATTTCTAATTTTTAAGTTAGAAATGCTATTTGTAATTGAAGCAGGAACAACAGGTGTTAGTCAGGTATATGGTTTATTTCTTTTTGATTGAGAATGGGTATTTTATAGGGATTTATAGGGGATGACTAAATAAAATGTAATTGAAAGAGTAGATATGATATTATGTTTGTATGTGGTGTCAGGTGGTGATTTATAAGGGAGGCAGACGATACGTGGGTTATAGGGGAAGTATGATGAATAACGGAAGGGGAACTAGGATGACTATTTATATTTAGGAAAATCCTTTTTCGGGGCACAAGCCGAAACCGTCAAAGGGGAAAATTACAGGAATAACCTGGGTCGTGACCATGTAGAATGTTTCGGGGTAATCTACCACAGTCACTTCACTACAGTCTCTAGGATCTCTATGACCTATCCTTGTCGCGGCTTACACCTTCAACAAGTTGATAGGGATAGAAGTCCTGTTGGTTTGGTAAAGGTGAGGAGAAAATGTGTAGAAGCATTCGGGGTGTAAAGGCCCTCCGTCTGATTCTAAACACTCAACTCTCCTTAGGTATATCCAAATCGGGGCCCAAACCCACAATAAGTTCGTATACCTAATCAGGGGGGTTAAATTATGGGTGTGTGGATGAATAAGGATAGACCGGTTGATAAGGGTTTTAAATGATTATCTGGTTGTTGTGAGATGGATGAATGAATGTAAAAGAAGCAGGAAGAGGTGTGAGGTTAGGTGAATGGAACAGAATGACTTCAGGAATGAGTGTAATGCAGGAATAATAATGAATTAAGTCGGGCAGGTGATTGAAATATTAATAAGGGTTTCAGGCAGGATTAATAAAGAATTAGATTGTGAACGCTAATAAAATATTAATAAGGAATATATATTATTTTTGGATGGGAAGCAAGTGTTTATATAGGGATTTTGGAGAGAGTGGGGAACAACTGATAACATGTTTAAATCATGTAAATGCAGTTGTGGAAGGAAATAGGAAATAAGTTTTGAGGAATTTATTTAGAACGATATGAATCCTTTAGGAAGGATCTGCAGGATCATTACACATATACCAACGATAGCAAAATATTTTTCCGAAATATTCCAAAACGTAGTATCATAGTATTCGCTTTATTTATCCTAGGCATTTTATTCTTCACAAATCATATTAAAAAAAGTCTCACTAAACATTGATTCAAATAAAGTTGGGTATGACTCATAGATGTAAAACTCTATAATAAAATTACATATGTTTATCTCTCTCTCTCTTTCTCAATTACATGTATTAGAGAAGTATGGCCATAAAAACTGGTGTACAATTCATATTAGTACCCTACAACGTGTGTCGTGACTAAAAAGCTGCATCTGTCACTCCTGTCATTTTTTGAAATTATATTTAATGCGTTATTGCTTTACTTAAAAAAAACAGTTGTTTTCAAAATATCTACAACTTGTGCAGTGAATTATCGGTAATTTGGTAACATTTTGACATAATTTTAGATATGCTACATAATAAGCACCTTAAATCTCAAGCGCAGCGTAGTTATGAACGTGCTTAATTATTTTGAACGGTAAGATGACAATCAAGGAGCACTCGTTCCATTTGAAACTCTTATGGCCTGCTCAGGTCCACAATCATTATTGTGTAAAATATGAATGACTACTTTTAGCCCACGCCTGAAGCATGTGGGATTAGTATAAATAGAGTTAGTGCTATAAAAAAAGGGTTGCAGAAGCCCAAAAAGAAAATAAACCACACAGTCACCAGCTAAGCGGAGAAAACGTACGAAGTCCACCGAAGTTGATGAGAAAAATTATACAACCCTGTATTCTTAGATGAAACTTGGATTTTGAGACGAGGATCGCATAAATGAAGCTGTCATGATAAACCTAAGGAAAGTATCAAGAAGAAGTCAATGGGCGAAGGAAAAAGTTTGTTCTAATTCAATTACTACATTATAATTTTAAATGAAATAACTGTATCTTTTAGATTTATAGTTGTTCATGCAGCTAATGAAGATGGATTTACTTCCGATGCCTCACTTTTGTTTTCTACAAAGTCACAAAGTGCATAGAGATATGTGTGCGGAGTTGTTTACAAAATGGTTTCAAAACAATTTCATTGCAAACTTTAAAGAACCATCTGTAATGGACAATGCTAGTTATCATTCCAAATTCTACAAAAAATTCCAAATAATTTATCTAAGAAATAAGAAATATGATATTTTCTATTAAAGCGCAATTTAGCTTATGGACCCGGTATGTTTGAAAAGGAATTGCTGCAATTCGTTGCAGATAATCTGATACCAAAGGTGTACGAAATAGATGAAATAGCACACAAGTGTGGACACAGAGTATTACGGTTACCACCATATCACTGTCAATTTAGTCCAATTGAACTGGTCTGGGCTAACTGCAAAGAACACTACAACAAAAACATAGGAAGACATAATTCCAAATTTAACCATGACCATGTAAAATAAATCTGCATGGAATCCTTGCAACGAATTGATGGGACATATTCGCAGAAATGCAATAAACATGACGAAGTGTCTATGTTAGAGTGGTCGGAAATTGAAAAACATTTTGAGGTTGTGCAAACATTAATTATATCCGTTAAAGATTCCACTTCTGGGAATGACACTGAAAGTGAATAATTTTTTTAAATTTAAATGTTTTAATTCCAATGTAATATAAATATTCTAATTTTTACGTAACATATTGATAACTCTACAATAGGTGGACGGAATATGACTTGGAGCAATATGACATCTATTTGGCGATGTGCTAAATTGGAATATTAAACATCTATAATTTCGCGGAACTTCGAACTACATTACACTTTGCAGAAACAAGAATGAAATAACCACAAGTGTATCGATATTGATGTTATCGTAAAATATCTACAAGAATTATGTCGATTACAAAGCAATAATCATGCTTCTAGAAGGGTTGTTGTAAATCTTGGGGATAACAAACTAATTGCAACTTTCATCAATTTTTCCACCTGAAATGATTTAATTTATAATAAACTCAAAAAGTATTTGTTTACTTACAAGTATATAGGTTATGTATTATGATGGTATGTAATTATAATCAAACCATGTCCTAAATTATAACAATTCATTGTCGCAGCAAAATATTTTTGACTCTATCAATAAAATAAGTGGATAAAATGGATACTTTTTATAGTTTAAAATATAAAAACATTCAATAATTTTCAACTTTCTTTGTCATTTTATGGATATTAATGTGGTGACATCTGCCGATAAAAATATTAACTAAAAGACATTTTGCTGATTTCATGAAGACTTACGTCGTCTAAATATTAGTTCGTGTAATTTTAAAAATGGGTCATACCCAGCTTTATTTGAATCAAACTATAACAATAAAGTTATGTAATATCAATATAAACATTAATAGTAAAATTTTTACAGCTAGCGAAGTTTAGCCAACGCGAGTTTTTATTCTCGACCACAGTTCGCAAGAAAAGTAACAAAGGTTCTCTGAAAGCAGCGTAGCGCATGTAACTTTTCCTCCTGCAGATGAAGATATTCTACATATTTTCCCTTCTATATTTGTAAACAAACGATTTCTGGGAGCGTGACGTGGAAGAATAGAAACATATCTTCCATATCTATTATATACCCTAAGTGAGTAACAGTGGACATTCCTTCTGAGTAAGTTTTGAATTTGTTTGATAAACGTATTTAAAAGCTTAATATGGAATCTAATTTTATTTTAGTAAAAAATAGCTAGATCTTTTATATATTGAATATTACTAAACTGCCTTGAAGATTACATATCATATGACGTAAGTGTAAACATGTAAAAAACTTTAATTTGGGACTGGTAAAAGCGTCCATAAATAGAAACTTGACATACCAATTAAAGTTGTATAACAGATAAATAGAGAATACATGATTTAATGTATAAAAGACAAGTATTTTAATGAGTCGCGATCGGATCCATATATTTCTAAGACTAATTTGTTTTGATACTAAATATACGTGTGATGAATGTGAAAGAAGAAAGTGGTGATATTTGGACACTGCTGGAAGGAGACAGAGAAAAATTATAAGCCACATAATAATATAAACAATTATTTCCTTATAGAACACAAAAAAATTTACCCATCCCTACAAAATCTGCTAAGTATTGCTTGTGATGCATTAAAAGCTTATCTTTTACAAGATCAAGTTTATACTACGAAATCAGCAACTGGCTCACTATTTGAGGTCATCAAATAATACATTTTTCGTACAGTCTTCTCGATTTTACGGATAAAATGGTTACGTATTGTCGAATTTACGGTTTCATGCACTTCTAATGAAATACTGAACTCATTTTCACTTCTATGATGTTCGATTTAATAAAAAATTGTTATCACAGATGCGAAATAATTAACATTATGAAAATGGCGAACATAAGTGTTTACTAAATTCTTATTTCTTGGGTATTAAATTGTGTATTTTTTTTAATTATCAGTAGAACACGGGCACCTTACGCCGCCATCTTAGATTTGTGGGGCGGGCACCTTCTCCTCTACTTTTTACACGCCCACGTGGGAGGCGTATTTTTTGTCGGTCGTTTTTTGTCAGCCTTTTTTGTACTCGCCTACTTGAGGGGCGTATTTGGGCCTTGAGCTTGGGTTTGGTCTTGGACCTGGTCTTGGGACTAGGGTGATGACTATTTTTGGTAATTATAGACCATTTTGTTTTCTTGATACTGAGCTCTTATTTGAGGGCTAGCATTCTGATTGGTTAAGCATGCCTTTGGAATTTTTTCAATGACTGAATCTGCTAGTTTATAAGATGGCCTTCGTCGCTGCCAAAAAAATTGTATTCTAATGAACAAGAATTAATAGATAAGATGATGATAAGTGTTTTTCATAATAAAACGATTTTATTTAATTTAATTTATCCTGTTAACATGTACCAGGGTTATTGACTTTTATCAAGGATATAAAAACTTAGATCTTAAACGATTATGTTCCATGTAGCTTAAGCGTTAGCTCTGATTTTCAATGTCCAAGGTTAACATGTATTAATTAATTTCTATCTAACATGAAACGTAATTCTAATATAGATAACTGTCTTTACAATGTGATTTTTCGTAATAGGATTTATTATAAAGAGGCATGCATAATTGTTATTATTACATTTTCTTTAAATTTCATAATTTAGAATTAAGCGTACAGTAAAAACTTATTTACAAGAAATCAAGCATTGGTAAATTATTATTTAATCTAAAATGTAGAAACATTAACGTATAAAGTCCACATATATCCGAATGGTGAACCTGCAGTATTGTTTTACTGTACCCGGAACCATCTAGAGTTTTTCTCTAGGAAACGTAAATGATATCCTTGCGGTGCTCGTCCAATGGAATAAAAAATATTTCCCATTACCATTCTCGTCAATGTAGATAGTGGTCCAATGCTGATCTGGTTTGTTTGCAGGATCCGTGTTTACAATAATTGTACACGGTCTAGGTGCGTGCCTGTGCAGTGATCAGAGGTACATACAAGTCGGATCACATTATTGCAGCTAGGGATCGATTTCAAGGATCTCTTGTATCGCACCTTTAGAACTGGTATGTGTCCAGTTTTGCAGTAGTAAGGCATTTTCCAATATATACATAGACTCAAAGATGTTATGGTTCAAACAGATATATGCTCTTGCTCACTTTTTCAAATTTTTAAGCGGCGGGCAGCCAGTTCCGTCCAGGTTTACTATTGGTCTTTAAACCTGAAAAACTGTTGTTTTTCACTTCCCTTAACGTGAATTTTGTTAAACGGCTGCATCACTTTTATCAGCTCCTCACGTAAATCGTTGTAGTGTACATACTCCTACCACCATCTCAGACCGCGGTATTTTTTCCAAAAAAATCGTATCTGGCTTGACATGGGTTTTGATATAAAATAAATACAAGGTGGTTTTATCAGTATCAGTAATAAAGTTCCATGATCTGTAACCACTCTTTGGGAATGAATTCGTTTTTAACACCTCTAAGCCCTTGTACGTCCAAGTATGCGTCGATCCTCTTTCTCTTGCTACTTGGATACTGAAGCTAGAGCAATTTCTATATGACAGATAAACTGATGTAAAAAACATCTGTAGCTGAGAGATTTAATAATAAAACATTGAAACAAGAATGTGACGCTACTTTACAATGATAATGATAAGGTAATTCCTCATGAGCGGATGCATTTTATAGTCATTATTTTCAGGTTGACCAATTTCCAAAACAGTGACCTTTGCGTTAAAGACTAATTGATTAGCTGTAGAGTAACTTTCGAGGAATGGTATGCGGTTCTATCTATTATTTACAGATTGGAAAAATTTCTAAATTGCAGACGACTACGTTAAAGTCGAATTGATTAGCTGTAGAGTAATTTCCGATTCAGTTTCTAATCGATATCTAAGTATGAGGAATTTCTAAAACGATCGTTTTAGAAAATTACCAGATTTTTTATGACGCTGATAATGCTAATGACTATTTTCTGTGCATATATACACAGCCCTTGCGATTATATTTTACAGTATTAAATTACTACAACTACACTCACAAAAAAAAAAATAGGGAGAACCTCACTGAAATAACAGTACTTGATGCCGAATACGAGCTAACCTCTGTGGTGTGGTACCGGCCTGGCTCGAGCAGCAACAGAGACGACTTGTAGAAGGCGACGTCGCTCTTGAGCGACACGAACTGGAGGTGCATTGATTTTTAGGCCCGTAAAAGAAGAGTGCAGCCCGAGGAGGGTACCAGCTCAAGAAGAATAAAGGGTCGACGTCATCGTGCAGGTAAAAATTCCAACGCCTCCACCAGCATAATCGACGTTAGTGGTGAAGAAGAAAAGGCGTGCCAGCTACAGCCACCACCACCACCGGCAGCTGCACCGAACAGATCAGTGAAACCCTATACATCGCGGACATTAGTTAGAGATAGGGGTACTTCCATATAAGGGCCACCCTACCAGGTAACATCCACTCAGCCACCTACAAATTATTGCGAGGATGTGTCACTCGCATCATCAGTCATCAGAGAAAACGAGACGTACCAGCTGTTGTCGCTACCACCACTACCTATGGTAGTGGTACAGGCCGGTCCGATGGAGCCCGCAGGGAGAGGAAAGGGAAACCTCTATACTAGAGACGCTCCTCAGGGCACCACCCGGACCTCTGTCTCATCCCTATCAGACATTTGATTACGGGGAGGACCTGGATCTAGTTTAATACATTGTAACTATTTTCCTATCATTATATACATAAAGAGAGTCGTTACTATTGCTAAACACCATATATTTCATCGATTCAAAGTTTATAACGCGAGCGTTTTTATAGTTTAAGGTAATACCCTTCTCTTTACACGTTGATTTAATTGTCTGGTTACTGGTTGAAAACACATCATAACTGTAGTTTTTCTGTCCTGCCCTAACAAATTCGGTTATATAACTTCCTTTGCCGTACGTCTCCAGCTCGTCGGTTATCTGGCCAAGGAAATCCTCGCAAGTTGGATTCCAGTCGCCGGGTTTCGCCACAAATATGACGCTGTCTATATCATAATACAGAACGCGACGGTCCCGCTTCTACAGATAACTATATAGTTCTAAACATGCATGAGCTGTCGTGTACGCGGCTATGGACACATTAATAGTTTTTAGAGCTTCGCCTTCACCCCCCGATCTATCCCAATTTACAACAATCACACTATCATTAACGGGGATAATGGATTGAACCTGAACTAGAGAATCCGTAAACAATCTGAAACATCTGAAAAAGTCTTTTGGCTCCGATACCGTACTGTACTGGGTTAAATTTTCTCGTTGGCCAAACTTACCCCAAAAGGAATTTAACGTTAGTTTGACCAAGTACCTTAAGCCTGCATTTTTCTTGATGTTCTTTTCATTTACATGAATCTCCTCCTTATGATAATACTCCGTTAAGTACTGCACCTTCTCGGCCTCTGACGTGCAATGGCTAGGCCACCCGGAACATCCCCGCTTGAGTTTAAGGAAATTATCAATGTAATCACTAAACAGTCCACCCTGTTTCGTTGCTTTGTCATGTGTGGTAACCTTATACTCCCAAATCTCAAAAACGTCCAAAATGTTATAGTTTTTAGCGATAGCCTTACGCAACTCGTCCGCTACAAACGTTCCTACGAAACTACGCTTGGGGTCACTATGTCCACATTCCCCCTCGTTTAACTCAACACCACATTATATAGTTATATAGTTCTACATAACAGAAACATCAACTTGCCCTGCATTTTTAAAGGTAAAACAGGATGATAGAGATTAGAGGGCGGTAGTAGTCGACATTTAACTAAACCCTCCACCTCGTCCAATAAAATGTTCTTACAATTTAACCATACATGAATTTTCGGATGACCTACAGGATATTTACAGTATTTATTTACATAAGGGTATAACGAGCACACGTCATAGTAGATGATTTTTTCGTTAATGCCGTCACACTTATAGTAGAGTTTGCTGCCAATAGTGCGGAAACCGTAAAACGCGTCTCGTGGGTTTAGGGATTCGTCCTCTTGGTCACCTAAATTTTGTATAAACGCCCTTAACTCATCATTTGCATGTATGTATTAGTTTTTTTTAAATCGATTTCACTTATTTCCACAACCGCGCTCGCACGGAAATTGAGATCGTGTCTCCGTGTTTTCGTACTGGGCAAACATGGAAGTATTTACATCCAGCTTTGGGTCAATATTGGCTTGATTGAGGAAACACATCTCGCAACTGTGCCAAAAGCACCCGTGAAACTCGTAAACTGTATTCGATTCGACACAATAACCGTCGACCTTAACACCTTCAGGTGTTCTAAACTCACGAGCTTTCCCGGCATGTATGGTCACTTATTGTAAATGTTCCACCCAACGTAATCACTGCATTGTCACCATCGAATGCATGTCTGTACATCTGTAATCGCCTTTTGGAATGAAACCGATTGTGTTTTCTTTGAGGAAAGGTCCCACGAAACACTTGGCTGACTCCTGAAACAAATCGACTTCATTTTGGGCCGTGAAGAAGCTAATGCAGCCTTTAACGAGAATCTTAACATCCATCAAGCAATATTTCACAATCTCTTCATTCATCTTAAAAACATGATTACTCTGGGCCGCGTACCAATCTAAAAGTAATTGCCGACCTTTTCTCGACACCTGATCTACACAATAATATTCAATTGCAGGAAAATGACCCTCATAATTCTGATTCTCGGATGTGTTGAAGAGAAATGGAAAATATCCCTTGGATTCGGGAAAATTGAGGGTTTTCGAAAATGCCGAGGGTGATGATGGAATGAAACTGAGTGAGTCAACAAACCTAATATCGTCGCATTGAATGGAGATTAGTTTTAGACCGTTGGTGATGACTTTGGGTTTCCATCGATTATTATTAGCTACCATGCATCTAAGCACAAAAAAGCCATCGTACCCCTTCATGTTATGTGCAATGCGTGTAACCTTAAATTTTCGCGCTTTCTCGGCAATATACGACAGAAACGATTCAACACGCCGAGCACCTCTCAGCCAAATTTTCGATGCGTTGAATACAAGCCAGACAAACATTCGCGGTCACGCATAGATTGGGCTCATGCAGAAATCATTCGTCCCTTCACACACCTTCTCTTCCAAATCATAAAAGATAAACATAGATGCTGTGCCATTACTAACGTCTCGTCGAGCCTTGTTAACAGACATGAAGCAAAGATGACCGATAGGTTTTTCGTTCATGCACATAGAACAACGGCTGTATCCGCATCTATGTTTGTCCTTTACCTCAGCAGTTTTGAGACACTTTAAACATCTACGCAATTTTTCACATAGCGTTGTGTCCCTATGGTTTTTAAAACATTCCTGCCCATAAAAATCTGTCTTATAATCATTGCAAACAATCTTCGGATTTTGAATGGAACATGGCGGCTTTTAATGGCAACCAGGACACTTGTACAAGCATTTCGCATGATCTTTTTTGTCATCATAACGCTTTCTGCACTGTTTGCAGTAATAACTGCAGGTAAATGCTGAAGTGGGACTGGTAATTACGTTGTGGTGCTCGTCTACTAATAACAGATTTAAAACCCTACCCGGTTCCCTAGGACCCTTAAAGTAAACCGAATCACCTATACACGAATTATAAACTACAATGGTATATGAGATTAAATGATTGAATATGTTCGTAACTATCGCCCTGACTAAGGTCGCTATACCACTATTCTGGCAAAGCTGCATAGCTCGCTCTTGAGGTAATGGATAACCCATTTCCACGCTAAGGTGCGCAGTATCATTGCTTCCAAACGCCATTGCTAAGACTATTGCGCGAGCTAAACAATTGTTTTCGTTGATTGTTGTCGGTACGACAATAATACCCTGCCTTTTTGTTCTACAAAAATCTTTAAACTTTTAAACCCGTCAAGTTTTTACGTCCATAGCTAACATGTGTCTCCACTCTATTCACGTTTAAAACTAACAAGTCACTCAAGGTCAATTTAAGTCATTGAAAATTCACAAGACTAACTTGAAGGCCATGTCCATGACTAACTTCAAGGTCAGTTGAAGCTGACTTTTTTCTCGATGTAAAATGAGTTTGTTGTAAATAAACTTCACATATAGGTAAAAGGTCACAGCCTACAAATGGAATTAATAGAAATGTAACAATAATTTTAATGTCATTTTTATCTTAGCATAATTAATTAATAGACATAAATAAATACATGTGAACTTAAACAATTCCAAGGCCTACCGCTTCTATAAAATATAAATAACCTTGACACATGTTAACTTAAAAATTCCAAGGCCGACTTTGTCATCATCTTATCTACTAATTCTTCTTTACTAGAATACAATTTTTATGACAGGGAGTGAAGGCCATCTTATAAACTAGCAGATTAAGTCATTGAAAAAATTCCCAAGGCCTACTTAACCAATCAGAATGCTAGCCCTCAAATAAAAGCACAGGGTCAAGAAAACGTACTGGTCTATAGTTACCAAAAATAGTCGTCACCCTAGTCCCAACACCAAGTCTAAGACCAAACCCAAGCTCAAGGCCTAAATAAGCCCCTCAATTAGGCGAGTACAAAAAAAAGCCGACAAAAAATACGCCTCCCACGTGGGCGTGTAAGAAGTGGAGGGGAAGGTGCCTCACAAAATCCTAGATGGCGGCGTAAGGTGCCCGTGTTCTACTATTATATTTGTTTAAATTTATGTTTCCATAACAATTACAGTTATCGTCCTCAGTAAATATTAATATTATTTAAGATGTCAAAATAAGTTAATGAGATATGTAGATAGAAAAAGCAAATGTAAGCCTGCTATTAATATAACAGTTTGATTAACGTACAAAGCCAACTATGGAATGTAATTCTATTTTATTTTATTTTTGCACAGAAATATTATTTAATTGGATGGACGAAGGCTAACAGTGAAAAATATAATAATCAAAGAACAAATTTAAAAAAAACTTAATCAAGTGATGATGTAAATGTAAACTTTAATATTTGAAATTGGTAAAAGCATTCACAAATAAAAACCTGACACACCAATTAAAGATCTAACACAAAAAGTTTTTCAGTTAATAATTGTAAATTACGAAAATGTAAAACTTTCGCCATTATTACACATATTTAAAGTACATAATTTTTTGGGGTTTTTACTGTTGAATTATTTATATTATACAAATCTAGCGTTTCCACTACACTTACAGTTATCATCCTCAGTAGTAATAAAATTCTTTTAGAAATGTTTAAGGTCTTGAAACAAATTTTTGAAATATGAAAATTGAAAAAGCAATCATAAGCCGATTATAGTACTGTGAAAACACGATACGTACAAATATCTAAAACTAATAATTCTTTATTGTTTAACGTTTGCCGAGAGCTGACACACGCCGATAAATTGTCAAAAACAACCACGCCAAGAAGTTGTTGTAATTAAATCTTGAGAGCATCGAGCTTAATGAATTGGAAAGATGAATATAAATATTTAACAAAATCACTACAAGCTAATGGGTATTCACTATATAACCATAAAAACACGAGTGCTCAATGTTGGTACTGCTTTTCTTCTTTTCATAACTAATGTTACAATTGGAATTGAAAAAATCCTAATTGAACATAATTGAAATCATGACATTCAATTTGTATAATATGGACATATTTTCAAGAAAAATTTATTATGTTCGTTTACAACGTGAAGCGATTGAAATATATAAAAATCCTAATAACTTCAATAGGCAAGAAGAAAATCTCATTTTAAATTGGTTTTAGATCCTTCCTACACTTTGAAGTAAATGCTTTACCAATTAAATATGTTAAGTTACTACAGATCCACGATAATTTAACATACGCAGTAAAAATTAAAAATCATATTAAACGTACTCATCGTGTTTTTACTGTACCATAACAATTATAATTATCAACCTTAAAAAATAAAATAAAATATAATTAGATTCTTTAGCTGACTATACGTTTATTAAACTGCAGGCTTATATTTCTGTTTTCAATTTTCATATTTTTAAGTTTATTGACATATTAAATACTTACTAAAGATATTAATGTGAAACGTGTAATAATGACAAACGTAATTTTTGATACGAGTTGGGATTTCTTATAGCTGTTGTTAGGCAATTTTTGGAAGCTTGGCAACAATGGGCGCACGTACTTTCAGTTTTTCTATAAATTTTAAATCGCGACAAGGCCGAATTTTGTCATTTGCTAACAAAGAAACATGTGATTTCTTCTTTCTGGTCTCTTGTATGCATAAAGAAGGCCATTTTGAGAAAACGCGGAAAAATTGGGTTGTTCCTATATTTAAATTTTATACTACCATTTTTGTTAGATCATGAGGTGAGTTAAACATACATTAAAAATACATGTTTTACAATTTTACATGTATTTCAAACCCGCTTGAACAATTCAGTATGGTTAGCAGTCTCCGTGACTATTGAATATCGATCCTACGACAGCCCGCTGGAAGATAACTCGAGGGATTACGCTACTCACGCCTCGTTTTCTCTAAAAGAACATTAAGCTTAAGTCACGTAAGGCATACTCACCATCAACTGATTGGTGAGTCTTTTAAACGTTTAATTACCTAATATGACATTTTGGATCGATAGACAATCGTTGTAAGTGCAATTTCGAATTACTTTAGAAGTGGTTCGTTATTGAATGAATTAGAACTGTAAACATAATACGATCTTTAGTAGTGTGTGGGTACATAGATGAGATATGGACATTGCTTAGGGTTATATTCAGCGAGGTTATGTATGTATCTGAAATTATAAAATGTTTGCTTAAGATTCAATCAATATTTAATCTCATTCATACTTACTGAGGTGCTCACATTTTCCTTTTATTACTTTAGCTTCTTCAGTTCTTTATTTAGAGCACTTTCCTGATTAAGATTTGGAAATATTAACTGTAATAGAAACAGCTGTGACCAGTTGCATCCGATCACCGTGAAGATTGCTGCTCCTGTATTTAAAATAAGTAATTTATGTAGCGAGATCCGCATTCTAACCAAACACTGATGTGTTTGTAAGTAAAATGGTTTATACTGGGAGATTCAAATAATTAGTAAATACTGCTGGAAAATTTAACTGTTGAATTTACGCTTTGTATTCTTTCATTTACTGTACATTAATATCTAACCTTTAATTGCTACGTTCTAACAAATGTTATCATAAATAAGGGCGCTATTAATAATTCATGAGTGTGAGTATTTTAGCCTTCAGCTGGAATTTTCTTTCTCTTTGTTGCGTGTAGCTTTAACATTTGTAACATTAAAGTAAAATTCAAATTTATGATTGTAGTCTTGTGATTAACAGTAGTAGCAGACTATCATTTTTTATGTGCGTTGCTCGAAAAAATTTTCCTTTTACTTCACTTTTCTGCATTACTTATTAATAACTTTCAGATTTAAATTATTTTTATGGAATGATAGACATTTGGCTGGTATATTTTAAGTACTTATAGTTAAGCCAGACTATGATTCGGTTGAATTAAAACCGAGACGCCAGCTATAAGGAGAGCTCTTCCTACGATTACGTTTTCATTATTTTTGTTGAGGTTTATTTCGTGTTGTGCATTTTGCTTCTAAGTTCTACGTTGGATGTGGCACAGTCGCGTCGTGTCATTGTACTATACTTTAGACTCCATTAAAGATTGTTTTTTATTTAGAAGCGGCACTAGAAAAAGGTAAGTGTGGTACTAGTAAAATTATTGTTTCTTTTCTTGCCAAATTGCGGGGCGGCTTATAAACATTTTCGGGTCATGTTGTCGAATCCTGTTTTACGATATCCTTTGTTCGAATATTTATTTACTGTACCCACTGCGTTGGGATATTTACACTAGTATGGCGTCGGCGAGTTTAAGTTATCCTTTTTAGTAGATTTAAGGTTTGGGGTTTATTATTATTAGTACCGATTATAGCTACAACGATTAAACCTATTTGTGTCACTTTACCAATAGTTGTTTTCTTTATTAGTGAGGCTTAGGATCGATATCCTAACCGAACCTATTCCCTTCTTGGACTGTGTCCAACAGCATTTTAATTGTAGCGTCTCTATTACTGTGTCGTAGCCCTTTTCTTGGTCTAAGGGCTATATAAATACAAATGAAGTGGTGCCCTTTTAGATTCTCTGCCCACGCATCCAAGTACCTAACCGACCAACTGAGCTATCGGCCTTCCTACTAGCTGTTACGGCACACCCTTTACTTTTGCTACGACCATGCCTTTGTGCATGTAACAAACATCTACTGAGAACGATAATTTTAACTGTTGTCGAAACGTATAAATTTATCTAAAGACAAATAAAAAAATAGATGTTTTAATAA
Organism: Vesta saturnalis; assembly: GCA_036346205.1. Classification (NCBI taxonomy): domain Eukaryota; kingdom Metazoa; phylum Arthropoda; class Insecta; order Coleoptera; family Lampyridae; genus Vesta; species Vesta saturnalis. The sequence continues at coordinate 439,293 of JARFJB010002256.1, read as the reverse complement.
CTAAAAGATAAGTATTTTTATTATGCGTCATAATCCTGAAAGTTTTCATTTTTTGTTTATTGACTGTGTCTCTTATAACGAATGTATAGCCATCCACTCAAAATTTGTAAACATTTAAATTGTTTTCAAATTTTTACAGTACAGTTCATTTAGAACTTGTTTTGAAGTTGTAGAAAAAAGATTGTCTTTTTTAAACGAATTCTAATTTGCTTTAGCTTTCGATCGTCGATCTCGAGCTAGAAACCTACTTACGTAACACAACATAACATAACCTTCATGCCATTCCCTTTCGGGGTAGGCAAAACAATCCTCGCCTCTTATTTATGTTTCATTCGCAATCTTTCTCCGTGCATCTTTCTATGTATACATTCCTAACTTCCGCAAGATTCCTACATTGTCTCTGACATGTGCTTTTATTTTTAAAACTCCTTATCCTTTCTTTTATCATAGATTCCACTACATTAGGCCAAGTTTTACACGACCTACCAGGCCTGACCTTCCCTATAATCTCACCCACAAATATTTGCTTCTTAACCTTGCGTTGTTCATTCTCTCAATGTGACCAAACCAGCGTAGTGCACTACTTTTGTACCTATCCACCGTCGTCTTTTCCTCGCCACAATCCCTCTTATATACCATTCTTCATCTTATCCCTTCGTATTTTACTACATGCGCTTCTCAGAAATCTCATACCCACGGCATTTATTTTTCTTTGTGCTTTTTTTGACATATCTATGTCTGACTTCCATACAGTACTGACCTGACAAACACGCTACTATAGATTGCTTGTTTCGCAACTAGGCTCATGCTTTCGTTTCTCATTATTGTCCACATACTTTCAATCACTTTCCTTCCAGCATTGACCCTTCCCGATTGAACACCACAATTTTAGTTTCGTTCACATTTACCTTTAGGTCCATGCTCTCACAGACTGTATGAAACTTCCTCAGAGCAGTTTGTAGCTCATCCGCACTGTCACGTAATAAGACTGTGTTATCTGTGTCCACAAGAACTCGTACATTTACGTCACCAACAATTACACCAATTGTATCGGTACATGCTTGCCTGACACATTTGTACATACATACATTGAACAATCACTGTGACATCACACAGCCTTGTCGCACTCCTTGCTCAATATTAAAGCATTCACTCACACCTCGTCCCACCATAACACATGTCCGGCTACCGTTGTATACTGCTCTTATTCCGTTTATTAGACCTTTACTTGCGTCATATTCATTTGATATTTCCCACAGCTTCTCGCTATTCACTCTATCATATGCTCTCTTTAGGTCTACAAACGTACAGTACAGCGTCCTTTTTACACTTAAACGTTTTTCGATCACCTGCTGCAACACATTCTCTCCCTGACATGAAGCCACCTTGTACATACCAAACCTTAGTTTGTGTAGTTTATCGTACTCTATTAATCAGTATTCTTCCAAATACACTGAGCAAACTTATTCCTCTGTACTTGTTGCAATCACTCTTGATCCCCCTACCTTTATAGAGTGGTATAATGACTGTGCTATTCTAAGCACTTGGCACTTTTCCACCCTTATGGCATACATTGAATAACTCACACAATCTTCGTATAAGCTTTGCACCAGTGATTTCATCTACGCCTGCTCCTTTACCGTTTTTCAACCTTCCTGCCGTTTTCTATACCTCAATTTCTCAATTTCATTCACCATACCTTCTACATTCTCCTTATTTAACCTCACTACTGTACAGCTTTCCGACATATTCTTACCAGCAATTCCTCACTTCACAATCTTCCCATACTATTTCGTTGCTCGTATTCATCACTCCCGCAGCGTTTTGTTTTGGGCCAAGATTTGTATTTTTGGCCCATTTTCAGAATAGTTTTTTGTTTTCCTCAAAATCATTCTGCATTTCCCCTCCTTCCGCAGCAATCACTTTCTTTTTACCTATTCTCACTGCCTCCTTCGCTTCTTTGTTTCTTAATCTGTACACCCCATACAATCGCTTTTTCTCAGTCTCATTTTTTACAGTAAACCATTTCCATGCACGCATCTTTTTTCTTACATACTGCCTTTTTTACCGGTTCATTCCACCAAGCACATTTTCTCCGTCTACCTACAGTCGCGCTTCCACATACCCGCACGGCACAATTGACAACATACTTTTGTCTTTTATTTGTTCATTCCACATTGTTTCATTCACATTCAACTCTTTACTCATAGCATTTGCGTATTTCATTCTCTTACCTGATTCGTTAAAAACTTGATTTTAGGTACGTCATACACAATATTATATAAATAAAATCTAATGTGGCCCGCAAATGACTTTCTTACGCTGATGTTTTGTTGCTTATGGGCTTATTTTTAACTCACACACACCCACTCAAATTGTAAACTTCAGTTTGCATAATTGTAAATGTTACCTGCTATTATGGAATTGAAACTATAAGGAGATTCATTATATAATGCAAAACACCAAAATTCCATTTTTAACAAACATAGGTTAGCATTGACGTATGCATTTAATGACTTTGTGCATTTGGCAGAGAATTTTATATCACATATGAATCAAACATTACTATGTATTTTAACACGAGTGAGATGAGAAATGCTATCTTACTTAACCGAATTTATATTAAAACAGTATCACAGACGAATTTAAAGTACACAGATAAAATATTATTGAATAAACAAGCCAGTAGATTTTTAATTTATTCAAAAAACTAATCTTTGATGTAGTTTAAGGTTATCCTGATATTCACCAAAGAGCTTGAAGGATCGCATAAAGTACGCTTAATGCGTATTTAGCACTCTATAAAAACATTACATGGGATAATTTACCTAGAACTGAATTGTCTCTAAAAACTCTTTTGAACTTATTTCTGCTAATTTAATGGTTTTTAAGGTATCCTCAAACTGTGCTGTAGCTTTATTTAAGCTTTGATTTTAACCAACTATCAACGATAGAGCCTAGATATTTTAGTCATAAAACTAAATACAGATCTAATGGGTATTTTTCAAGTTATCGTGGTTTAAGAAGCACACAACGCACACAATGCACATATACGTAAACGCACACACACTCACACACTCCCACCCGCACGCACACTCGCACATATATTCATATTCATACACACATATTCATATACTCACATACTTACACACATGCGCACACATACATACACGCATGCACACACAGATGCAAATCCGGATGCATTCACGCACTTCCATCCATGGTGTATGTGGTGTGTGTGTGTGTGTGTGTGTGTGTGTGTGTGTGTGTGTGTGTGTGTGTGTGTGTGTGTGTGTGTGTGTGTGTGTGTGTGTGTGTGTGTGTGTGTGTGTGTGTGTGTGTGTGTGAGTGAGTGAGTAGAGTGAGTGAGTGAGTGAGTGAGTGAGTGAGTGAGTGAGTGAGTGAGTGTGGGGGTGTGGGTGTGGGTGTGGGTGTGGGTGTGGGTGTGGGTGTGGGTGTGGTGTGTGTGTGTGTGTGTGTGTGTGTATGTGTGTATATCTGTGTATATCTGTGTATATGTGTGTATATGCGTGTATATGTGTGTATATGTGTGTGTATGTGTGTGTATATGTGTGTATATGTGTGTATATGTGTGTATATGTGTGTATACGTGTATACGTGTAGGCGTGTGTGAATGTTCGCGTTAGTGCGTGTGTGGTTGCGTGTATGCAGATGCATGTTAGTATCCGATATGACTCTATAATCCGCCATATTCATTTCAATTTTCGTATTCTACCTTATTTTGATCCCCTCTTGAGCTGAGTAGATTTTGATGGAGATTTACTGTCGGTGAGTGGGCGTTATTAGGCACAGTTTTTGTTTGCATTTCTGAAACAGCTGCATATTTTAAAAATACCAGCATATACAGGGTGTTTAAAAAAACATGGTGTGCTTGCTAGGACAGGTAGAATAGGCAAAAATAAGTGGGGCTTGCTCAGTAAAAATTATTCCTAACTGCCTCTGTTTTCGAGATACAGTGTGTTAAAGAATGTTATTTTATACACATTTTTGACATTTCATTTTTTCAGAATCCAACGCATTTTAATCACATTGTGTTGTTAGTTTAATCAGGCTAATGTTTCATGTTCATGTTTTTTTATTAAACATTATTTTGCCAAAAAATGTTTGACTAACATTACGGATTGTCCCATCATTTTTAAATCCAAATATTTGGAAAACGGTACACAATATAGAATTTTATAAAGAGTACCTTTTTGGTGTAAAATTGAATGGACAATAATGTTATTAAAAATTTCGACCTAAAACACGACCTCAAAGAAGTTACCATTACAAGTACTCTCTATTATTCATGTAACTAGCGCCCTCCTTGAGTGTCAGATATAACAATGGAGTGTTTGGATATGCCAGCTTTAACAAAACATTCCCAACAAATTTGATTACAATGGTGCCTGTAGTTTTCAATTAATTGTCAAAAATTCTTTAACGCTCTGCATCTCAAAAACATAGCAGTTAGAAATAATTTTTACTGACGAAACCCCACTTATTTTTGGCTATTTTACCTGTCCTATCAAGCACGCCATGTTTTTGAAACCCTCTGTATATTTTGGAATTGTAAATTAATTATGTTCAATGAATTTTTTTGATATGGCACGTTACTTTGCGGGAAAAAGTGTGAATAGCAATCAACTCTATAGGAAAATGTGTAATCATATTTTTTAAAAATAATTCAATTTTATATAACTTTTCTGTCAAAGCTTCTTGATACCAAACCGAATAAACCTTAAAAACTAATTAAACAGATTTTAAGTTGCTTTTAATGTTGTACCAATTAGCATCTGGTCTTTTACATTTATTTACAATTTTGTAGGTTGAAACGCCGTGTGTTCCACATCAGAAATGTTTTGGTTGACAGAGCAAATAGCTCTAAGATTACTGATTTCAATATTCCTAGAATTTTTATGTAAAATTATTTTTTGATCCAATTTACATTGTTTCAGGATGTGATTTATCTTATCTGTGAAAATTATTCTTTGAACCTAAATATAATGCGTTAACTGTCTCTGTGCTAGAGTTAACATGATCTAATTAAAGGCTCTTTTTAAAAGGTGAAGTTGTTCGTTTTAGGGTTAGAGTTGTAAAAACTTTGCCTAGTAGAGTTATTGTATTGGGGTTGGACCTTTTAATTGAGCTGAAGAGGTTTGATCCAAGTACAGCAATTTCATTGTTAACAAATTTTAACATCAAACCTAGTTTTAAATTATGAACTTGTTTAGTAAAATGAGAAGTACGTCATGACGTCACCAGAACTTACGCCTGTATCATCCACCAGTGGCCAAGTTACACTCGTTTTAATACATTATTTTGTTTCAAGATGAGCAACCCTTAAAAGCTAGCATGGAGTTGACCGTACACATTTTCACGTTTTGCACATAGGACGTTTTCTCCTTTTAATATGATTGTATACGTGTAACTGATATAATGAAGATTCACTTCGTTTCTATACCAGTGGTTGATTTGAGTTTTAACCCAAATGACCTTTCCCTTCTTCTAAGGCATTCTGAGCTCTAATTAAAGTGTTCTAGTCTTCAGCTGTATGTACTTAAGGATTAGTTGAACAAGTCCTTTAAAACTTTGTATTAAGTTTCTTCAATTTATGGAACAGGCCGAGCTTGGTCTGTTAAATCTCAAAGTGGGGGTCAAACTCTAGCAGAGAATTTTAATATTTCATTCGTAAAATGTTAATTTATACTAAACCTATATTTCTAAAACAGGTATAAATTGTAATATTTACGGTCAAAAACAATGTAAATTATATTAACCACTTAAAATCTCAAAGATTAAGTGAATTTTAGGAAAATCATAACAAAGGACAAGAAGATTAAATACTAAAACAAACCAAAAGTGAAATGATAAGAAAGAAATTTAACTTTTAGAACTTACACAATGAAACTGAGGAAAATCTGGAAAAGAAAAATTAATTAAAAGTAGGTTTTGTGTGTCTCATGCATACAATTGGTTGAACTATAAAAGCAAATAACTTAACCACTGCTGGACGGATGGGACTTTTAACGTATGTATAATTTTTATGTAAATTATTTAAATCATATAATTTTTATCCATAATTTTATCCCAAATTATTGAACATTAATTTTCAGGAATTCTGTATAAATATTTTCCAACATACTTGCAAAATTGTTTTACATGTTCATTTAGTTACTCCCAAAATAGGAACTGTTAATTTGAATAAAAAACAAAAAGTTAAATAATCAACTCTTTTAACTTCTTGAGAAACGTCATTTGTATTTTCTTATTAATTTTTCTTCCCTTTGCTCAGCTTGCAGAAACCGCGAAAAGTTGTTTATAAACCGCTTAATTTTTTTTTCTAAGACGCTTTGCTATAAAGATTAAGATCAAGTTTAGGGAAATCCTCGGAAGCGTTGAAGTAGCTATACGCTCTAGTAATTTATTCAGAAGCTCATTATTCTTAACCTAATCTTTAAAAGAATTTGTAATAATGTCATCGTCAACCTGAGTTGATAAATGTACAAAATGAAAATAGGAATGCCAAATAAATTGATTTTGTTATACACGAAATAGGTGTATATTGGTTAATTTGGAAATGAGGCATTTTAATTAAAACTTGTATGAGCGTATTTATTAGACCGTACCGCTTTAAATTTGTAATTGAAAATGCATAAATCGGGTTTAATATATCGATGTTTATTTACGACTACAATTATATAAGTCTGCTTAGTACACGAATTACCACTATTTCCTTGACTTCAGATTTGATTTTAGTTACTTTTTAAAAATACAAAATTACAAGCCATAGGACATTATTTAGCAGATACAAAGCGGCATATTCTAAATATAGTCCAAGTAATTGGAGAATTTGAAATGTGTGCAAATAAGTTCTCTAGCAGCACCGAATGTACATATTATATTTCAGAGATGTTATCCTAATATTTGATGTCATTTAAATATTGCGATCTATCAAAGATATATCCCAAATATTATAAAAGTAGATATAACGGATGTTTAAAGAATATCTCGGTATAATACATTTAACATATTAGAAGGTGTTAATTCTTTTGTAAGATATATCCGAGATTATGCGTATATTACAAAAAAAGGGCAAGCCAATATATCTTTTTGAGATATAGTGGATATTTGCCAAATATTATAAAAGCAGATGTAACAGATGTTTAAAGGATATCTTTAAAGACGGCACCGTTAAGTCACTTTATGTTAAATATCTCAAAAACACCGCTACGTTCAAACTTGGTACAACGAATAAGTCGATAATGACACACCGGCCACTGAAATGACGATTTTCTTATTGCCATCAGAAGGGCCAACAGCTTTTCTTAATGAAAATTTTTTATTTTCAATTTTTTAATGGATTTTACGTCAAATTTAAAAACATTACGATATTTTCCATACAAAAGTTGAAATCGCTATCTCGTAGCGTTTGCGACAAAAATCAATTTAAACTTTTTGTGTTTTTACCGGAAAATACCGTTTCACTATTAAATTATGTTTACAATGGCTAGTTGACTGTGACAAATCAACAAATTGTTTTGATGTCAAACAGTTATTGTTGTATTAAAAAGATAACAATTTGTTTCTTGTTGTTAGTTGCCCTTAATGTTATTTTTTATGCTAGATACATACATTGTATTATACTATCTTTAGAATCTAAAACATTTGTTTTATGAATCATGATTTCGATAAAATTTACATCTAATTAAAACAAGTAAAATCAGACATTCTTTGTTGATTTATCACAGCCAACCAGGCATTGAAATTTATTTTCTTGCAAACGGTACGACATAACTAAGAGAACATATTGTGTGGAAAATATTGTAAAGCTTTTAAATTTGATGTAAAGTCAAAATAAAAAATTTTCGTTGAAAAAAGCTACTGCCCCCCCTCTAAGTCGACTGCTTCTGATGGCAATAAGAAAATCTTGTTCTCAGTAGCCGGTTTGTCATTATCGACTTATTCGTTGCACCAAATATGAACTTGCTAGATTTGAGATATTTAACAAAAAATGACTTGACGGTGCCATATTCAAAGCGATCCAGCTCCCTTAGGATGCTTTTTGCATTAAAAGTAATTTAGGTTAAAGCGACATAGAATCATGTCTAGTATGTGCAGTTTCCGTTTGTCAGGAGAGGTTCTGGACATCCTGTATGTACAGGGTGTCCCAACGATTTGGGGTTGGAAGATTACGCCTATACTGCTAATTTAATAAAGAATCTTATAACAGATTATTGTAGACAACAACGAGGAGCATCTTGTAAAAATATGTTTGTATATACAGGGTGTCCTATTTTCGAGTACTACACTAAACTTGTGTTTTTTTTTAATAGAACACCCTATATATTTTTATATATTTGAATTCTCTGTTAAATGCTGAGCAAAATGCAATGTTCCGCCATCTTGAAAGATATGGGAGTGGAATTTAGGGATTTGTTTTTCCAATCTGTCTAGTTTTAACTTCTATATTCACATTGCAGACTATTTTCATTGCATATACAGTGTGATCCATTTTGCTCAATGTTATTTTTCTCATTTTTTTTAAACGGCACACCCTGAATTTATTACAGATTTGAATAGCATTTTTTACGGGCTTTCAATAGATACTCACTTTTTAATACCTATTCCTAAGTGTTTTTGAATTCTTTAGTGATAGATACAGTTGAAAATTATAAACATTTTTTATTTTTGTTAAATTTGTCACAATATAAAATAAATAAAGACAATATCACAATTCACAGAAAAACGAAAATGAAACAATGCTAACTGCTATAAAACCGTGAAGCTATAGGTTTATGGCACAATTCAACATTTTATACTATAAAGGAACAACGTTTAATAATTATTTACTCGTATAACTGCATAAACTATAACCTTTAACTTAAACTTTAAAATGGAAGTAAAGATCACAATGAATTACAAATTTTGTATTAAATGTTCAAAAACGTTTCCTTTTGCAACAATGCACATTGTCAACCGCCTAGAAAAGGTTGCTTTGACATTTTGAAGGGTGTTTCTTCGAATACTTTGAAAAGCCTCAGTAATTCGCTTGTGTAATAGGCAAATCCCTATACACCTCCTGTACTCTGACGTACTCGATTATGGTAGTGCGGCAGGGAATGCATAACTTGTCGAGTATGTAGATTCACATTTTCAAACAACTGTAGCAAATCTTCTTGAAGGAATTGCAGATATCTTTCGCCTGTCAGGCAACCATCGAAAAAGAAAGGTCCTATTACATCGGTATTGATAATACCACCCCCACATTCACAGTCCACCTATGCAGGTAATCTGCTTGTCGTACCCAGTGTGGAGTTTCAACGGAGTAATAGTGACTATTATGTTTATTAACTACTCCTGTGCTATTAAAACTTACTTCGTCGCTAAATAGCGCAAAGTCAACAAAATCGGCTTGTTGGTTAATTTTGTCCAGAATAATAATGAAAAATGCGATAGGAGTTGTGAAATCTTGCGGTCGTAGGCTTTGATGCAAACACAACCGGTATGGGTGGTGTTTATGTTTGCTTATAATTCTTTGTATTGAACTTTTGCACAGATCTACTTGTAAGGGTACTTTTGTTTATAAATCATGGATGCCAACAAACCGTTCCTTTCAGCTTGTCCCAAAACATAGATCATATAATCAGCTCTTCTTTGAAAAATGCAAAATGGACCACCCTGTATATGTAAAGAAAAGAGTCTGCAATGTGAATGTAGAAGTTAAAACTAGATAGATTGGAAAAACAAACCTCAAAGTTTCACTCCGATATCTTTCAAGATATCAATAACTTAGGAACCGTTAGTCATAGACCCCTAGTACCTTATATCATTTTGATCAGCATTGACCAGAGAATTAAAACATATAAAAATATGTAGGGTGTTCCATTAAAAATACACAAGTTTAGTGTAGTACTCGAAAATGGGACCTCCTGTATATACAAAAATAGTTTTACGAGATGCTCTTCGTTGTTAACGACAATGATCTGTTATAATATTTTTTATTAAATCAACAATATAGGCTTAATCTTCCACCCCCAAATCATTTTATTCGCGCATTACGTCATCATTGACTTAATCCTGCTCATATCTTTCACGCAGGACTACATCATCGAACTTTCAAAGCATTCATTTTGCACTTCCAGATGAACGTTAAGAGAAGCGGAATATTTTTTGAGTTTTCCCTAAATATCTTTTAACGCGTTATACTAAAAATTAAAACATTTGCTCTTTTCAGGCACTTTTTACTTTTTACTGTTAGTTTAACTTTTACTTTTACATTTAATATTACCGCTTTGGATTGCACAATTAATTTTTGCGTACGCTTTTATTTTATGATTGCAATTTTTGCATTCAAAACTTCAAAATAATGCAATAAATATTGGATTCAAAATTTCAAGAAGAAATTTATGAGATAAAATTCCTTTCATGGGTTGGTTTGTTACGTAAGCATTATTTCAAGATGTTGCGCAATAATGGTGCAAGGATGACATCACCTTGGTTGACCGTTTCGTAAACATTTAGATACCAGAGGTTATTAGAAAATTTGTGTACAAAAATTTTACAAAGGTATTTGTGTAATGATTTTTTTAGTAATTTAAGGGTAGTTTTAAGATATATTTTATTTAACCATATCATATTAACTGTCAATAAACATAGTTTGTATATTTTTATTTTTTTACATTTTGATAAAATTTTTATTGTTAACAAACTCGGTTTAGTTATTCCGACATTATAAAAAAAAAATAACTTGGCGTCCGAGATCTTTTTATTAGTATTACATTAATCTTTTATTTTGATGTTCAGTGGAAGTAAGCTAGCAGATATTGCGGTAATTAAGAAAATCGAATGAACCACCCTACTTAAACTACCGACTGGGACAAAGGCATTGTTTGTGGTGAATGGTTAGTACTTCCAGTCAGTTTGACCATTTGTATTTTGGAGAACTTATTTCCCTATTGCATTATTAAATTTATTATACCATTTACACCACTTTTTATAAATGCACTTCGTTATACCAAAACGTGATACACACTCACTCCTTTCGTTCTATAGTTGACACTAGTAAGCTAATAAAAAGTTTCTTCCAACAAACGTTCGCAATTTTCATATTCATTGATACATGCTTTCTTATGTCAATTTATGGGTTGCCCAATACCAGAACGTATTGACAGAGAGAAACTGAAGTAAGCAGAGTATCAGAAACCATGTCTAGGAACAGATCGGAACAAGTAAAATCTAATTTGCACTTCAACGATAATGCAACTTACAATGTTGGCGCGGACAGATTATTCAAGCTAAGACCTTTTTTGAACAGCGTGGTGCAAAAATGTAATCAAATACCCATGTCTGAAAAAATGTGCGTAGATGAACAGATGATCCCTTTTAAAGGTCGGTATAATTTAAAACAGTATAAACCTAAGAAATGGGGCTTCAAAGCTTTTGTTATATGTGATTCGAAAGGCATGGTGTATAATTGGGAAATTTATACTGGTGCCGTACAACCAGATCCAGATCTTTCAGACGTCGATGCAAGTGGCAATATCGTGTTAAAGTTGGCAAAAATAATTCAACAAAACGTGTTTTATAAAATATACTGCGATAACTGGTTCAATAATCTTCATTTGCACGCTGCACTCGAAAAAAGAGGAATACAACGTGTTGGGACAGTACATTCCAGCTGGTTTCAAGAATGTAATTTTACAAGTGAGTAAAAAAGGCCCTGGAATTTTTGAAACGTAAAGGATAACATTAAAAGGAGTCGACCATATGTGCGTAAACTGGTTTGACAATAGAGTGGTGAATGTCCTTAGCACATTTGCAGGGGCACATCCAGTAAAGCACGTGAAATGATGGGATTCAAAATCAAAGAGTAGAATTGATGTGCCTTGTCCTAGCGTGATTTTATGTAGTCAGAGTTTGGGCGGCGTTGATCTCGTGGACGCATTGATAGCTTGATACAGAACATCAATCAGAAGTAGAAAATGGTACTTAAAAATCTATGTCTATATCAGGTAACTTTGTGTAGTCCACGTGTGGCTTCTTTACAGACGTGATTGCAAATCTTGTGTATCAGAAAGATATGAATTTGGTCTACAACTGAGATTTTACTCTGTGCTCTAATACGCAAGTGGGTTAGAAGGAACGGGGTCGATCAAGCCAAAGTAGTGTAGAAGTAGTGTTTGGAACTCAAGACACCAGGGAGGATCAAATAGTACACTGGCTAAACTACACTCCAAAAATGGGTAGAGGCAAATACCCAGATTGTTCTGGTTTAATACAAACCGTTTGCACCAAGTGTACAGTACACTAATGTTTCTTTCCATACAAATTAGTAAATTTAAAAAATGTAATCAATTACTTAAATAAATTTTTTTTACGAGAATACCTAATGTCACCTCCAAGTAACATACCCCTACAAACTGAAAGGGTTCAATAATTGTCTAATTTGATAGCTTCCTAACCAAGTAAAGCATATATATATATATATATATATATATATATATATATATATTAATAAAAGTATTTTTTTTTAAATTTTTTCAATAAAACAATAATTTGGGAGTAGAGCGAGCATTTATTTCGTTGGGCATTGTTAAAAAAAGAACCTCTGTGGTCAGATACATATTCATACAGACTAGCTTTCCTTCGCAAAGTTTTGCATTTAAAATTAAATTTAATGATGATAATAAAACGCATAATAAACTAAATACAAACGTATATAACGTTATGTAAATGAACAGCATTAGCATCGGCTGCTTCTCCGTTATTTCTTTCTACGCAAAATTACCTTCATATAAAAAAAATCATCGAAATCCGTCAAGCGGTTGTCTCGCAATCTGCGTAAACTAAATGACCCGATTATTTTAATATATAGGATGATTCGGAACTTTTTGCTGAAATTGCATGCATTAAAAAAGATACCACCAGTCTAAAAATAAAATAGTTCTATTGACAAACAGTCGGTCGAGCTTTTTAACCACTTGCAAGAGCGAAGAATTAGCATACAACATACTAAAATTTCTTGAAATGTACATAAAATTTGGACCAGCGAAAAAACTAGCCTTACCGTAAGAACTTTAAAAGCACTTTTAATGACAAAATACAATTTTGAAATGAATTGTCTTGAATTTCTAAAATATCTCCAACGTCGCCCAGATATTTTACTAACGGTGCTTTTAATGGAAAAATATACAAATGATTAACGTTTCGCTCACCATTCTATTAACTTTCTACTTTTAAAAACCGAAGTGAAATACAGACTTGAATGATTTTTCTTATTTTGTTTGGTTTTTCTTTTTTTTTTGATACCGTTGGATTACGACATGGAATGCCTACCATAAATAACCACTACATTTGCCACTTAATGCTAGAGAGCATTAAAACTCACAATTTTGTATCTAATTTAATAGTTATTTGTTATACAAGACGATAAAATACAATTTTATCGATGAGTGAAAAATGTTAAGCGACGAAGGAGCGAATCAATTAATTTTCACAAGTCAATAGTTGAACTTTATCGTCGTGTATAAGATTCTATTTTTTTCTATCGTAAATTTTTAACGAAAAATTAAAGAAATATTAATTGAGTTAATCACGTTTTAAAATCTCAGTAGTATGGGTTGCTAGGGTTGACACTGAATAAAACAAAGAAAAGGTGACTGAGGCAGTGGGTAAATTATTGCCCCAAAAATCGAGGCTGATATACCAAAAAGAATATACTTGCTTTTAAAGGTGGACAAGCATAAAGAATATAAATCATGCGAGTGAAAAGGTACTTCTGGCATACTTTTCGGGAAAGTCAAAGAAAATGAAGCCATCAACATTGTGGTCGTATTACTCGATGATAAAGTCTACACTGCTAGTGAATGAAAATTGTGATATTTCAAAGTAAATAATGTCAAGTGTATGTGCTCTGTCAAATAATTACACATAATCTTTTCAGATACAGCAAACTGATTGCATTGCTGAAGAAGCTGAGTGATGGTTATAAGTCTAAAAAGTCCAAAGTCTTTGAATCGGATGATATGAGATTTTTTAAAGAAGCTTCAGATGACGACTATCTGTTTATGAAGGTGAAACGTTTAGAAATGGTCATAATTTGGCTTTTAAATTACAGGTTGTTGCGGTACTAGGTTTGTATGGAGCGTGTCGGTCCAATGAATTGTACAAGCTAGAAAGTTCTAATGTTGATGATCTGTCATAATCGTTTCAATTATTGACACAAAAACTAAGCAAAATCGCTCATTTTGCATTACCGATAAGAAATGTGGTGTAAGTGCGTTTAATAATGTGAGAAAATACGTTGCTTTACGACCTAAAAACGTGCCTCACCAAAAATTCTTCATTAACTATCGTTGTGTACAGGTTGTCCCATTTTCGTATGTTTTACGGGGCATCTCGCTTATTTTTTAGGTTAAAACCTTGCGTTTTTCGCGACACCGTGCTATTTTTTAATGAAACCAAAGATGCACTAATCAAATTTGCCATAGCCATCTTAGTTTGTGTGCTATAGGGTAATTTTGGAAAAATTGCATTTTCAGTCGTCCCCTGTAACTCTTTTATTGTCAGACATATTAAAAAAGTAAAAACTGATTTTTGTAGATTTTTACGTAGAATCCAGTTTTTGAGATATTGACATAACCTACTTTTTTTTTATGGGACACCCTATATATTTTTTTAAAATCTTTTTCCTCTTGCCAAGAGCTTTTCAAAAAGATAGCATAGCCTATATTTATTTTTATAAATAACGTGACAAAATGATTTTTTTTTATAATTTACATTGATAATAGTGGATAGCCGTGGGTAACCATGGTAACGCAAAAACAAAATAATTAACGTTCTGCCATTACTTAGTTATTTGATTTTTGAAGTTTCTGCTTCTCTCAAATTATTCCTGGTTACATTTTTCTAAATTTAGTGCTGATATTTATTGTTATTCGTTGTTTTTGTTTATTGTTACCGTTCTTGTTCTTGTTGTTGTTGTTGTATAATTATTTTTTAATATGGCTCGAAACCAAAAATTTGAAAACTTTGAGAAATATGATATGAATACCTGCTTCATATTATTTAATGAAAATGCAGACCAGGCCTTAGAACTCTATCTGAACAGGTCAGTTAATCTTTACCTTAGAATTTGTATTTATTTTATATACCTATTTTGTCATATAGATATCCCGAAAGAAGACAACCCGATAGAAGAATATTTCAAAAATTAAAATTTAATCTTTGCCAACGTGGACGTTTTGAACAAACCTCGACCCCGAGTTTATAACAAAGAGAATGAGGAATCAGAGATCAACGTTTTAGCAGTTGTTCAAGCCACTCCTGAAACCTCGTGCAGGAAAACAGATGAAGAGACCGGTGTGTCTAAAACAACAGTGCAAAGGATTTTAAAAAAACATAAATTCAAACCCTTCAAGTATAAACTTGTTCATCATCTGCACCCTGGTGATGCTGAACGTAGATTGGAGTTCTGCAATTGGTTTATAAATATGAAAACTCAGGACAATAATTTTGAAAAAAAAATAATTTGGTCAGACGAGGCACATTTCACAAGTTCGGGAATTCTTAATAGACACAACTCGCGGTTTTGGAGTCAAGAAAACACCCACGTGATTTTTCCTAGAAAGCGTCAAGGCAGGTTCGGATTTCATGTCTCCTGCTTTATTTTTAACCGAAAAATAGTTTACAAGATTTATGAAGAAAACCTAAACTCTAATGGGTACTTACAAATTCTACAAGAAAAAACTATGAACATTTTAGAAGATATTCCACTGGCTCAACTGAACGATATATTCTTCCAGCAGGATGGGGATCCAGCGCACAATGCTAGAATAATACAAAACTGGCTAAATGAACGTTTTCCCAGGAGATGGATTGGAACAAATGGACCTGTTCGATGGCCACCACGATCACCGGATCTCTCGGTTTTCGATTTTTTTTGTGGGGGTATTTAAAGAATAAAATTTATTGAAGGCAATATGCCAACATGCAACAATTAAAAATTGCAACGGAAAATGCTTTTGCAGAATTACGAAGACAATCATTTATTTTGGAAAATGCTATTAAAAGAATTTATAAACTTTGTAAAACTTGTAGGAGACATAATGGTCTGCAATTTGAACAATATTTGTGATTAATTAATTATTTTGTTTTTTATCAATGTAAATTATTGAAGAAAATCATTTTGTCACGTTATTTATAAAAATAAATATAGAATATGCTATATTTTTGAAAAGCTCTTGGCAAGGGAAAAAAGATTTAAAAAAATATATATAGGGTGTCCCATAAAAAAAAAGTAGGTTATGTCAATATCTTAAAAACTGTGACATCTAAGGAAAATCTGAGTACGCCACTGGATTCTACGTAAAAAAATCTACAAACATCAGTTTTTACTTTTTTAATATGTCTGACAATAATAGAGTTACAGGGGATGACTGAAAATGCAATTTTTCCAAAATCACCCAGTAGCACAAAAACTAAGATGGCTATGGCAAATTTGATTAGTGCATGTTTCATTAAAAAGTAGCACGGTGTCGCGAAAACCGCAAGGTTCTAACTTAAAAAATAAGCGAGATACCCCGTAAAACATACGGAAATGGGACAACCTGTACAGTTCAACTTGTGGGGATAAATACCTTGTATAATATTCCTAAGAAAGACTCAGTAGCGAAAAAAATTAATGTATCAAAGAAAATACTCTGTGGAATAGAAAGTTCATGTAACTCTACGTAGTCTGTACGGTTTTCACACGAAACAGGTTCTGTTCCAAAATTTGATATTTCTGGAAATGTAAATTGCAATATTGAAGTTATTATTGATGCAAATAAAAATGAAAAATAAGTTGTATATTTATATAAATAAAAAATAAACTGCTTTATCTACCCTTGCTGTAAAAGTTCAATTTTATCTACATACCTTTGCGGTTAAATTGAAACTTAATCTATTGATTTGGGTTGTTCAAAGCACACTATAACAATTGCTATAGAAAAAAATAAGTTTGTCGCCCTACTATCCTGTACTGAGAAGTATTTGGTACCCCACAGGCTCTTCTTGTGATGGTCATAGATGGCCACCTTAACCTATAGTTTAAGTTCAGATACACAATCGCAGACTAGCACAGACATTGTTTAATATATTTTGTTCTATGCTTTTGGTGCTTAATAACTTTCTCTGGATTGGTTAGTATTGGTATAGGTATTAATAAATATCACGTATCCGAAAACAGGTATTACACATCTCCTGTTATTCTAGAGATAAGACACTTTATAATTTCTTATTCGATAATATTATTAACGGATCATTGGGTTGATTATATCACCTTTCCTTGTTAAATTACCAAATAAAAATTTTTAATTAAGCATCCTTTACTTTCTATGGTTTTACTAGCCCTGAAGCTACTTGTAACATTAACTGCTCCTGGAGTAGATTCATAGCAAACCCTTGAAAAAATTAGGATATTTAATAATGAGGGAAGTAAACTGATATCTGAAAAATTACAAACAAAAGTTGAAATTACAAATTTTTCCTATGTCAGTAATTTCAACCTAATAATGTAGGAAAACTAAAACTTTATTGCAGTTGTATATTCTACATTGCACATGTTAAAGTTGTAGCACTGCTTCATTTCAGAATACGTAACTAAGTAAATATATCTACTTCACGACAAAAATAAACAAAAGGTTTAAACGACATATTTTACGAAGTCCTATTTTCAGATACACACATAATATCTCTGAAACATCCCACAAGCTGAATAATTGCAAATTAACTGTGAAAGAAACTTTCGACAGACACTTTGTATACTTTAGATTGCTTAGTGTTTAATTTCTTTTGTACATAACTGTTTCATCCAAAATTTAAATATTTAACTTTATGTAGTATTTTGGGGTACATTCTCTTGTTACACATTCCACGCAATAATTCCGTATTTACCTGAAACTTGGAGTTATGACAGTTTGGTAACTATATGCAAACGTAATAAAAACCATTAACAAAATTAATATGAAATCAATGCTTAAAGTGTTTTTCGTGTAAGGAAAATATTGCGTTCTCAATATGGGCTCCAATAGAATAACTCATTGTTTTTATGTGACCTTATTGATAAAGATGTAATGGATTCAGATTTAAGAAACGTGCAATAGCTTCCATCACGCATAAACCACATTCGTGCTTGAATATCGATAGGTTCATTTTATAACAAATTTAGTACAGGATTGTAAAAAAAATTACACACCAAACAAGATACGAAACGATTATATTGCGTTTAAGCAAAAAGTTTAGTATAATATTATTATTTAAGATAAGCTATAATCAAAAGGCAAATGTATACCATTATGAGTTTAAACATAATTATAAAATCTCAATTACGTGTGTATCATAATTCAACAAAATGGAAACACGATCATTATTAGCATATGTATAGTTAAGATGTATAGATGTTACACATTCGTATTACATTTTATGTATGTCTAACTTTCTAACTTACCACATACATAGGGTTGGTGTGATTAATGGAGACCATGTTATTGGTACAACTATGGGACAACTGTTGCACGGGATAAAACAGACGCAACAATCAACATTTGGAAATCATGTTTTCCTACAGGCGTGACCAATTACAACATTTTTTTTCAATATGACGACCACCAAATTATTCCAGGAATGTTATTAACACTATATCATGTATTTATATAGCGTACCCGAAAATCGAAGGGATCTCAGAAACTATAAGTAATAGAAAAACGTTTAAATGGAGGAAGTTTTAGAAAATTATGTTAATGATTTAATAGTAAGCACAGTTCGCTTATAACTGTTACGGTTGTAGAAAAAGGCAAAAAGTCGCATTTTAATAAAAAATTTATTTATGGCAATTTTTAAAATCTGTATAAAGATTCTCAAAATATTTTTTACCTGGAATGTGCCCATATAATCGGATTTTAAATAAAACGTTTCGGTGAAACCATCATTAAATTCACTTTTTCTTGTTGACGCCATGTTGTACTGTAACTAATATAGAAAGATATTTTTTTTTGGCTTTTCAACGATATGTTACACTGATGTATATTATTAAATAAAAACCACAAAAATAACAATACTTTTTATTTCAATCAATACAGGGAGCTGATCCTATGAGTATCTGCTAAACCAAACTTACTATAATTTTGAAAATTTGGTGACAGGGTAATGATGTTAGGGCTAACTCATCTAAAATATTTTCACGTTCGTACCACTTCCGGTTATACCGGAAGTCGGTATTTAGTCGCTTATTTTAAATGGAACACCCCGTATATTAATACATTTTTGGATTCTATGTCGAATTTTAAGGTAAGTTTGTTAAATAAACTAGATACGAAATTTCAGTCGTTTTAAAAAAAACATTTTTCTAAGAAAATTGACAGATGCGGTCTTAGTAATAACTCGTTAATTGTTCTGTTCCTGTTAAACAATTTGAATAAAACTTTGAGGTGTTGTAGACAAAGGTTATTGCAACAGTCTGCAAAAAATGACATTTGTATTTTTTATAAAAATAAAATTATGAATGTCTAAACTTGACTATCAAAAAATGCAAGTTACTCAAAAAAATTAAATGGAAACCCCTATTTTTTATTATTCAGATCGATTTAACGTCAAAAATTAAGGTAAGCTTCTTTAAAACTTTATTTGCCTAAACGTAACAGTTTCATACTTATTATCAAAAAAGTCCCAATTTTAAAATTTGTGATAAAAATTAGCTACATACTTAAATCTAGTATTCCTTGTTCGTGGTCACCATGGAAACCAAATAAGTTACTGCAAAAAATTATAAAAATTGATAATTTTGTGATTCAAAAGTCATTTTTGCCAAATAGAAATTTTCTGTCATTTTTTTCAAATTCGATATACAACATAAGTGTAAAAATTTAATACTTTATGAGTAAATCGAAAAAAAACTACTTTTTACTGCGGAGGTAGTAACTACATACTTATCAGTGCATTCTTACACGATAAAGTCGCTTATTTAGTATTTCTTGATCGTGATCAAATGTAAATTAATTTACAATAAATGTTCAAAATGTTGCCCGTTAGACGCAAGACGTTGTTGAACCCGTCTTATAACGGATCCTCATTTGTAACTCTTTGAATTTCTTGTGGAGAAAGAGAATTGAAGGCAATATGCACTCTTGCAATGCAATGTTCTTTAGTCGTTAGTGGTGTAGCATAAACAATATTTTTAATTCGACCTCAAAGATAAAAATCCATTGGCGTAAGATCAGGTGACTATGGAAAGGGACCATTATTGGCAAACCAACGATCTTCAAAAATTTCATAAAGTTTCATGGAAACAGCGTTGGTGTTGTGAGGGGGCGCACCGTCTTGTTGGTACCATAAATTTTCCCTTTCTAGATTTAATCGGGGTTGAATTCGAGTGTTTAATATCTCAAGATAACTTTCTCCTAGAAATTAAATTTGTAATCATAAATCGCAACAATCAACTATTTTAAACCTCTCAAATTTTCGTTGTAAAAATACACGTCAAAGATTTAGTTATTCTGAATAGCACAAAATACGTTAAAATTCCAAATTTCCTGAAAATGGCATTCGCGAATTGGATTGCTATTTTCGTTATTCCAGTAATGCGAGTTTTGGCGATTAAATATGCCATTATTCGTAAATTTAGATTCGTACGTCCATATTAGTCCAAAAATTAGGAATTTCTTGTATTTTGAGCAAAATTGTTTCACAAAATTCGATACGTTTCAAGAAATCCGCTTCTTTCAAATATTGAACTAATTGTAAACAGTATGGTCTAAACTTATGTTTCTTAAGAATTCTTCGGATAGTTGTTGGTGTTAAGCCAATATCTGTTTTCGCGTAGTTTATGGAATTACAAGGATAGGCACGGAAATATCCTAAAGTTATAACTTCATTCTGTTCGTTATCAATGGCAGTTTTTTACGAGGCGCAGAGTGTTTAAATGTGCCAAACTGTTCCAAATTTTGAACCACACGTCTTATTGTATCTGCTGAAGGTCGGGGGCGCTCAGGATAGCGTTCGATAAATGTTCTTACTGATCGTTTTACAGCTCGATGACATTCTCCGTGAATTAAAATTAAATTCAAATAATCTGTATTAGAATATTCAAGTCGAGGCATTTCATCAAGAAAAACACTAACAATTTTATTAAATTATTGACTACAAAATAAAAACAAAATAAATAAGCATCTTTATCGTGTAATGATGCGCTGATAAGTATGTATTACCTCCGCAGTAAAAAGTAGTTTTTTTCGATTTACTCATAAAGTATTAAATTTTTGCACTTATGTTGTATATCGAATTTGAAAAAAATGACAAATTTCTATTTTGCAAAAATGACTTTTGAATCACAAAATTATCAATTTTTATAATTTTTGCAGTAACTTATTCAAATATTTTTCTTTATTTGAATTCTCAATTATTTGGTTTCCATGGTGACCACGAACAAGGAATACTAGATTTAAGTATGTAGCTAATTTTTATCATAAATCTTAAAATTGGGACTTTTTTGATAATAAGTATGAAACTGTTACGTTTAGGCAAATAAAGTTTTAAACAAACTTACCTTAATTTTTGTCGTTAAATCGATCTGAGTAATAAAAAATAGGGGTTTCCATTTGATTTTTTAGAGTAACTTGCATTTTTTGATAGTCAAGTTTAGATATTCATAATTTTATTTTTATGAAAAATATAAATGTCATTTTTTGCAGACTGTTGCAATAAACCTTTGCCTACAACACCTCAAAGTGTTATTCAAATTGTGTGACAGGAACAGAACAATTAACGAGTTATTACTAAAACCGCATCTGTCAATTTTTTTAGAAAAGTGTTTTTTTTTAAACGACTGAAATTTCGTATATAGTTTATTTAACAAACTTACCTTAAAATTCGACATAGAATCCAAAAATGTATTAATATACGGGGTGTTCCAGTTAAAATAAGCGCTAAGTACCGATTTCCGGTATAACCGGAAGTGGTACGAATGTGGAAATATTTTAGATGGGTTAGCCCTAACATCATTACCCTGTCACCAAATTTTCAAAATTATAGTAAGTTTGGTTTAGCAGATACCCATAGGATCAGCACCCAAAGGCTGTATAGGAACGTTTGTAATGAAACTTCTCGATCATTGCTGAAAGAAAGTGCTCAATTCTGAGTTGTAAAGTTGGTAATTGTATGATATATTGAATAAGATAGAAAAATATTATTTACCCAGGGTAGCACCTTTGTAGATGGTTGTGATATAATTATATCCTATAATCAATGTGGATTGTTTAAATTATAATAAACTACAAAATAAGTAACACTAATTTTACTTCTAGAATGCTCAAAATTCCTTTCCAATATCAGTTATTGACATACTGATATGAAATTTCCAATAGAAATTAACCCTGTCGAATTCTGGTACGGTGCCTATAATTTAAATCGTGAATCGAGCTATCTTAATATCGCTTTGAGCAAAATTTCAATCAACTCTATTAAAAGTTGTTATTTAATACAATTATTAGAGATTCAGTGCCTCGATTAAATGTTAATTGTAACCGACATAGGTATACAATTCACGTCTAACTCGTCTGATGTAGTAATATTAAAAGGTTACTTAATCTACCTGTTTATATAAAGTTCTGTTAAAAATACCGACTTAGTTCAAAAAATTGTATTAATCTCAGACTTTTAGTCATAAATATTATTTTATATTCGAATTATTTATGAAATGAGTTAATAATACATACTAGTGCGGTAAATGCTTCCTCTACTCAATTACAATGATAAATTTCACGTTATTATCATTTAAAAATAAAGTAATTGAGCCATTGAAAAATTTATATTAAAATTCTATTGACCCTGCAATCTAGCTGATTAAACTATGTACATATATATTCAATGTTGAGGTCCGATACACTTTATTTACTCTATTAATAATTTAAATTAATTTCAAAAATTAAATCTATCAGCACGCGAACATGGTCTTATTTCAAATTATATATAGAAAGATGAGTTCTCTTGCTTAATTGAAATGAATAATCCTACATCATATATATATTTTAAGGGAGGTGCGGTATAATAATGTTCCAACGTCTTCGAATCCTAATTGATTCTGACAAATCAATCTGTTTCCCTTTCAGTAACGAAGGCACACAACTATTTTTTACACGAAGCATTAAATATATGTCTTCGCTTACAGGTATAAGAAAGCTTTAAGTATATTTGAACTTTGCTATTTCTTTCGCGCTACTGTCTCAATGAAACATGCATTAATTTAAAACGTTTGATGTTCACCTTGTTATGTATTTACGTTCTATACTTACCTGGAGTGCGTGCGGCATATCCTGTGCACGGGCAGAATGTGTCCGATAGTGGTCAATGTGCGACAAGGAAGTACTGAGTGAGACAGCATCTAAGTGTCATGCGACTACAGTTCGCGTTGCAAATTTGCACGTTTTTTGTATATATTTTATCCAATACTTATCTACTTATTGCACCGATCTTATTTATAAAAGCCAGTACTACTAGATACTTCAAAAAAGCCTTTATGTTTAAAGGTACAACCAGTAGTTTCTCTTTATCAAGCATTTAAATATGAGAGTTATTTTTAATTGAGTACTACAGATAATAGATGAAATGAATTCGCGAAACTTATAAAATAAATATTATTTTATCTAGGGAAGGTTTTGTTTATTAGCAATCAGAATAACATGATATTCTATGAGCTAGTTTTATGTACAATTGATACAGTCATGAGGGGAAGACGTCCAGTGATGTCGCCCCAATTTTATTCCATTAAATGTATTGGCCAATTTCTCTTTAATCTTTTGGCTTGCCGATCGTCAACTAATGTTACGTTACGTTTGGATGATTTTCCAGAGTATCATGATATTTTATTGCTCTTGCTTTTATTACGTCCTTTACATATGGAATGGTAAGGTCATTGTGTAAGGTTATGTTTGAGACATACCACGGGGCCTTAGATAACATTCTAAGAGTTTTGGATTGGGAGCGTTGCATTATATTTAGAGTTGATGTACTAGCACATCCCCAAAGTTCACATCCATAAGACTAGAAAGGACGATTATATGCACTTGTACATTAGTAACTTGTTATCTAAAGAAAGGGCTTAGTTTTTGCCAGTGAGCCAATATAATTTCTTACAACGTAGGTTGGACACATTTACATGTGTTCTCTATGTCAGTCGTCGATCTAAGTGCAGACCCAAATATCTGACCTCATTTACTTGCGGTATGCGTATGTTGTTGAGTGTAACCAGGGGGTATGTTGAGTGCTTGGTTGTAAAAGTAACATGCGCTGATTTGATTACATTTACTTTCACTTTCCATTTCACCAGACATGTTTCTTATAAGCTTAGGTGTTCTTGATACAATTCTGAAGCTACTAATGGATTTTCGTTACATGGTTGTATCGTCAGCGAAGGTACCTACTTTGGTTTGAAAATATCTATTTAGGCAAGTGAATAATTGAAAATCCATCGTTAATCTTGTAGGTGCATTAGTATATTATGCGATTTTATATGTATGATAAATAACGTCAGTTGAACAGGGACTTCATGGCCGCCATTTTGTTTTCTTTTCATGACGCCACAATTTGTTTTTTGTCACGTCATAGGCCAAGCTTACTTTCACCCGCCTATTTCCCGCCCCCTTTTTTGATGGCTTCTTTTCGGTGGCCATTTTCAACCCCTTGGTGGAATTTTCTCCACTAAATAGGACCCTTTTGGTTGTATTAAGAGCCTTTTCGGTAGTTCAACCCCTGGAAGGAAGGCAAATGCGTGCACATAGTGTTCTGATTGGTGGTCCTAAGGACAGCCCCTTTTACTTGATTGGCTTCTGATTGGTTCTTAAACCCACCCACCTTCTGAGCTCTGATTGGAGGCTTAAGGCTCTGCATTGGTTACGGCGGGAAATTTGAAATTTTCTAATAATGGAGCCCTAATGCTAACGTGTAAGATAGCTATAAGAACTTGTGTTACGGCCTACACCCTCTTGTCGTGGCGCCCTTGGCTGGAAATAGTATTATAGTAAGGGGGCTCTAATTCTTAACGTGTAAGACAGCTATAAGAACTTGTGTTAGGGTCTGCGACCTCTTGTCGTGGCCCCTGAAAATAGTATAATACGGGGGATATAATGCTATCTCATAAGAATTTGTTGCAAAACTTGAATTTGTTTGTAGGGCCATCTAGTGGTGTATGGACTAATGAATATTTTTTCTGTAATAAAGGTAGCGTCACCTAGCGGTATATTTCTAGGACTAATTAGGGTTTGTTTGTGGCGCCATCTAGTGGTGTATAGACTAATGAAGTATTTCTGTAATAGTAGTTGTTGATATGCGAATAGTAGTTCATATGCGAATCAATAACTACGAAGTTTAAAACCAACAAATATGTACAGCATAATTCTATTAATTAATTAAAAAGAAATAGCGTAACACTCACACCTTTATCTAATTAACTAAACAAACGAGTAGAGATCGAGTCTGTAGAATTAGAGCTGATGCAGAGTTGGTTGGTTTATGACATCCTCCTCCTATAATAACACATTAAACTCTTTATTGGCATTTTTGTGAACAATATCATGTAAAATACATATAAAAAGTAATGCGCATACCTTCAGATGTGTTTTTCTTTCGGATGTTCTAATAATAACTGTGTTGGAGAACTAAACTAAATATTGAAATATTTTATACAGTTCACTAAACCCGTTTCGTGTTTTTACTTATGAATTGTTGGTATAAAACTGGCTATTGGCTTTCCCATCATTAAGTAATTTGTAGAATGTAAATACACAAACCTAATTATCTCTATCACACTTATTATTTATCATTCCCTTTCGCAGACTGCTTAGAGCGACCTTATATGAATTTACATAAAAGAATGTTTGTTATTAACAACATATATGAAAATGATTTCACCTATATCATAGCACTGTTTTTATGTAATGCAGTTATTATTATTAAATAGTAATACAATTTCATTATGAATGGAAAGTAGCAATCAGCCGTTGACATCGTGTTAATTAATGTGTTTACAAATATTTTAAAATTTTGCTGCTGCAAAATACATTAAGGTCTAGATTAAATATTAGGTGAAATAATAATCATTTCTACCCTGATGCAATGGCACTCTTTTTATACAGGCAGATTCACTATCTAAGCGGCCAGCACCTATACATTCGAAAAAATTATGCCTGATTTACTTGCATGTTCAATTACGCACACATGTACTTCACGTTATAGTGCCTTTTACCAGCAGGGATTTAATAGCCATGCAAATTAAACACTTTTCAATTTTCTAATCGGAAATAAGAGTGACGATATTTAGCTTATTTGAAATTTCAAAGAGAGCATTGCTATTATCGAAATTTAAGCCATATTTTACCTAATTCATCTCATCGTTTTTCATCTTGAACGATTATATTGTAGTAGTTTATTAACAACCCACAAAATATCTAATATCCCTGATGCTGGTTCATAATAGTAATAATGCCCATTCCAAGGGTGACACGACAAGAGGGCGCAGACCCTAACAAGGGGTCGAAAATGACCTCCGAAAAGAAGAAATGGGCGAGTGAAAGTGGGCTTGGCCTATGACGTCACAAAAAACAAAATGGCGGCTAAGGTGCCCCAGGGGGCGGGGCTTGTGACATCATAAAGAAAACAAAATGGCGGTCATGTTTTACTAACGTCTTCACGCAGTTTCATTAATTTCGTAAATAAAGAAATTTGACAGCAGCGTGCGAACATTTTTATAGCATGGTACCTTCGGATTATTTACTTTAAGTTTGTTTTTCAATAAGAGGCAATACCGGCATTGTACGGAAAGAGAATCGCTGTTTTTAATTAACATAGTACATTATTTGCAATTACGAAACGGGTTCAGCGCATTCGCTATAAACTTTTGAAGGTGGAAAATTAAAAAAATTTTCTCCCCCAACACAAATCTTCTTATTATCAAATTTCCTGAAACGTGCGTCTATTATTTTTAAACTGCCAGCATTTTCAGAACATCATTCAGAACAGCATTTTCTGCCAACACGTTAAAATAATCTTCATCTATTTCAACGTCAAACATAAAATATCTCATTTTCAAATTAGTATCGAATACACATTGTTTGGCAATTTTAGGTTGGTAGTTATTTTTAAACATATACATAGTGTTCATACAAATTAATTTGATACTTTCATTTTCAGTTCTTCCTATTGTCCAGATTTTATGCGGTAATTCAAACTTAACAATAACTCATTAAATAGGATAGAACCTAGAATCAAACACAGTTAATAGTTTTCAATTTTGAGTGACAAACACTCAAATACGTATTTTTAGTTACTGCAGTCTTTGTCGCCATTAAGTTACTACAGTCTTCGTTGGATGGGTCGAATTAGCAATTTTATTTTTAAATATCTATGTTTGGTAGATTTAATTAAATTGCTAACTTTGTTTCTTTGACATTTATATAACAATTAGTTTTCATTGGTGTTAAATACTTTTTAAATAAGAAGTTATAACATGTTTCATCCAGAATAACATCTGTAATCCATGGCCTACTTTTTGGTGCTGAATTTTTGTTAATTACTTTTAGATACGTGCATTCAAATACACCTCTCTTAACTAATTTGATGAAATTTATAACATTAGACTCTAAACAGAACCAAAGTATTAAAAGTCCGTCCTGTATTCAATAATACATGATTTATTTCATTATAACCGATGTTAGACGTCGATGTGTTATTGCAGAAGGAAATGTGGTTAAGTGCAAGATTAACTAGTGTAGAGGAATGGTTGGAAATCTTTAAAGAAAGAATGAATGGAGACAATAAATTCTACATCAGAATTTCGATAATTATTTAAATAAAGTTCTAAACTATTAAAAAATTCAAGTACATCACTTGAGGGGAACCCACGTATGGAAGTAATATAAACTGTGTGTCTGTACGATACGATTAGCGTTCGCATAAATTTAAAATTATTTAATGTAATAACAAAATTATCATGTAATAATAGATTATAAATACTCAATAACAATCTACCTTATATAGTTCAGTGCCGTTATGTAATAAAATATAATTGTTTAAGTTCAAAGTATCTATAATGTGACATTTCCAAGTTTCGCTGAGTAATCCAAAAAAATTTCTAATACAATCTTGTATTAGTCTATAAGATACTAAGGTTGATAGCTTTAGTAGACATTCCACTGGAATGTCCATTAGTCATAAATTCTTAGTATGAACCTAACATAGAAATAAAATTACAAAAAAAAAGAAAAAGTTTATTACAAAAATATGATAATTCTTCTTAAGAGATGAATAAACTTACAGACACGTTTATACCTTCTAACGTACATATTCATATATATGTATTAAAGGTTATGCAATCGACTTATTTTTTACTATAGCAAAATCGACTTAATCACTCATTTTACAATTTCTAAGAGTGTGTGTGTGTGTGTGTATGCGCGCGACTGTGGGTGCGTGTGTGAGTGTTTGCGAGGGTCCGTGCGGGCGTCCGTGTGTGCGAGTGTGCACTTTTCCGCGCGTGCGTGTGTACGTGTGTGCATGTGTCCATGTGAGCAGGTTTCGTGTGTGCGTGTGTGCGTGTGTGCGTGTGTGCGTGTGTGCGTGTGTGCGTGTGTGCGTGTGTGCGTGTGTGCGAGTGTGCGTGTGTGCGTGTGTGGTCGTGTGGTGTGTGCGTGTGTGCGTGTGCGTGGTGTGTGTGCGTGTGTGCGTGTGTGCGTGTGTGCGTGTGTGCGTGTGTGCGTGTGTTGTGTGTGTGCGTGTGTGCGTGTGTGCGTGTGTGCGTGTGTGCGTGTGTGCGTGTGTGCGTGTGTGCGGTTGTACGTGTGTGCGTGTGTGCGTGTGTGCGTGTGTGCGTGTGTGCGTGTGTGCGTGTGTGCGTGTGTGCCTGCGTGCGTGTGCGCGCGTGTGCGCGAGTGTACGTGCGTGCGAGTGTGCGTCTGTGCGTGTGTGTGGCGCGAGTGTCCGTATGTGCGTGTGTGCGTATGTGCGTGAGTGCGTGTGTGGGTGTGTGCGTGTGCGCGTATGCGTTTGTGCGTGTATACGTGTGTGTGGGTGTGCACGTGTGCGTGTGTGCGTGTGTGCGTGTGGGCGTATGTGCGCCTGTGTGTGTATTGCTTGCGTGAGTGTGTGCGTGTATTAAAGGTTACGCAATCGATCAATATTTCACTATAGGAAAATCGACTTAATCGCTCGTTATACAACGTCTGAGAGTATGTGTGCATGCGCGCGGCTGTGGGTGCGTGTGAGAGTG
>JARFJB010002256.1:402500-405000 GCA_036346205.1 Vesta saturnalis | reverse complement strand
TTTTTGCATGTGCATTTCCCATTTTCCCCCTTTCTTTCAGCAAGTTGTACCAGAACGATTATTTCCTGACAAATAACAATAATTATTTTCTTACAGCAAGCAGACAGACTGTCCGAGTACTTTCCCAGGCACGAGAATACAAATAATTCATATTCCAACTCGGTCGAAGAATAAATTAAAATTGTTATTTTCCAGAAATCAAAATATCAAATTAATCATTTCTTTACAGAACTAATTAATAATAAATGATTAACATTGTTTCACAGGATATATAACTTAAATTGTTATTTTCCAGAAATCAAAATAATCTAATTAATCATTTCTTTACAGAACTAATTAATAATAAATGTGTAACGTTGTTTCACAGGATATATAACAAATTGTTATTTTCCAGAAATCAAAATATCAAATTAATCATTTCTTTAAGAACTAATTAATAATAAATGTTTTTTCACAGGATATATAACTTAGAATTTTATTTTCCAGAAATCAAAATAATCAAATTAATCATATCTTTACAGAACTAATTAATAATAAATGTTAACATTGTTTCACAGGATATATAACAAATTGTTATTTTCCAGAAATCAAAATAATCTAATTTTTTCTTTACAGAACTAATTAATAATAAATGTGTTTTTCACAGGATATATAAAAAGTAAAAGTGTTATTTTTCAGAAACAACAAATTTACAATACATTATTAACACTCCTTTACAGGGCAAATTAATAAACATTGTTACACCGGACATATAAATTAAAAGTGTGCACAATTATATTAAAGAAAAACATTTAAAACTTAATTCTAATTACTTTCTAGGACCAGAATCAAAACAGTTAAAAGTGTCAGTGAATTCCAACTTCCACAAATTCTCATTATTTAAAGTATAACCAGTGTAATTATAGTTTTCCAATTCTTCCCCGGACCAAACCTAAAACATAAATAATGAGTACCCAAACTCCCGAAGAAAAGATATTCGTGTAGGTTGGGTGTACACATAAGAAGGATAATTTGATTGAAGAGGCAGGAAAATACAGACTGGATACAAAGAACAAGTGAAATTCTTGAAAATTATAAAATACTTGTATGTTTATGTGTATGTGTTGTGTTTGTTGTGTGATTGTATTGTTGTGTTGGTGTATGTTTGTGTTGTGTGTGTGTGTATGTGTTGTATTTGTGTGTGTGTGTGTGTTTGTGTGTGTGTGTGTGTGTGTGTGTTGTTGTGTGTTTGTGTGTTGTTTTTGTTTGTTGTGTTGTTTCTGTCATGTGTGTTTGTGTTGTTGTGTTGTTGTTGTGTGTGTGTGTTTGTGTGTTGTTGTGTGTGTGTGTTGTGTGTGTTTTGTTGTGTGTGTGTGTGTGTGTGTGTTGTGTTGTGTGTGTTTGTTTTTATTGCGTTGTTGTGTTGTGTGTTTTTTGTGTTTGTTTGTTTGTTTTTTGTTGTTTTTTGTGTGTTGTTGTGTTTGTTGTTTGTGTTGTGTTTTTTGTTTGTTTTGTGTTTGTTTGTATGTTTGTTGTGTTGTACGTTACGTGTACGTGTCGTGCGTGTGTGTACGTATGTGCGTGACTATACGTACGTGTCTGACGTGTCTGTCTTCGTGTCGTGTCGTGTCGTGTTACGTGTCGTGTCTTCGTGTGTCGTGGCGGTACGTGTACATCGTGTCTGTCTGTCGTGTTGTGTTGTGTGTGTATGTTGTATGTGTTTTGTGTTGTTGTTTGTTGCCATTTCTTTGTTTTTTTCGGGTGTCCTTTTTCTGTGTCCTTCTGGGTCCGTGTTGCCTTTTTTGTGTCTCTTCCTTCCTTTCGTTTGTCCTGTCCTTTTCTGTGTCCTTGTCTTTTTCTCCCGTGTGACCAGGTGCTAGTGTTTCCATGTGTCCGTGTGTCAGTGTTTCCTTCTCTCTCTTTTTTTTTTTTTTTTTTTTTTTTTTTTTTTTTTTTTTTTTTTTTTTTTTTTTTTTTTTTTTTTTTTTCTTTTTTTTTTTTTTTTTTTTTCCCTTCCCCCTTTTTTTTTTTTTTTTTTTTTTTTTTTTTTTTCTTTTTTTTTTTTTTTTTTTTTTTTTTTTTTTTTTTTTTTTTTCCCTTTTTTTTTTTTTTTTTTTTTTTTTTTTTTTTTTTTTTTTTTTTTTTTTTTTTTTTTTTTTTTTTTTTTTTTTTCCCCCCTTCCCCTTTTCCCCTTTTTCTTTTTTCCCCCCTTTTTTTCCTTTTTTCCCCCCCCCTTTTTTTTTTCCCCCCTTTTCCCCTTTTTTTTTTTTTTTTTTTTTTTTTTTTTTTCCCCCTTTTTTTTTCCCTTTCCCCCTTTTTCTTTCCCCTTCCTTCCCCTTTTTTTTTTTCCCTTTTCCCCCCTTTTTTCCCCCCTTTTTTTTCCTTTTTTTCCCTTCCTTTTTCCCCTTTCCCCTTTTTTTTTTTTTTCCCTTCCTTTTTTTCCTTTCCTCTTCCTTCTTCCCTCCTTTTCCCTCCCCTTTCCCCCTTTTTCCTTTCCTTTTTTCCCCCCCCTTCCCCCCCC
>JARFJB010002256.1:75000-400000 GCA_036346205.1 Vesta saturnalis | reverse complement strand
CTCTTCTCTTTCTCTTCTTTTTTTTTCTTTTTCTCTCTTTTTTTTTTTTTTTTTCTTTTTTTTTTTTTCTTTTTTTTTTTTTTTTTTTTTTTTTTTTTTTTTTCCCTTTTTTTTTTTTTTTTTTTTTCTTTTTTTTTTTTTTTTTTTTTTCTTTTTTTTTTTTTTTTTTCTTTTCTTTTTTTTTTTTTTTTTTTTTTTTTTTTTTTTTTTTTTTTTTTTTTTTTTTTTTTTTTTTTTTTTTTTTTTTTTTTTTTTTTTTTTTTTTTTTTTTTTTTTTTTTTTTTCTTCTCTCCTGTGTGTTTGTGTTTGTGGTGTGGGGTTTTTTTTTTCCTCCCCCTTTTTTTTTGTGTATTTTTTGTGGTTTTTCTCTTGGAGCTGTTTAGATTTTAGGAGAAGTTTAGTGGGGTACAGGAGTTGAGAGTGGAGCTTATTTTAATTTTATCAAATTTCTGTAACTAGCTCAAAATCCTAAGGTAGAATTCAAAAGAAATCAAAAAATTTGATTGAATATGCTTAAGCTTGGCGTTTTTTTAATTAGCGTATAGATGTCTATTAATTTCTATCTGTCATGAAGTTTGAAATGTATGTTTCACGTGGATTGTAGTTTTTGTTTCTACAATGTTTCCTATTTTCGTAATGAACTTATGATAAAAGAGGCTGTATAATTATACTAAAAAAAGTGTTTTTAAAATTATTTCATTTTGTTGGTTGGAATGTGGTGTATTGATCCACACCAGATAACACGTGCTTTCTGTGATATTGCTACCGTAGAGTATAAAGCAGTAAATTGCTGTATGTGTAAAGAATCATTCATTCATGTGTCAAACTTTCTACTACTGAGATTAGAGTAATTAATTTAAAAAAAGTCTTTCTGAACGACTCTCCGCAGGAGCTAAAAAGATTAAATGAAATACATTCGTGGTGTCCCAAACGTTAACATTGAAAACAGTTTGAAATGATTTTCATGTACCCATACGTGTAAGTTATGATAATTTACAAGTCCCTTTCTTGTAAAAGTAGCTTCAACAGTCCATAGAATCCTTTAGAGAAACGTTGCATCTCTATGGATGCAGTTCCAATTACAGAAATGTAGGCGGAGCACAGCATCGCCGTTTATTAAATTTTGAACAGGTTGTAAATAGCGTTCAGGTTTGGCACCTATATCTCTACGATGTTTATTTAAATCGACTTCTCGAAAGAGAGGATTAGTTTCCGAAAACACTTGATGACCGGGCTGTCTTCTGTTTGGAAAGTTTCTTGCATATTCTCTCGAAGCCTCTAATACGTTTCCATTGCAGAAGCCATAAATAAAACGAATGTCGGCGTATTCTTCGTTAGTAAATACATGAGGCATGATGGTAAACTTTGAATTAATTTAGTTCAGTTCAAAACTACACAACGATGCATAATAAATAATAACAACTTTGTTATGATAAAATAACAAATATGTTTTCCATAGCAACCTATGTGTTTGTTTAATATCATTAAATTCATATTTTGCTTGCCATTTAAATGCTTTGTTTTGAAAATAACAAATGCACATTTTCCATAGCAACCTATGTTCCTGTTTAATATCATTAAATTCATATTTAAACATTTACATGCTTTGTTTTGATATCTGTTTTTGAAAATTATCTGGCGTGGAACACTATACGACCTTCCAACCCACAAAATGTAAATAAAAAGAAATGAAATAATTTTTTTTATTGATAATTATACAACTTCTTTTATAATAAGTTCATTACGAAAATAGAAAACGTTGTAAAAACAAATACAATAACCTATGTTAAACAGACGTTTAAAACTTAATGTGAAATAGAGATTAATAGATGTAAATAGGTGCTAACTTAAAAAAAAATTCCAAATCTGCCCGCTTCTGTGAAATGTCAATAAAACGGATTAAACATTTTCATTCATGTTTAGTTAATTTTTAGATTAAGAAACTTTATAAACAAAGCTGTTTTAAACATATTTGATAAAAAACAAAAACTGACACTAATAAACCCCTCTCGCCGCCACTGGATTTCTCCCAAAATCTAATCAGCTCCAAACGAAATGAAAACTAGCTGAAATACAAAATGTGGATACTAACGTACATCCACACAGACAAACACACACAGCTATCATGCCCGATCTTGGCGAAACTTGGCCAAATGTTGTGAAATGAGCTAATAAGTCGGTTTAGCGATACTAAAAAAAAAACGATAGTATAACCTTCTATAACTATACGGTAAAAATGAAAAAGCGTTTATGTATTTATAAGTTTAACACTCTGTATTTTAAAAACTATTCGTTTCCGGATATATGTTTATTAGCAAAAAATGACTATTTTTCAGTGGGGAATCTATCAGAAAATTTCTTTAAAATAAATTCGAACTACCCTGTATATAGATAGGATTTAAAAATGTTGATCCATAGCCAGTATGATCTCCAGTTCGCAATCTAATAATCCTTCATTTTAGGGGAGCCACAGACGAAGAAGTAAATACATAAACAATACAGCAACAAGTGAAAGTGATAAATATGCTCAGTGTAAAGTAAAGAAATATCACAAAGATATGCATTAGTTCAATTGTGTAATTCATGGACAAGGATCATAATTTTAACAAGTACTGTAACCCTATTACAAAAATTCATGTATCTCCTGGCAATAATTAAAACATTAGAATTTATCTACAAGTGATATTTCATTACTCGCAAACCTCAAATCTGATGAAAAGAATTTACCGTCTAGTGCTAGGTACTTTGTACTATTTGAATGAGATAGGCTGGATGGAGTTAAGTGTTGCATCATATGGGGTAGGTAAAAAAATGAAACTACTCAAACTAAAATTAACGAGCTTTGCGCCATGATGGTTCAACCCGTTAATGTACTATTGTGGAAAGAACAACAAATACTTTATTCATAAATAAGTAATTACGCAAGTACACTAATAAATCAAATAACACAAAAAACAATGAAAGGGTTAAATATATAACCAAACACCATTAAATCTGGTTTAAAGTGCGTACAGAATTATTACGAGAAAAAGTAATAACAAGCTGTTTAGCTCTGCATAAACACAATTAAAAAAAAACCTACAATTCTGTCATAAATAAATCAGAATAAAAATCGTAATACCAAACATGTGGCCCTTTAAAACCAATCATGCCGGTCTTTAAGTAAATAAGCAAATAAAACTATAATGTAAGTTACGGTATATATAAAATACAAGAATAGTAAAATTGCATAGGTGCTAATAAGGTAAAGGCAAGGATAAAAGAAAATAGACAAGGAATTTACACGTACACAATTGTTTAGTGACTACTAAAGCACAAAATACATACATACAGTTACAATAAATTACGTATAAAGAGAAATTAGTTAGCAGGCAAACTATTCTAATTACGCCCCGTATTGACTGTATGAAAGACAAAAAAATTCATTAAACAATAAGTTGTAAATAGATCATAACATCGTGACCGATATATAAGTTTGAGTGGGTCATAAAAATATAGCGCCCCTTTCTCAGGTTACATAATCAATAATAAAAACAATAAAAATAAAATTCGAGGTGTTTAATGGTCATCTGGGCCCGGGAGTATGTAAACACTCGCCAATTGCTTATTACAATTACAAATTACCAAGGTTTATCCTGTACTCGTTCGCCCAGGCCCACCTCTATACAAATATAAATACAAACAAAAAGCAACAATGCTAATTCACCCAAATAGTGTCTTTTATTTTAGCATTGCAAGGAAATGTTTGATTTTGAATACGTTACATAGGCTTGTAAAATTATTTGCTGGGAGCTATATTACCTTTAGTTAAACATTACACCAATACGAGTTAAGATACGCGGTTTAAAACTCGACGTCGCGGCGAATAATTTTTGGAAAAATGTACATTAAAGCATACACTAAAAGAAAAGAATTAATTAGCGTTTTAGTTTTGCTAAAAGGTACACGACAAAAGATTTATAGACCGAACGGTTTAGAACGGGAGTTTCTAATTGAAACAATAAAAGCAATCCGGCTCAAATAAAATTTCAACAGCAACTGCTTTCCCCTCCGATTTCAAACTAACTATATCTACTCCCGAAAAATCACACCGTTTTTCAAAACTAATAAAAGAACAAAAAACTATTACATTGGAATAGTTTCTCATTAATTAATTAAATATTTTAAAAATATGCATTCGTCTGTAACAAGCCCTACATTTAGGTTTCGAGTTTCAACGAACCAAACAAAGATCCCTTTGGATTTGCACTATGTTCCGCCGTAATGAATTATTAAATCAGTGACATTTTTACATCAACAGCGCTGGTATAGAAATTTTCAACAATTCGTCATGTCAGTTTCGGCAGAACACCTGCTTCTCTATCCTAATATATGATTCATTTTTCTTATCAACCTTTGCTCAAATATCAATTACATACATTTCCACATTTCTTACATAAAATATAAAATAAAATATTCCGAAAACCTGACCAAATTACGACGTATTATCAAGATATTAAAAATTCACTAATTATCTTTTCTATCGCGCTAACAATGGCGATTTGACAAACGTTTATTACAATAATAAAATCTTCGCGGTCCGCTACCTACAATATATATATATATATATATATATATATATATATATATATATATATATATATATATATATATATATATATATATATAGCTTTAAATTTTCACGGTCAATGTGAAAGAAATAAGAAATAAGACTAGACATAGCTCACATATTAAAACATCCTACATCAAATATTACCCCTAAGCAATTAACAGCTCTTAAAAAAACTAAAATTTAATAAAGACATATTAGTTTTGCCAGCGGACAAAGGTAACACTACTGTTATTGTAAAAACCGTAGAATATCACCAACGAATGCTTAACTTATTGAATGCCCCTGAATACAAGAAAAACAAAACTGATCCTACAACGTACTTTGAAAAGAAAACAAAGACGATAGTGAACTCTACTAACCTGGACGAAAACACTGAGAAAGAAATTGTCCCACTCGAAAAAAGTTGGAAACGCTCATTCATACATAAAAAAACTCTTTCGATTTCCTATCAAAACTTACAAATGTCGATTTTGAAGTTAATGAAGTTAATATTAGTTAGTTTTGACGTTAACTCTTTGTTTACTAACATACCAATAGATGACACTATAGAAATTCTACTCGATGAACACTTCATAAAAGTAATCCAACATTGCATGCAATCAACTTATTTCACCTACAAAAACGAATTTTATAAGAAAATTATGGGTGCTCCAATGGGCTCACCTCTTCCACAGTCAATTGCCAATATATTCATGACTGAATTTGAAATTATAGCAACAGAATCTTCTCTTTTAAAACCTAAATGTTGGAATAGATATGTAGACGACACTTTCGTTATCTGGCCACGTGGTAAAGACGTACTTAACATCTTTCTAGAACACCTCATCAGCAGACACAGAAACATACAGTTCACAATGGCGACAGAAAGCAACCATAGTCTTCCATTTTTGGGATGTATTAATTACAAAGAAAACGATGGAGGTTTCAACCAAGATATTTACAGAAAATCCACACATACAACACCGTTACCTAAACGCTAGCTCACATCATCAGCCTTGCCATCTACACGCTGTTATACAAGATCTTTAAAACTCACAGACAACATAAGTAAAGAATAAGAATAAGTAATAAGTAACGAATTAAATGATTACTTTGTTAATGTCGCCAATGAGATTATTGCTCAGATATTTATTGTTAATACAAACGTAATTAATAACAACATACACTGCCCACAAAACGTATATTTCAAAATAAAACACTATCGCCCAATCAAATTCGTAATATCAGAGATAGATATCAGACATATTTGGTCTTTGCTTATATATCGTGAAAAAAAATATCTCCAACTTGGTATTACCGTTAACAAAACTGATTAATTTGTGCATTACAGGATTCGTTTTTCCATATAAACTTAAGCTATCTTTAGTAATCCCTTTTTATAAAAAAGGTGATCCTGACATCCCGTTCAACTATAGGCCCATAGCTTTATAGCCACTTCTCTCGAAGATGTTCGAAAAAGCTCTTGATCTATAGGTAATAGAATACTTCGAAAGCAACGAGCTTTTTAATAAACACCAATTCGGCTGCAGAAAAAACATGAGCACAACAACAGCAATCTGTAAATTCATTCAGCAAACGTTAGACGCGTTTGAAAATAAGAAATTTTCATTATCAATCTTCCTAGACCTTTCGAAGGCCATTGACTGTGTGTCACACGCTATTCTGCACCACAAACTTGCAAATTATAACTTCGAATCAAATAGTCTAAAATTAATACACTCATACTTGAATGACAGATATCAAACAGTAAATTTTAATGGCCTTTCTAAAATATTCCCAATTAAAATCGGTATTCCCCAGGGCAGCATACTGGGGCCACTACTTTTTTTAATCTACATCAACAACTCTTCTAACTGTTTAAATTTAAATGATAACGTACAACTTATTCATTATGCCGACGACACTACGTTAACAGTAAACGGGGAAAACTTAGATGACTTAAAACAATATAGTGAAGCGCTACGTTTGAAGGCTTTCGAGTGATTTGCAGCAAATCAATTATGTTTAACACCTTCACTGCCACCATAGATAGAAATATGAGGTGCCTTCTGGCCGAAGCTGTTATTATCATTAATATGCTAGGAATAACACTAATTAATATAAAAAAGTACATTTTTTTGTTAAAATTTGGTTTTTTTTGCATATTAATGCTGAGAATCAACGTATGATTCACGCGGCCCCTGGACTTTCAATTTGCTCATACAGCCTCGAGAATCACACGCTGTTTCTCAGTTTCTGCAAGTTATAACAAGTCTTTTCAGCTGCTGCGGTTAGTTCGGTGATTCGCGTTTAGTCCGTGCGCGACCTGCAATGTGTAAGTAGATTAATGTTAAGTGTTAAAACTGCATTTCTAGTGTTTTGTTGAGTTAATAATAATAATGAGTTACGAAAAGGAGCAGGAAAAATTGAAGCAAGTTTGGCAAGAGTATTTGTCAGATGAAGAGAGTGAGCCGTTTCAAGATTCTGGAGACGAATATATTCCAGATGGCTCTGGCGAATCATCTGATGGTGAACTACAACCACAACCTAAAAGAGCTTGTATTCATGACCAACCCAGTACGTCTGCTTTTTGCAGCACGAACGTTCAAGATAGTGTAATGGACGCCATAAATCAGGTAATCCAACAGAATGTGCAAGACAGTGATAGTGATAGTGACGATGAACAAAGTGAGAATACCAACGATTTGAAATGGGAAGACGTAAGTGGATGAAATCTTAAAGAGATTCCTTTTACTGTAATGGATTCTGGTGTGAAAGATGAAATTCATGGTGAATATTATAATAAAGGCCCCTGCGATTTCTTCGCACTATTTATAATAGATGAAGTTATTGACTTGATGGTGATAGAAACAAATCGATATGCCGGCCAGTGTAAGAGTTCTTCCCGATTTCCAATTGCTAGAATTAGTAAATGGACAAATACTAATCACGAAGAAATGGGACATTTTATTGCTGTGCTCATTTAGATGGGTCTTTGTCGGTATCCCTCAGTTGAGTCATATTGGTCTAAAAACGTTCTCTACGACAACAAGCTGAAGACAATATTACCTCGGAATCGATTTCAATTACTTCTTAAAGCATGGCATTTTCATAACAATGAAATTGTTACTGATGACAGACTACAAAAAATTTCACCCTTAGTAAATCTTTTAATAAAAAATTTTCAAAATCCTGTAATACCAAAAGAGAATGTATGCATAGATGAAACTTTGGTACCATTTAGAGGTCGTTTGAGTTTCCGGTAATATATTACCAATAAGAGACATAAATTTGGTATCGAAATGCAGGGTGGTTTTTTTTCGTTAATATTATAGGGCATAGGCTAAACGGTAAGAGATACAAAAAAACTAAGATACGTGTCCCGTTCTCTTTTTTAGTGTTTAGTTTAATGGCGCAATCGGATCTACGCTAACTAAATTGGTTTAGAAGATACAGAGTGATTCTCAAAATCTGCCAGTTTTTGTTATCTCTTATTACTCGGTTATTTATGGAGATAAAAAAAAGCTTTGGATACGAAAGTTGTATGACAATTTACGTTGAATCCAGTGGCGTTCTTAAAAAAAATATAGATGTTTGATTTTTTAAGATATTATCAAAAGTAGCATTTTCTTAAATGGGACACCCTGTATCTGATAATTGCAAAAATTGCATTTTTTATTGAGATTGCAACAATATATAGTACTTAATATTTTGCATTGTCCTAAATAGCTAAAATACTAAAAAAACATGTTTTTTAGTTGGCCATGGATTTAATCAATTCTTTATTTTATAATAGGCATAATAAAATTGCAGGTAATAACAATAATAAAACATTAATAAACTAAAACAACAACTACAAAAAGCAAGAAAAGATTTATAACAACTCAACAGTAATTATTTCAAATACTTATATATAACAATTAGCATTAGTGGTTAATAATAAAAGGTGCTCAAATTGTCTTCCATTCTGCTCGATGCATTTTTGGGCTCTGCTTGTAACTGAACGAGTGGCGTTATAGATTTGAATATTTGTTGCTCTTCCAATGCAATTAATAAAATTTGCTCTGAGTTCTTCTACAGTATTACTTCGGGTTTTATAGACTTCATTTTTTATAGATCCCCAAAAACAAAAGTCGAGTGGCGTCAGGTCGGGGGAACGCGGAGGCCATCTGTTTGGTCCATATGTACCAAGCCAATTTTCGCCAAAATTGACATTTAGTAAGTCCCTTACCATGTGGCTATTATGTGCTGGAGTACCTCTTGTTGTAAATAAACATTATTTCTTGCAGCTAATGGCATGTTATCCAACTCCATTATTACACATTCTTCGAAAATTTGGATATGTCCTTGAGCATTCAAATTTTCACTAAAAATTCTGTAGTTAAGGACTCTGTTTTGATATAGCGCCACCCATACATGGAACCCAAACCGTCCTTGTTGTATTCTGGCGACCGTCTGATGACGATTTATGTTTGACCAATATCGATTATTATGTCGATTAAAAATTTCTTCGCTAGATATAAAAGCCTCGTCGGTCCATATTATCTTTTGAAAAAAATTGGGATTCCGATTAATCTGCTGCGAATACCAATGACAAAATGTTAAACGGCGCTCTTCATTTCCAGGATGTAAGTTATGAACCTTTCTTATTTTATATGGTTTATACTTATGCTTTCTTAACGTTTTTAAAACTTTAGATTTACTTGTGCCAATATCTTTCTCAATATTACGGCTAGATATCGTCGGATCAGCAGCAACACAAGCTAATGTATTTATTTCATCTCTTTCTCTATTTGCCTTATAGTAAATCTTACTTCTTGGTTTTCCAAATGATCCATACTCACTTAAATTGTGATATAATCTTTCAAATATTTGTTGTTCCGGATAACGCTCAAAATATAAGTCTAGAGCTGCATCTTTATTTTTATTACTCTCAATGTAGCACTCAAGCATATTTAATTTAAAAAAAAAATGTTTTTTTAGTATTTTAGCTATTTAGGACAATACAAAATATTAAGTGTTATATATTGTTGCAATCTCAAGAAAAAATGCAATTTTTTGAGATTATCAGATACAGGGTGTCCCATTTAAGAAAATGCTACTTTTGATAATATCTCAAAAAATCAAACATCTATATTTTTTAAGAACGCCACTGGATTCAACGTAAAAAGTCATAAAACTTTCGTATCCAAAGCTTTTTTTTATCTCCATAAATAACCGAGTCATAAGAGATAATAAAAACCGGCAGATTTTGAGAATCACTCTATCTTCGAAACCAATTTAGTTAGCGTAGATCCGATTGCGCCATTAAACTAAACACTAAAAAAGAGAACGGGACACGTATCTTAGTTTTTTTGTATCTCTTACCGTATAGCCTATACCATATAATATTAACGAAAAAAAACCACCCTGTACAAACTGTGCCTTGAAAAGGGGTACACTTACAACTTTCAAGTTTACTGTGGAAAAGATAAGACTTCAAAACAACCTTCATCCGAAAAGGTTGTACTTACTTTGGCAGGCAAAGGACATACAATCTACACGGATAATTACTAT
The DNA here is from genome assembly GCA_036346205.1 of Vesta saturnalis. Taxonomy (NCBI): domain Eukaryota; kingdom Metazoa; phylum Arthropoda; class Insecta; order Coleoptera; family Lampyridae; genus Vesta; species Vesta saturnalis. The sequence continues at coordinate 389,853 of JARFJB010002256.1, read as the reverse complement.
ACAAGTATCTCCTTAGCGCACCAGCTACAAAATAGGAAAACTCATCTTGTTGGAACTCTCAGAGGCAGTAGAAAGTTAAATCCTACGCATATAATCAACAAAACGCTAAAAAAGGGCGAAAATGTTGCTGCTGAAAGTAATACGGGCATCGTTGTACAAAAATGGAAAGACAAGAGGGATGTTTGTATGCTAACTACAAAACACACCGCTGAACTGAGAACCGTCAATTCATTTGGAAAACAAATTGAAAAACCTATAGTAATAATAGATTATAATAAACACAAAGCCTACATTGATATCTCAGACCAAATGAAAACTTATACCACTTCATTACCCAGGGGGGGTGAAGTGGTACCGAAAATTGGCCATTGAGTTGACTGTAGGCTCTGCTTTAGTAAATGCATATATACTGTATCACCAATGAAAAACTGACAATTACAAAGTTCAAAGAAGCTGTTGTTTTGAATCTACTAAAATTGGATCAGCAGGAGAATACTTCACAAGTAGTAGTAGAACAAGGAAATCATGCCCTAGAAGACATGGGAACCAGAAATCGCCGCAGGTGTGTTGTGTGTTACGACAGACTCTCAAAAATCGATAGACATCACGCGCAGTCGAAAACCCCACAATCAAGATACCGCTGTGTAATATGGACCAAACATTATTGTTTGTCTTGTTTCTTTCAGGTACAAATAAGTATTGACTTTAATTTTTTTTTACGTTTTGTGCAGAATTATATTTTTAGTTATACTACGATTTTGACAAAATTATGTTTTTAGTTATACTCTAAGCTAAAAAGCAGAAATGTAATATTTAGTTTGCACGGTTTGAGTACCAAATATAAAGTAAAATTTGCTGGCATTGGTATTGTAAATTTATTGTCGACACCTACTCTTTCAGGCTGCGAGAAACAACTTGTGATTCTCTTAGCCGCACGCCAAAATCTGTTTTTGGTCCGTACAGCCTCGTATTTTAAGGTGCATAATACTTACATTGAACTGAGAAGCGTACAATGCTCCTCGCGGCGATTAAATATGAGAGTGTTTGAGAATCAACTGTTGATGCTCACGGCCGGTAGCTATGACTTTACTCAGCATCACGGTATGCACCTCATGGCAGTCAACGTGTTAAACACGGAGAAACCCAAAGCATGTTGTTCTCCTTAAAATATGCTTCAGAACAGGACAATGTCACATCTGTCATTTTCCTAAGAGTCTGTCTGGATATAAAGCTAAAATGGACCGAGAATTGAAATCAATTGGCATCAAAACTAACAAAAAAAATGTTATGTTAAGAAATTTAGAACATTCCGTTTCACATCACGTTTTACACACCGTATACTTTTCCACTTTTTACTCAATAATGGCATATGCAATTCTTATTTGAGGCCATTCAACTGGGAGGCATAGAATTTTCCGATTACAGAGAAAAGTTGTACGAGTAATAAATAGCAAACATTGGGTATCATGACGACAGTAAAGACAGTTTTACAAAACTTCGAATGCCATTACCTTGTCAGTTTATATATGATTGCTTGTTACATATTAAAAGAAATCTAACACAGTATACTAAACATAAAAATTTACACCACTACGAAACTAGAAACAATAACAATCTTTTAATTGATGAATTTAGGCTACAGGCCCTAATTACCTATCGCAGAAATTATTTAACACACTACCTCTAAAAATATGTTCTTCAAGCAACATTTAATCTCTCATGCGTTCTATAGTTTTGATGAATTTTTAAACTATGATCATAATATAATTTTAATGTAAGTGTTTGTTTTAGTGGTTTCCCTCTCGTACCTTTTAATGGTAATTTTACTAATTTATTAACGTATGTAAGTACAACTTGTATAATAACATAAATAAATTATTATTATAACTCCACAAACAGTCATTATACTTTGCCGCCTAATTTAATTAGTGTAAATCGACTTGTTTTATATCATTTACTCACCATTATCAGTTTAAACTGTATAAACTATACTGGTATACACACCAAAGTAAACCCCAATTTTTAGTTGTTTGTTGACATATTAGCTTTCCTGGCAAACTGATTAATATAAACTTCTTTCTTCCCCAAGATCTACCACTTTTCCGTACTAATAAGGGTTGTTCTCGTGAGTTAGTCGTTCCTACATAATTTATTTAACCTTACTGATTAAGGGTAGGTTAAGGGAAATTATATTTCGTTGTAAGATTGCAGAAATAGTTACTGTTTTGGGATGAGGCTTCAAAGGGTTTTATAATAATTAACGAATTATATTATCAATGAGAGATTGAACGTCAAAGTGAAATTACCATTTCGAATATTTATTTACATATAACCATTAAAAAGGTAATTAATATTTTACTAGATCAATTTAATAAGTATCATCAAAGAAACTCTTACGTAAAATTAATCTTTGACGTTAATTTATGTATAGAGCTCAACATGTAAAACAACTTGAAACAAAATTAAACAGATAAATTACGACAAACCTCTTAAAATGGTTTTGTTACATTAAAGGCAATTAACAAATTTTGTAATTAATGCCCTCTATTTCAGAAAATTGTCTGAAAAATTTTAATAACGTAAAGTCGTTTTAGGTGACAACAAAAAATTACTATCATACATCCCTAACTAAGTAATTAAGCGCCCGCAATATTTTACTGTAAGAATTAAAGGGGCGAGTTTAAGAAGAAGTAGAAAGTAAGAATGGCAATTTAAGGCAAAACGCTTTTTATAAAACAGAACATCTTCAAGTGCTAAAAAAATACGCATTAACAAATCCTTAAGTTGAATTTTATGTTTTTAGGAGTACCACCGCAGTATAATAAATCAGGTAATGGATATTCAAACTTCGTATTCAGATGCAGGAATTCCATATTTCGGGCTCATAAATATAGTTAGAAGAGCCAATATAATCTTTCCTTTGTTATATGAGGACGCTTTATAGCCGCGTTCTAAAATGGACCGATGTTAGCGTAATAATATCGTTAAACATAACTCGAACGGTTTACATAAAGCGTAGTTATTGCAAATGCCGCGTTAAGCGTTTACATTACCAATCTAAACGTCGAAATTTGCCCGTTCTAAAATCTTAAAAATACAAAAGCCTTTCGTCCTTTGAGCCGTAACTTAACAGCCGACAGATTTTAATACAATATTGGACGAGTATTTTATGTTAAAGACTTAAGGGACTTCTGATATTGTCGAAAGATAAATGGAAAATTGTGTACCACCAAAGTGAGGTTTCTATGTTTAATATATTTAATACTGAAAAATAAGCGAAACTAATTCCGTAAACGTCTTCAATAACAACGTAATGTGCTGCCAAATTTGATGCAGCAATTTGGTATATTATGAAAATTAATATATTCTAAATTCATATTTTAAATTTAGTTCCCCTAGGTATATGTTTTAAAGCGTTACTAGTAAGGCCACTTTCGTTTATAAGCCGTATCATCCGACTATCAAATTACTTATTATATTCCTATGTTTAGGAGAAAGGTGCAAAAAAATTCATTTTTATTTTGTCGTGGGTAACATGACATTTTTGTTCACGGTATAATGCGGTTGCTTAATCAAATATTTACATTTGACTTGAAACGATATCCTGAGGCGTTTAGAACACGCTCAAAACTTTTACTGTTTAAACAAAATGTCTTTGTTGTACTTTCTTAATAAAGAGTACACAAAAGCACCTATAAAGTCCCTTATATTTTTATAATGAATTATATTTAAATTTGATGACTCATTATTAATGGTAGTTTGTCTCCAAGTAATTGAATTGATAAATACAGTTGAACGTAAATTAATTTATCAACAAAAGATGTTCTCTATTAAATAAATTAATAGCTGTCACAAGCATTATGTATGACTTAAGGAGCGTGTCTGGTTATTTTATAGAAAAGTTTTTAGGGAAATATTAAAATTTCTAAAGAGAACGCTTTTGCTTTGCTTTGTTAAAACTTTTAATAGAAACCGTAAGCCAATAAACGTATACGTGTCAAACTTTTCAGCTATTTAAAAGTTATATCAATTACATTGCTGTATACGTCGGTGTAATAAAGTGATTGTATTTAAAACTATTGTGTATGAGCTCGACACAACTTTTATCCCTTATGTCAGAACACTAGTAAATATCAATCCAACTATTTCAAACGTTTATTTAGTTACGCGATTGTATATGAATGTAAAACCATGTACGGTGTCTCGATTTCGTTGTTTTAGTTGTTTTTTAAGGATATCTTTGTTATTATCAAAGATAAAAGTTTTCAGTTTTTACATTCACGTACTACTTTGTTGGCCTAGATTCTTTTGTTTTCGACTTATATCCAAACGTCGATATTTTTACAAGGTCTTATACCTAGCTTAACCCTTAAGGGGGGTCTCGATAGATAGTTAGGCAACACATCAAATCCCCAAAAGAGCAATGTTAACTTTTTATATTATTATGAAGGTATCTGAAACTTTAGAAAAACGCATAAGGCGTCAAAATAGTCCCGAAACCTTCGTACATGTTTGATTATAGGTTTTTTTTTAAATTTTAATTTCTATAATTTTTAATTGAATTTTTTTCCTAGTAGTGATTAAATTGGAATATTTTTATAACTGATACTATTTTTAACAAAAGCCATATATTAAGACATAGATTTTTCGAAATACGAACTGTGAAAATTTTGAAAAAATTGAAGATTTATAGTTTATTATTTAAAACATTGTAAAAACGATATATGTTCTGATGTCAATAAGGCAGAAATTACATTAGAAAATATAGCAGCATGGTCTGCTCCTTAAATGACCCGGGGGCACAAAGATCTTCAGGTATTCCTTAGCAAGTACCTATTTCTATTGAAACACAAACGTAATCGGATTAACTTTGAATCCCTCAAACTATTACTTAAATTAAAATAACGTAAATGTGTGTATGCACCTTTTTAAATTATAATGTATTCGTATCAGTAAAAATTAAAATAAAACAATTAATTATACTATTTATTTATTTTCTATCAAAGAAAAAACAAGGTTTTCTAAAATATTGTAAACAAATTATAGAGGTGAACAAACAAAACAATTTAAAATTTAATTAGTCATATGTACAGTGCATCCCATTTTGGTTGAGACAGCCAGATATCTCGGTTGTTGTTGAAGATAGAACCTTGCGGTTTCCGCGGCCTTGTGCCACTTTTTTGTGAAATTCAAGATGGTCTGAACGGATTTTCCCTAACTTCTTTCGTTCATAAATTACATGGTGTTTTTGAAAATCCACACTTCTCGGATCCCCTCCATATCTAAGAAGTTTCTCAGCGATAATGTCAAATTGAAAACTTGTCCCATAAAGAACTTTACGTAGAATCCAGGGGCGCACTCAATTTTTTTTTCCGTTTATCGTTATGGAGAGAAGACTCAAACTTATGCTTTCTTCAGTGCAACACCCTGTGTTTTATTATCTCATTAAATTACTTATTTTTTTTTCTTCGAAATGATATATAATATATAAACATGAAGTTTTCAAAAATGCTCCAAAATGACTAAAACATTGAACTTTAATAGAGTGCCATGGATTTAAAAGTATTACTACAGGGATTATTATTTGTGATTTTCTTATAGTAGGTCATGGATGCTACAAACATTGTTGTTGACTTTTGGAGCATTGTTTTATCAAGTGACTGTGGAGAAATCAACACATCTGCTGTCATGATGATAAATTTTGATGCGTTTTATTGTGTTTGTGTTTGGCGATTTTGTTAATTTGTGAAATTTTATAATGGCTGAAAAATTTTTTCAGAACAACGAAAAGTATAATATCATACAATGTTTCAATGCCATGAAAATGTTGACCAAGCACTAGAATTATATTTAAACAGGTAAACTAGTAATTTACAATATGAGATTATATGACATATTGTTTTTAAAACGTTAGATATCCAGAGGCGTCAACCTAGTCGAGCAACGATATTTCGACTAAAGAATAATCTACTAAATTATGGTGCGTATTCTAAACCCCGACGTATAACAAGGAAAATAATGAAGTGGATGAAATAAAAGTCTTAGCCAGCGTCCGTGTCTCTCCTCAGACTTCTTGTACGAAGTTAGAAAATGACACTGGCGTTCCCCGATCACGGGTACAAAGGATTTTAAAAAAACACAAATTGAAACCCTACAAAGTGAACATTGTCCAACATTTATACCCTGGTGATGGAGCGAGGCGTGTGAATTTCTATAATTGGTTTTTGAACCAAACTCGAAGTGACAATAATTTTGCGAGTAAAGTCATATGGCCAGACGAAGCCCATATAAGCAGTGCCGGTTTATTTAACAGGCAAAATACAAGGCACTGGTATGATGAAAACCAACACCTAATTTTTGAGCAACAACAACAGGGTCGATTTAGTTTTAATGTAGCCTGTTTCCTATTGGGGACATCAATAAATACCGCATTTTTGAAGGGGCTCTTAACGCGAATAGGTACTTGGCAATTTTAGAAAAAGTAATACCAGAACTCCTGGAGAATGTTCCCCTCGCCTATCTTAATGCCATTTACTTCCTACAAGATGGTGCCCCTGTCCACAATTCGAGCTTGGTTGTGCCGTTTTTAGAAGAAACTTTCCAGGACCATTGGATTGGAACAGATGGATCCATTACGGGTTTTTTGAAAAATAAAAAATATACGGTAAGAGGCACAATAATATTGAAGAACTTCGTGCAACAACAGAGGGAGTTTTTCAGAATTTACAAAATTGGCCTTTCATAATTTTAAATGCATTAAGACGTATTAAGAAATTGTGTTAATTGTGTGTTAGGAAAATGGACATCAATTTGAACAGTTCAATGAATAAGTTAACGAATAATTTCGAAATGAAATAGTATGAGTAAATATTTAATTAGTTGCTTATTATACATTATGAAGTTTTTATTACTGTTTATTTGTTGCTATTAGTTACCTACGTTTTGTATTTTGTTAGTGAATTAGTGTTAGTATTGTTCTTGTTCCTTTCATGGAAAAATCACAGGTAGTATTTCTTCAATTTGAACTTTTTTGTATTAAAATCCATAGCCTACTATTAAAAATCAATGTTTTAGTGATTTTGGAGCATTTTTGAAGAATTTATATTTATATATTAAATATAATTTTGAAGGAACAAATAAGGAATTTAATGAGGAGATAAAATACAGGGTATTCCATTGAAAAAATCATAAGTTTGAGTCGTATCTCCATAACCATACCCCTAAAAAAAAATTGAGTGCGCCACTGAAATCTACATAAAATTCTATATGGGATAAGTTTTCAATTTGACATTATCGCTGAGAAACTTCGTAGATATGAAGGAAGTTCAAAAAGTGTGAATTTTCAAAAACGCCCTGTAACTTATGAACGAAAGAAGTTAGAAAAAATCCGTTCAGGACATCTTGAGTTTCACAAGAAGTAGCACAGGACCGCGAAAACCGCAAGGTTCTATCTTTAACAACAACCGAGATACTTGGCTGTCTCAACCAAAATGGGATGCACTGCACAGTTCGAAGATTTAAAACCACTAATTGTGGTAAAATTCTTCTAATTTTTTTACCGTATGATGCTCCCAAAATGTATCATCCCTATAAAAACAAAACATATTGCTTCATTTAATGTTCAAAACATTTATTGTTACTACGTACCTTTCAATTTCTTGAACATGGATTCCTGTTGCAGTGTAGACAATAAAGTAGCATATGACTCGTTTGGTAATACCAACGAGTATACAATAGAGAAGAGAGTCAACCTTATGGAAAAAATCGTACGGCGTAATGTGTGTTGCCTATGGCTCAATACTATTATTTTATCTTTGCCTTTCTATTGTAGATAGAGCCAAGTGAATTTTTACGGAAAAAGATGTCAGACAAAGATTATTGAAAGGTAAATGACACTACCTGCTCTTCAACAGGCTTCCTTTACCAATGGTGCCAAATGTAGCATTTACATTTAAGAACTCTAAAGATTCAATCAGGTGGACGCTATTCAAAACTGCAGAAATCTCACGTATAAATTAATTACCAAGTATTGAAAAGTACTGATTGTCGCCATTAATATTGTATATACGACAATTTAAATTAGGTGGTAATTAGGTAGTAATATTACAATAATTTTTAGAATAATAATTGTAAATAAATGACAACAGTTCATGTTTAAAATAGTTATTTCAAATTGTAACATTAATTATAATTTTTATGAGTAAATCGTTCTTTGTAATAGTTACAAATTACAGCTTCTTTTTAAACGTAAACAAAACACTTAATGCCTTAAATAAGTTAATTAACAGCAATTCAACCAAATTTTTTCAAAAAAATTTGGAAACAGTTTAAATATACTGTAAAAGCTATGGATGAAAAAGTAATTATTCGTTACTAATTCCTTCATAAATTGTTCACGTTTTTCACCTTTTGATTATTTGTTTGTTTATTACGCCCAACTACTTTTAAATCCTGAGATAACCACTTAAAGTTTTATTCAATATACAGATTATTAAACGTTTCATAAAGAATAATTTGTGTTCATAGCAATTACTTTGTCGTCTAACCACTCCGGCATCACTAATTTAATTTTATTTATACACATGTCTAATCAAATTCTTTTAAAATTACGTTTTGTTCGATTATTGATGAAATAATTTGGAAATAAGTGTAATATTAAGGTCGCCACTGTTACAACACAAGTGCTTGGTTTTTTTAAATACCTTATTTCACTTCTAGTGTAGTCTTTTTCTAGTAAAAAAAGTTGTGCACTGTTATTTAATGGTTCTTCAGAACACAAACTATGGCATTCGTCACAATTAAATTTGTTTAAAGTTTTGTAAACAACGTACCCCGCGAAATATTCAATTGCACAGACTTCTAGGGTAGTAATAACCTGATGTTCTTGCATTACGAACAGAACCGTTGTCTTCCATATTACTAGCTGGATTGTTTTACAAAAAGCATTGAAATGAAAATTTGCATCAACTTCATCTTCTATCTGTATATCGACCTCCTCATCCACTTCGCAATTTGAATTTTCGGGTGGCTTGAAAAACTTTATTACGATGTTCCACTGTAACGATTGTCTAAATGATTTTGTTGTGGGGTTGCTATTATTTCCGCTTTTGCGCCTGATAGTAGCAAAGAGATATTCGAGTGGGTCTTGATTCAACCTACTTGTTAACAGAAATTGAAATCTGCTGCTTTTCAAATCTTCCCATAATAAGGTAGCATTAATGGATTGTCTTAAACCACGGAAACAATGTATACCTTCCTTTATCTTATTTTTTGCAGTGGCAATCCAGTCTGTAATTTCACGTAGAAATATTTCCAGTTTTGGCCTTCTTATTGAAAGTGCACTTTGAAATGGATTCGGAGTATTCAGAATACGACTGTTTAAAACATCAAATAAATTATGCATTTTTAACAAAAATTTACGCACATTTTAATGGCAGCAGAAACGGTTCTAGCATATTTCACTCGCTTCTTTTGAAATGTATTTGTATTTATATGACATTGGCTAATTTTTGTTAGTGTCCTTGCAGTATTTGACTCCTAATCTAAATGATATACTGTCTTAATGTCTTTCAAGGAAGCATTTTCTTTGTCGACATATACACCGTGTCCAAGATAAGGATGCCCACTATGGGGATCTCGGAAACGGTAAGTGATGGAAGGTCGGTTAAATAGAACAAAAGTTGCGCATTTGAGAGGATGTATTTATGGTCATTATAGAACTCGAATATCACTTTTAGTTTTTGAGATATTTGAAAAAAATTGAATTTTCTGATTTTTGTTTTTATTTTTTTCTGACCTTATTTGAAGAGCTATTAAGAAAAGAAGAGCACATTTTTATTGCCACTTTTCTAGCTCTACTTAAGGCTGTTATTCAATTTTTGATGCAACGTTTCGTTTGTTAGCAAACATCATCAACTTTATTTTTTTAAATACACGAAAAAATTATTTTTGCCATGTTTAAATTCTCTCTTTTATTCTGAATTCAATGATATATCACACTTTATATTTTTGATACGTTTCGGATGAGAAAATTCATATTCAATGTAAAACATCGAAAACGTACAGTTAAAACTAATACTAGAAACATTAGAAAACTGTAAAATTATGATAAAATAATGTTTTCTCATTTTCTAATGCCTATTGCAAATAAAATAATTCACAAGTATGTATTTAGTATTAATTAAACAGTTAAAATACATCTTCCTTCGTACTGATGCGTTTGATAAAAATAAGTTGGCTTTGAATTTTGTTTACCTACCTGTCATAATTGATTGTTGTCCGTAGTACGTTTGTTTGGTGGTCTTTGAGTTAACTGCATGTTGTGTTTACCTTAAAACAATATGGTAGGAGTACATTTTGCAAATAATGAAAAATTCTATATACTGACGTGTTACATTTTGTCAACGTAATTGATTTGAAGCCGAATCAATGCATTTAAACAAATATCCAGGAAGGCGTCGACCTCACAAAAGAACTTTTCGCACATTAGCAGTTAATCTAAAAGAATATGGTGCGTTCGAAAAACCTGTACAATCCCGCAAAAAACCTTGGAATGAAGAAAAGCCAATACTGTTTTATTAGCTGTAACGGAAAATCCAGAGGTTTCTACTAGGGAAATTGAAGAGGCAACTGGCATAGCCCATTCCACAGCTCATTATGTTCTAAAGAAGGGCAAAGTACATCCATATAAATTTAGAATTTGCTTAGGACTTCGACCAGGTGACCCAGAAAGACGTAGAATATTTTACGAATGGTACACGCGTCAATCTCAAGACAATGAATATTTTCCGAATAAAATAATATGGTCCGATGAAAGTATGGTTAATAATAATGGAATTTTTAATCGTAGAAATGCTCATTATTGTGTAAAAGTAAATCCACGTCTGTACAAAACAGCCAAACACCAACACCGCTTCGGATTTAATATGTGGGCTGCTATATTCGGTACTTGAATTATATGTCCTTTCATTTACCACGAGTCCTTAAATTCTGGACGTTAACAAATTTTACTCCAATATGAATTAGAGATAGCTTTGAATGATTTGCCTTTCCAAGAAGTTGAAGGTTGTTGGTTTATGCAGGACGGTGCACAGCACATAATTCCAGAGTTGTCAGAGAATACCTGTCAGTTAGATTTCCAGAAAGATGTATTGGCACTCATGTAAATGTACTGTAGCCACCCCGTTCTCCAGATGTAACACCTTCGGATTTTTTTCTTTCGAGATACATTAAAAATTACGTTTATGGAAGCGATATTGAAAACGAAGAAATTTTACAAAGATTAGTTCTCGAAGCGTTTGCTAGTATTACTCCTCAAATGCTGAATAATGTTTTAGATGCTACAGTTAGAAGATGCTATTTATGTTTAGAGAATAACGGGAATCTTTTTGAACATCTTTTGTGAGTTTATTAACCTTTAAAATAAATTTGTTTTTTATTTGTCTATCATTTAAAATTATGAAACATAATTTTATAATAATTTTTCGGTTTTCTAAAGTTTCTAGTAGTAGTTTTAACTGTACGTTTTCGATGTTTTACATTGAATATGAATTTTCTCATCCGAAACCGATCAAAAATATAAAGTGTGATATATCGTTGAATTCAGAATCAAGGAGAGAATATAAATATGGCAAAAATAATTTTTTCGTGTATTTAAAAAATAAAGTTGATGATGGTTGCTAACAAACGAAACGTTGTATAAAAAATGGAATAACAGCATTAAGTAGAGCTAGAAAAGTGGCAATAAAAATGTGCTCTTCTTTTCTTGGTAGCTCTTCAAATAAGGTCAAAAAAAAAATAAAAACGAAAATCAGAAAATTCATTTTTTTTCAAATATCTTAAAAACTAAAAGAGATATTCGAGTTCTACAAAGACCATAAATAGATACTCTCACATGTGTAACTTTTCTTCTATTTAACCGACCTTCCATCTCTTACCGTTTCCGAGATCTACATAGTGGGCATCCTTATCTTGGACACGGTGTATATCATGTGACATCAAATTATTTCGAACACTTTTAATCAAGTGCGGAACATCATATATTGCGAAAATTCTTTTTCCGTTTACATTAAAAAATGGCTTATCCGGCGTAATTCCTAATAATTGGAAAACAGCTCTATTCGTTGCTGCTTGGTCACACACTAACACTCGAACATTTAGACCGGCACATTGTAAAGCATTTATATTTTTTATAACAAGCGCGTGTAATTCTTGATGTTTAACGGATGTAGCGGATAGATACTAACTTATAGGAATTTTCCAATTATTTACTAATCCTCGTGCCGTAAACACTAATGCTTGAGTAGCAATTTTATGATCTAGGTCAAGATGTCCTAGGTCTTGAAAACCTTCGATTAAATCTAGCTGAGAATACTTTCTTTATGCTCATTTCGTCCATTAGCAGAACGCATGCTTATTCGTCGTGGGCCATAGTCTTCACTTTACTGGATGGTTTTCTCAAAACCTTTGTATCCGTACCAGTACATAATTGCGACATTCGAAGCCAAGATGCAATGGTAGCCTTTGAGGGTAACGTAAATTTTAAACCTTCCCTCACGAATAGGTACACCGCAGATGACTTACAATACATGCTTAAAGCGAGCTCCTTTTCGTCTTTTGTCCATGGATTTTTATATTTGTGATGCAGTTGCATATTTATAAATACACGAATATGTTTAGGTAAAGCAGATGTAGAAGAATGCTTAGAATTGTTTTTAAGGCGATTAATGCAGCACCGTTTCTTTTTAAAAGTTTAATTTGCGTTCTGTATCTTGGAGATGTTACTTGACTCCTTCTTTTCCTTTTATTAGGAGTTGGCATATTCAAGACTTCCTGCAATGTCAAGATGGTTTAGATAAAGGAACGAGGTAATTACAGGTCGCACAACTAAAGATGATTTGGTGGTCAGATGCGCATTCGTCCGTTTTCAAATATTCTACTCGCGGCATTTCGGGAAGTTCAGTAGCGTCGCAGGTAAATTGTTTCATTGTACGTATACAAACATAATTATTAACACATTTTCTTAATACTTATGGAAATTTTACATTTAAGTTAATGAAATTAGAATGTTTTTAAACAGATTAGGAATGTATATAAATTATTAAATTAATAAAATAACATAACACTTTAAATGTGATTTTGTACATGTACCAACGATTAATTACGCCGTCCCTGGTAAGTGATTTTAAGCTGTTACACTTGACTATTGTTCCCAAACGCAATGACGTATCTGCGCGACCCGAATCATCTTTAATTGTGCGACCTGTACCTATAGTTTAATAACATAACGTTTAGTTCTATTTGGAATACGTTTGGGATGATTGTCTTCGGGTGATGAGTTAATAATGACGCGTATGCGATTATGCGAAGAATATACTAAACATAAGTTAAATACGATGTTGAAACCGACAATAACACATTTAAAATAAACACCGGAACCGGAAGGGGGGTTGTCCATTGTGTAGACAACTTATCATTAACTTGAAAAATGTACTGCTTATAAGGAAATAATGATAAACTTATGACAAAGACACCGTACAAGTACAAAAAAATTTCCCTTAAAACTTAGGGGTAAGGGGCATTTTGTTTTTAATCAAATAATAAATTTTTGTTTTATTTGAAAACACTTGTAATTACGACTTAACCAGCCGCTGTTACTTGAAATTTTTTTTTGTGGTTGTTACTTGGACGTAAAACGATAACTGTATGTGTACATACTGAATTTTGACAAAAAATGGTATTAATTCCATAGACTTATAATTGTTGTAGAAATATACTAGGTGTTTCAAAAAACGTTCCGCTAATTTCTATGGCTAATAGAATATTAAAAAATAACGTTAGTTTGGTAAATAGACATGTGTCCGAAAATGTCGCCTGTGCCCCCCTTTAGCAATGCTCCTGTATCAAATATTAAAAATTTATCAACACTATCTTTTATGACCTAATCAAAGTTATTTGTGGTCTAAATTTCATTTAGGTATCTTACACCGTTTCAGAGATAATAAAAAAAAGGATTTTTGGGGCCACATTTACAGCGCCGTATCTTCTTAAGGAGGCATTTTCGAACATATGTTTATTACCCAAACTAATGTTGTTTTTTAATATTATATTTACCCAAAAAATTAGCGGAAGGTTTTTTGAAATACCCTGTATATTTTATAGCATTACATGATTTGTGCATTCGTGCTTGTTAAATTAATAAACATACGTCATATTACCTGTAAAATTTCGGAATCAATCGGATCTCCAACAGCACAAGTGTTACTATAATCAAATAAAGCTTGATCACTCTTGAAACTGCACCTTCTGTAAGTTTTGACGCCAGCTTCCGGTTTTAATTTTTCAGGAGAAGGCACTATGTTCATTCAGTGTAATTGATTGGAATTGCATCGTGTACTTATGAATTAGGCAACGTATTCATAACACTCGTTTCCGCAAAAAGCATAGCACAAACAGTTTTCTTATTAAGTTCTTTGAGGCCTAATACAAGAAGATTCACATTTTCACAGTTCTCGAACCACTTATTACTTCTCACCAAATCAAGAGGAAAACGGAAAAACTTAACTCCGGATGAGTTATACGATTTCGTTTGCAATTAAAATACACGCAACATGCTTTCGACGGCGCCATCACTCAAATGATAACAACAACACTATAATAAGCAACAACAAGAACAATTAACAACAATAACCAATAACAACGGCAAACGGAAATTACGAAATAGCAAATATTATATGAACCACCAATTAAGATAATTCATACAAAAGTGTTTGTAAATTGTAAGTGCTAATGGCTCATTTTTAAATGTTATTATTTAAACCTCCAGTTATTCTTTTATTCAGATAAGATCAAGGTAGGCATTTGTAACGCGTGTCATCACTAAACAGCTTATGGGTAGGTATCAAGGACTATAAACTAGAATTATAATTCTTGATTCCTTGGGTAGGTACATGCTCATTCATTCATTAAGCCAAAGAGTATATAAACATTATACACTATTTAAATTTAAATTTTAGGTAATCGATACCTAAAATTTAACTTTCCATCATTCACCGCTTAAATCTAATTCAACCATATGTAAACTTTCAACCAAAGAGCCAACAGTAATTACGAAAGATTATTATTAATTTTATTAAATATATAAATAAAAAGTTTACCTCGAGTAGGATTTGAACGTAAGACATCCACTTTATTTTTCTATTTATGGAATTAGCAAAAGTACTTATTTAGTTCAATTTTATTGCAAGTTACTTTAGTGTTCATATCTTATGTAAATTAGTGTAAAAATAATAAAGGGATTTGCGTAAATTATTCAGGATATTGATTTAATCCCTCATCTTACCTGTGGCGGGTAACTACTCAGGTAAAACTCTACACTAGGGAGCGCCGCGATCGATTTATATTTCGTCAAGCTATCTAGAGGAGCCTTAAACAGGAACATCGGTCTTTGAGACCGACATGGTTAGCAAGCCAGTGGCGTAACGCAAATTTATCTCCCCGCGAAATTCAACTCGGGACCCCAATTGTTCATCAATCAAATTATTCAAAAGGAGAAAGATAGACAACCAATAAAAATTTTATTGGGGTTTAGATATAATTTTACACGAAATTATAAAATAAAAAATCAAAATGTAAACATACTAAATACACTAAAACAAAACAACTAAAATAAAAGTAAAGTAGCATAAGACATTAAGATATTAGTATGTAGACAATGGAGTAAAGTAGTAAAGATCCAGAAAAATAATTACGTAAATTCGCAAATTAATTTTTGGAAATTGCATGTTTTGTAGAATCTCCGATGCATTTTAAAAATTATGTTGTTTACCCCTTCTTCCGTAGTAAAGCAATAATGAAGTGTTCTGCGCAATAACCCCACCAAAGTATCATTACCATTTGCAATCAATCACGTTAGATCGCGAATAGTCATAATTGATACTCCAATCAGGTAGAACCGCGGATTATATATAAACGGTATACCTATAAAACACCACCACACCTAATTTACACACACTCAGTCTCTGGACCGCTAGCCCGCGGATACAAACATATAAATACACTAGGCCCTATGTACTTTTGAAGAGTGATTCCCGTAAGGTGGAGGCCTGTCCAGAAGGATTATCCCCTAAGGCGTAGTCCTTTAGAGGTGATTCGTGTACCAACACGTCCCTAAGGCATATGCCTGTGGAGATCGAGCTGTCCTGTTAATCACCCCGAGGTGCGACCGCCCGTTGGGGAGATTAAACTAGAAACAAACACATACACCCATCACAAACACGACCGAGCGAAGAGATTGGCACATTATAGACAACAGATCGTACCGATATAATCACCAGAAGTTAAATCCTGCTAGATTAGTCCGACCCTCAGGTTTGATAAAACCACGAAATTTTAATACGTTATTTATAATCCGTATCCTGACTCATCCTTTCGGAGAATATAAAAACCACTTAAAGACTGCTAGATGAATTACACTTCTGAACGCCTGCATAACCACGAGGAGACCGCCCGTGTGTTAAATCAAACCTTAATATGTTACTTCTAAACCGTATCTTGAACCCTATACATGAGAAAAAGGAATAAACCGATTCTGTTAGTAAAGTGATTCTCTGAACGCAGGTCAACGTACTATTTTAACCGACAGAAAGCGCTCATTCCCTTTAAAATCTCATACCCTGTATTACCCGAATTCGTGTATAAATATAAAGTTTTTATATACACAAATAATTAAAACTTAAGAATATTGATTTTATTCTCTATTTAAGATAAAATCAGATTTGATTATGATGGAAAATTATTAATAAGAAATTGATTTGCAAATGAATTATTACAAAAGTCGATACTGTATTGGTTTTTTAACTTTTGTAATCTAAATATAGTTGGTGGGAAGCATCTTTTCGCTCCAACTTCGTATTACCTAAACGTTTGTTGTACGATAGACACCGCACTATCCTGTCGTCCGAGACCACCAACGTGTTGGGATTGACAATATCGTGTCCAGACCTGTAGGATCATCCCCTGCCTGTTTGTGTTTTGTATACAATTGTTTTGTTACGTGTTTTTCCGTAGGTTAAGTTGAAATAAACGTAGACTGAGTACAATATTTAGAATTATAAATTATAGGGAATAAATTTAGTTGTTTGTTGAAATCTTTCAGTCAGTCAAATCACGATCACGACCTTTCTTCGATTGTAGTTAGTCCGAGGCAATTGTACACGCTACAATTTATAGTAAACGCTGCCCCGTTATTTAAGTACTTACACTTGGCGCCTTAAATAAATAAAGTGAATAAGTTTACATCTGACACCAACGTCTTGATTTGATTAGACATTAGTTACAAATTGACCCTAACGTCTGGGTTACATTTGACAAGAATTTAGATTAGATAGAGTAAAGGAAGTTAAAGGGCAACCGGCTTACAAAACTTGCACATAACGTAAGGGGCGGTTTATAAATTGGCACCTAACGTAGGGCTCAATTTGATTTGACAATTAGTAGATAAGATTGACACAAACAAACTAATAAAATTCTGTTACAGATCCAGCATCCAGTCCGATATAATAATTTATATATTTTTTTCAGAGTTAAATATTTTCAGAGATGTCGAAGATGGGAGAAGGATTTATAAATTGAAGAAGGAAGAGTTGAAAGAAAAACTCGTAAGTATCGATTAGATACCGAAGGAAACGCTGACACACTCCGAGCCAGAGTAGTGAAATACCTAAAAACAAGAGGACAAATGCTGCAACCTTGTGAAATAAGGCCGACATTTACAAGTACATTTACATCAGCGGACACACAATTTACGATACGCCGGTTACATATGTAAAGAGAGCAGACATTTGCGATCGAATTCACAAATGGGGAGTAAGATACGATGGCAGAAGCGAACCAATATCTCTTCTCGAGCGTGTACTAGAACTTCAAAAATGTTATGATATCGCAGACGATGACTTACTAATTGCATTGCCCGAACTCCTGAAGGAGAACACTTTGTTATGATACCGAAATAACAAAAACTCGTGGAGTATCTGGCAAGATTTTTTTACGAAGTTTCCGATTACACTTTTTACCGCACCGACATCAAACTCATTTAGAAGAAGAAATCAGAAACCGTATACAACGTCAAGGGAGAAAGCAGCTGGGTATGTAAGTGCTATGCTAACGCTCATGCGACGATATAGCGAGATGTCTGCAAATAGACAGCTACAACGGATTTATGACAATTTACCCAGTGAATATAAATATTATATAAGGCAGCGTGACCAGTAATTTGTCCGAGTTACTAGAAATGGCCATTCAATTTGATATGTTACCTCCCAACAATCCGTCTTCTGTATTCAACACAACCCGTCCAAAGGTAGATTTTGGTGGACTCCCAACCGCACCAGCACGTGTACAGAATTCCGCTGAACCGAGTCAGACCAGTGGAGATCAGCGAAAAGAAAACACCCTCTAAACATACAGGCGAAAAGATAGTTGTTAGAAGCGTGGAGGACAAGGACATGTTAGAAGCAAATTCTCATTCTCATTCTCTTTAAACTCTCATACCCTTTCCCGGATTCGTACATAAATATAAAGTTTTCATATACATAAATAAATAAAACTTAAGAATATTGATTTTATTCTTTCTTTAAGATAAACTCAGATTAAATTATGATGGAAAATTATCAATACGAAATTGATTTGTGAATGAATTATTACAAAAGTCGATACTGTATTGGTTTTTTAACTTTTGAAATCTAATATAATTGGTGGGAAGCTTCTTTTCGCTCCAACTCCGTATTACCTAAACGTTTGTTATACTATAGATACCGCACTATCCTGCCGCCCGAGACCACCAACGTGTTGGGATTGACAACATCGTTTCCAGACCTGGAGGATCATCCCCTGCCTGTTTGTGTTTTGTATATAATTGTTTTGTTACATGTTTTTCTGTAGGTTAAGTTAAATAAACGTAGACTAAGTAAAAACTTAGAATTATAAATAATAAGGAATAAATTTAGTTGTTTGTTGAACTCTTTGTCAATCAAATCACGATCACGCCCTTTCTTCGATTGTAGTTAGTCCGAGGCAGTTATACAC
This sequence comes from Vesta saturnalis, assembly GCA_036346205.1. NCBI lineage: Eukaryota > Metazoa > Arthropoda > Insecta > Coleoptera > Lampyridae > Vesta > Vesta saturnalis. The sequence continues at coordinate 370,770 of JARFJB010002256.1, read as the reverse complement.
GCTACAATTTATAGTAAACACCGCCCCGTTATATAAGTGCTTACACTTGGCGCTTTAAATAAATAAAGTGAATAAGTTTACACCAGACACTAACGTCTTGATTTAATTAGACATTAGTTTCAGATTGGCCCTAACGTCTGGGTTACATTTGACACGAATTTAAATTAGATGGAAGATAAAGGGGTGGTTTACAAACGCGCTTGAAATTTTTTTTAGCAAACATATCTCATAAATCATCTAAATCAAGCTTTTCTGCATGTTGCTGTTCAATACTTATAATCGACAAATCACACAGCCTTCCTTCGGACATAGTACTTCTTAAATAATTCTTCATCAATTTTAACTTTGTAAATGATCTCTCCGCCATCGCAACAGTAACCGGTAAAATCAAAAATAATAATATAGCAGTGCACACATCCAATAAACATGATGCCGTGCATTTACTTTTATTATTATAAAATCACCCAACTCTTTTACCGTTTTCAGCTTGTTCACGTCATCTGCACAAACTGCTTTCAGAAATAGAATTTGATTTAGAAATGCAGCAGATAAATCATTACTGGAATGCTTTTTAAGATTGCTGGCCATAGTTTATAATTCCTTATTTTCAAATTTCAAAATATTATTCGGAGAAAGAAAATTAAATCTTGAGTTTATCTCACTCATGCTTTCGAACCGATTCTTCAGCTGAGTAGTAATGATATCAATCTTAGATTTATATCACTTATATACTTCAATATTCTCTTAGTATTTTGCAATCTTTCGTCAGTACTTAAATCTTCCAAAAATTTTTTCACTTTCCTGTTTCTTTTTTCTTCAAAATTTGGCATGATATTTCAACTATAAGCCAAAATGCTGATTTTTTCCTTTATATTTGTAAAATTATATGGAAAGTGTGTAACATCAGTTAAACTTGAATTCAACATTGCAGTGGCATTTTCTAAATCCAGTTCTGCTGACTGTAAAGTTTTGGATGTTAAAGTTAGACGTTCTAATGTTTGACATTGGAAAATCAATAAAAATATAAATTCAAACTTCTCCATTTGCTTTTAAATTCCCAAGGTTTCCTGCTTCTCTTCTTTTTTGGTGGTAGTAAGTAGAATATTTGACAGCACATTCAGAATTGCTATAAAATAAATAAAATTATAACACAGAATCAAATCGAGAAGACCATCTTGTAGTGCATAAAGATTTTATAGTCAATTCGATGTCCTTGCTACTCTGAACAACTTTCAAATCGTTCCACCTTTTAATGCTGTGTCCAAAAAATGTGTAAACTTTTTGGCAAACGTCATAAAATTCTCTTATAAAAGGCACATTCAATACAAGGTTTAAATTATGAGCAGCACAATGAATATATTTTCCGCTGGTTTATCTTTGATTAATTTTTGTAGTCCATCGTATGCTCCACTCATGTTAGCGACACCGCTGTACCCTTGTCCCCTACATTTATTCAAATCTATATCAAACGTGTTAAGAAAATTTGTAACGTCCTTTTCAGGATTCATTAATTTTGATATGACTTGGTTCTTCACCATCATTTAAAGTATTATAGAGAAAAATAGCCATTCTTTTAGGTTTTCAACTACATTTTCCCTTATTTTGGAAATGGTTTGGTAATGTCATGTACTAATTCGTTTTGAATTTTAGGACTCAGATATTTGATATGGTTTTTTTCTTTTCATTTGTTTCTAATAAGTGAATGTTTAATACAGGATCAGATTTTGCGATAGATGTACTATGTTTAAAAAGTTCCCAACTTGAGGAATCTGTTTCGCGATGTCCCCTTAAACGAAGGTTAGATGATCCTAAGGTCATTATAACATCTATGATCCTTCTTAAAATTTGGCGCAACTTACTGACTTCCATTTTTGTATTGAACAACGAATCTACAGTCTTATTTGCTAGCCAAACGTCACAAGCGCGACATGCTTGAATATGAATTATAGAATTTTTATGCTGTTTAACTTTTTTGGACAATCCCCAGTCATTAACGCCTTTACACCAGGGATATTTAAAATGAATGTTATTCTTGTCAGCAAAAGCCATCGTACCTAACAGTAAGCAGCTTGCAAACGAGTTGAATAACACAGCCATTTTCGTTCCACCTTCCTTGGTAGTGAAATTGCAATATGACGAAATAAAGCTTCTTCCTTTTGCATCCTTTTTGAACCCACTTCTGCTTGACACAGACCTAATTTTAAGATTTTTTGCCTCAACGTGACATCGACGGACATTTCTGTATAAAAGGCCAAGTCGGTACTAACTTTCTATTTTCGTTTCTTGTTTATTTTCGCAATCTGCATCTGCTTCAACTTCTTTTCCAGGTTGTAGAATATGTTCACTATCACTTTCAACAATAACTGAATTTAAATCATCTCGTTCTTGTGTATCTTTAGTTGAGGATGGGACTATTTAGATCCAGAAAAAGTGGATGTATTTGCACTAGTTTTCGTAAAAAAGAAGTCTCCAACTTGTATCAATGATACGTTCTTTGTCTTTCGGTTTTGTGCGTTACTTAAAACATTTTTGTCTGTATTGAAACCACTCGTTTTTCGACAAACTATGACGAGTTCGAATATCTTCTAAAAAAAAAATTTACTACCACACTACGATAATGTAATTCAACCGATCGCTGTTCTGAACTGAAACTAAAATGTAACTGATAGTAATAGTAATAACTCAAACAAGCATAGTCTGCATAGTGTTAGGTTTTGTTTGGTAAGCCAAGCTTTGCATGTTACACGAGATAAAGATGCAACTTAAGATGTAAGTTATTTAACGAAAGTCTAACACGATCTTTTGTTATAAATATAGATAGGTCAAGAACTACATATAACTATAATTTACATTACGCTAGATTAACAATTTATTTACATGCCAATATTTGGAACTCCTGCCTCTTCAATGAGTGATGTTTATATACTCTTGCTAAGGTTTTCAGAAAGTTCTCGATGTTTCCCTTTTACAGATAGCACTGATGAATCACTTAATTTTTATGTACACACAACAGATTATTAATAAGATGACTAATCTCTAGACTTCCTGTGACACATCATATCATGCTTCAGGTAGTAGACACGTTACAATAGGTATTTAGTTTCGTTACTATATAACTTGTGTGATAAAATAGTATAAATGGTGTAAAAATGTTCTCATAACAGATCGTTAAACTAACTCGAGATACAACCCATTCACCACAAATTATGCCTTTGACTCAGTCGGTAGTTTAAAGTGGGCCGATTCAATCTTTTGTTTTGCTTAATTACCACAATTTATGCTGTGTTATTTCCACTTAACATAAATAATAAAAATGATCTCGGACGCCAAGTTATTTTTTATTTATGCTCGGAATAACTAAACCGAAGTTTACAATAACAATTTGCCAAGATGTAAAAATAAAAAATATACAGACTATGTTCATTAACATTTAAAATTAGAATTATATAAAATATATCTTAAAAACTAGCCTTAAATTACTAAATAATGGTTATAAATCCCTGTTCGAAACTTTTTGTACACAAATTTTTTAATAACGTCTGGTATCTAAACGATTACGGAAATGTAAACCAAAAGGTGATGTCATCTTTGCACCAATATTGCGCAACATATCGTAATAACAATGCTTTACGTTGTAAACCATACCAAAAGTTTAATTTTCCTTCTTATAAATTTATCCTCGTGAAATTGAATAATCCTTTCGAGAAAATGCAATAAACGCATTTTCTCGAAAGTTCATTTAAAAAAATGTAATTAAAATTTAGATATGCATTAAAAACAAAACGCAATCATAAAATGAGAGCGTACGTAAAAGTAGAATTAAAAGGTAATTAAAATAAAATTAAATGTGCAAAAAAATACGTGCCATTAAATCAATGGCACTTTTTACAAAATTTAGGTGGAAACCCAAAAAATGTCTTCCTGCATCTAACAGCGCACCACAAGAAGTGAGAAAAAATGGAATCTTAGGAAGTCGGATGATGACGCGTTGCGCGAAAATATGAGCAGGAAAAAAATAATTTAAGGAAGTGGGAGTATAAACCTTTAAGAAGATATGCACTTAAGTTACACCAAATGCAAATTAAGTTGCCTACCATATTTCTATAATTCAATAATTAAAAACTTTTTCTTATGTTTACCACTAAATGAACGAAGAACATAAATTACGGTATATCTTAATACAACTCAAAATGGGTTGTTACAACTAATAATAATGTTGGATTTAAGAAATTCTGTAAGATGTTATTTTAGCTTCCAGCCGGTTTCGACTTTCGCAAAAAATGATTACAAGGCAACGCAACCGTTCCTTTCAACAGCCTCTGATATATGATGCGCACAGCGTATTTAATGATTGTGTGATTATAATAATTAATCTTTGAACTTTGATTATATTATTCATCAACTACTGTGAATTTTTAGATGAAGAATAGGTGCTTAGGCCCCTTTTATTACCGGCTCCGCCATGCGGGATCTGCGGGGGTGTCAGTTACGCCAGTAATACTAGCGGTAGGAGCGCTGTAGATGTTCAGGTGGGTCTGAGCATCAGTGACATTTTTAATCGGTAGTTGAACTCCAAGCTACAAACGCTGCGACTGTTACGTTTACGTCATCTCTTGGTAAGTAGCATTCATAATATCTAAGTCCGTCTGACAGACCGATGTTCCGTAATAGAGTAACCAATTTCTACACCCGACGTCAATGAAAAAGCCCAACCCCCGAACCGATCTAACGTAGAAATTTTGGACAGTCTCAAAATTTTACCAATAATCAAAAACGTATTGTAATAGTCAGGTAAATTTTCCATTACATGACGGGCAAGTAGATATTATCTTAAACAACCAGAATGTTAATGAAAGAATTCTTATAAAAATACGTACTGACTTGAAAATCTGTTATATAAAAAGAAGAATTATATTTTTAATGAATTTGAAATGTGTATTTATAAAACCAAACAAATGATCTTATTTTCATTTTATGGAACTACATAATAAATTTAAATGTCATTATGGTTTACTTTAAGGAATTTAAAACAGCAACAAGTCAGTTGTTTTTCTTTACATACAGGAATTGATAACATGAGTAACATATTTTTAATGTGAATTAACTTCAATGAAATTGTTGCACAAAAATAAAAAATTAATTAATCTACGATATAATTGGACGGATTAGAAGAAATACCAGTAACAATGCAATTCGAAATTGTTTTGATTTGATTATTTTCCTGATAACACGGTGCTTGTTTTTTTCTATTTTAGTTCAAAACACTACTAGCGAAAGAGAAATATTTATGAAATGGATGTAATTGAAATTTAAGAGCGTCCTAGTTGATATAATAAAAACATGTTATTTGGCATATAATTTCCCATCAATTGTGATTTAAATATAAAAAATCCTTTAACTCTACAGATCATTGATAGGCACAAGTGCCGCTAAAAATCGAATTAATATTAAAGTGGCAGTTTTTCAATCAAAAATGAATAACTATTTTTGAACTTATTAAACTCGTTTTCTTTTTCCAACGACAAAAATGGAGAGTAAATTTAAAAAATGTATTTCTTTCTATCTTTTATATTTATTATTTATTATTATTAGCATTACAACAAAGTTAAGGATTTAAATAAAAATAAACACGAAACACATAACAAAATAATACTATCTAATCATAGTTTAATAATTAATATAAAATCCTTCATTTTCAATACAAGGCTGCATTCTTCGACGAATGCTACCCTTTAAAATTTGGCAAAGGTTTCCATAACGAAAACTTTCCCAAATCCTACGAACATGTAATTAAAGCATCAACAGTCCTTTCGCGAATGCCATTGCAGTTATGATCGTTCCGGTTCCTTACCATATCGGCCCAAAGGCTCTCGATTGGATTTAAATCTGGAGCTATTGCCAGCATTATCTGCGAACCAATTCATAATCCGTGGTGCAGTATGGAAACTGCAATTTTCTTGGACGAAAGTGATCGGTCCATCTCGCTCTTCTTCCAGGTATAAAATATTAATTGAAAGTAAATGCATATCTTCCAATACTTCTATGTATCGAATGGAGTTAAGCGCTGGCGGAGATACTTTCACCAATTCTCCAGGTCCAGCGCCGCTCATCCAACCCCATACACCTGTGGAGACACGCCCGCTTGTTGCTAATGGCATAACGTATGTTTGATTATATCTGTGGTTATCGTGGCGCCATAAAGTAGCATTTTTTCTTATTAAAATAAAGCTTCACAATATAGTTACGACAAAGTCAATATTTAATAATCATATGTTCTCGTATTTATACCCTATTTTCACAAAGCAATTTTAAATTCTATTGTTACTTGTAGTAATTACATGTAATTACTTGAATGGTATTGCAAATTAATTTATTTCCGGCTTAACCTTTGAGCAATAATCGTAATTATTCTAAAAATAAAATATGCCGAATATAACAGAATAATAGGAAAACACATTTTTATAACCTCTACATTTTATTACGATTACATCCTAGATAATTTGATAAGTTAAGTATTTGAACTGAATTGAAAAACGTTATAATTGCTAAAATAAAAACTGTTTATTTGGGATAAAGTTTCCCATAAGTAGGGTGGCATTATTTAATTTACACACATCTCAAATGCCTTTCTAACAAACAAGAAACGCTGAAAATGTCAATTTAGGTTTTTCTGCCCACTTATGGGAAATTGAATCCTAAAACTTTTATAAAGAAGGAATTTTTTTGTATTGTAATTTAACGAATCCTTTTTAATTTATTGGCTCTATATCGCGCCTTGAGGAGGTTTGGATCAGCTTTGTGCAACAAACCAATAGAAAATCTACCTGACCAGTTTTGCGTTTAAACGGATGTACAAAATTTATGTGCATTTTTAAAACTACTTTAAGCATGGGCTTTTTCATTGACGCCGGGTGTACCGGTATTTCAGACCGATGTTCCGGTATAGATCAAGCAATTTGTACTGGTCTCTTAGACCGATGCTCTGAACGTTATTAACCTTAACCCATTATCATTAATCTCTTCGTGTTTACTTTCACCCCCTTTAATCTCCCTATACATCGCTTCTCAGCCTACTTTCGCGTTCTTGTCACCGATTACTAGTTTAAGATCTGTCTTAGGGATTTTCAGAACCATTTTTTCCTCCTAGAATTCTTCCTTTACTTCATCGTCCTTTTCCTCAGTGCGTGGGCATTAATTATTGTCATCATATTGTGTTTTATTTTTATTCTTATGTAGCGTAATCTTTCTGATTGGCATCCAAAATCTTCAAAATCCTCCTCCAGAGTATCTTTTATCTTAAAACCTACACTCAACCTTCTATTTTTATTACCGCTTGTATGTAGTGTATAATTATTAACTTTTTGTATGTTTTCCCCCGTCTAATGCGTTTTTTGTATATCTGCAATCTGTATACTGTATCTCTGCAACTCATTCACCACATTTAATCATGCACCTTCTTCGTATATGCCTTGTACATTCCATGTACCTATCCTCACGTTTTGCTCGTTATACTGCTGTTGCTGCTCTGTTCTTTGTTGGTCTTGCTTATTTGTCATTGCTTTTTTCTGTTTCTTATATTTTGGTAGTCCTTTTTTTATTCATGTCCATATTGTTCGTCAGTTTCGTTATCATTATCAACCAACCTGTTTGTGTTTACAAGTTTTTTCTCGAGGTGCGTGTTTTTTTCCTTAGTTATTCTTCTAGGCCAGGGGAGCCTAAACGGTTGATCGCGGTCGAACGGTCGATCGCGAGAGCTTTTGGAGTCGATCGCCAAAAAATAATCACTCTACAAGTTCAAGGTCTCTCGGACGTCAACTATAGGTCGTATCTGTCTCTAATTGGAATTTGCGAGGTTCCCAAGGCAATGCAACTGCACAATGTTCGGAAGGCCCTCCCAATTCTTTTCCAATTAGTCAGATTCACATACTATGTGCGCGACGACGCGAAACTATGCCAGTGATACTGAGTATCTGAACGGCACGTAATGTCTGAAAGGCAAAATGAGTGCGGCGAAGAAATATAAAACGTACCATTTTAATAACGATTGGGAGAAAGAATTTTTGTTTATTATGGTCAAAAATAGTGTATTTGTCTCGTATGTCGATATCATCAGTGACATTTCCCTAATACTATGCATAAAAAGTATGAATATGATTTTCCACAAAAAAAAGGGCACTAAGAAAATGAAAATTGGAGTATCTGAAAAGTAGTTTAAAGGGAGAGCAATACATGTTTACTAGGCCAGCGAAATAATCTGTAGATGAAACAATAGCGTCTTTTAACATTTGCTATATACTGGAGAAACGAAACAACCTTTCGAAGCTGGAGCGGTAGTAAAAGAAGCATTTGTTGAAGCGGCGAATGTATTGCTTGTTGACGACTTCAAACATAAAACAGAGATTATATATGCTATCAAGGACGTTCAATTATCTCGCCGAACTGTTACTAGACGTATCGAAATCATGAACACAGATTTGGAAGCTAAACTTAGGAATGATATGGAATGTACATACCTTTCTTTGCAATTTGATGAGTCCACTGATATGAGTGACTGTTCAATTAAGCATTTTCTGATATGTTGACTAAAGAAGAATTGTTAACGTTGCTGCTTCTGAAAGAAAGAACTTGCGGAGAAGGTATCTACAAAGTTTTCCTAATAGAATGTGAGCTACCGATCTGCAAACTGCAAACAATGATAGGCAATCAAATTGGATCTGTTGCATTGTGTCGAACTAACGAAGACATTTTTTGCATTCCATTCCATCATTCAACAGCAAGTTCTATGTTAGAAAATACTAAACATGAATGATGTCCTGGATATTGCCAACAAAGATCGTGAATTCAATCTATGCGCGAAGCTTGCAACGACGCCTCTTCGCAGTGCAATTGGAAGCTAGCGCCTCTGCCCCGCACACCGATTTGCATCTTCATACAGACACAACCTGATTTAGCCAGGGAAAAATTCTTCTATATTATCTCAAATCATTTCTTTTCTTCACGAACGAGGTGACCATACTGAGATACTTAAAAATGGAAAGTGGCCCCGTGATTTACGTAACTTTCCTATCGGATTAGACAAATCATTTGAATATCATTAATTTGGAAGCACAGGAAAAGATAAAACCATTATAGATATGGTTAGCGCAACAAACGGAACTGAACAAAATAGACCAGCTTTGAAAAGAAGGGTAAGTTCTTACTCAAATTATGGCATCTACGAGACACATCTAAGAAACATTCAGGGTTAATTTAAAAGGCGATTCTCTGATTTTAAGCAACTGACGGATACTCCAACTTTCATGGCTTGTGCATTTTTTGGTGAAGAAATTGCTACTGACATATAAACACTCTCAATATGGGTATCTCTTCGGTAAAAATGAAGTATTTCAGATGATTTCCGATATGCACCTCAAAACCAGAGCAACTGATGCCAAATTTTGGTTTTTCACCTCCGAAAATAAATATCCGTGTTTGAAACAAATAGCTCTTCAGTCACCAGGATTTTTCGGAGCAACTTATTTGTGCCAGTCTGCATTTTCAAAAATGAAAATTGTTATATTATACTTGCACAAGTATAAAATAATTTGTATTTATGTATTGTAAGTATTTGCATTTTCATAAATCTGTTTTCTTTGTTGTAACTAGGCTACACCTAGTAGTCGATAGTTGTACGTGTCGATCGCTTGTCACCTAAATGTTTTTTGGTAGATCGTAATCCTTAAGAGTTTGAGCACCCTTGCTCTAGGCTTGTTTTCATTAGCCACATTCCTTAACGCACCCTCTTTTTATATCTTTTACTATACACGGTTCACCATTGACAGCTTATTAAATCTTAAGTGTCCCTTCCTCCGCTCCTCTTTAAGAATAGGTATTAATACTTTTATTTCTTCCTGTATTGTTTTGCTAAAATCTTTATCTATCCAGATATCCGCCCCTTAACTTTTTTTTTCACTTTGTAATATTGACATTTTCACATTCTCGCTTGACGAAGATCGGTATTTTCCTTCCTTCTTCATAATTCCCTAGTATTCTTATTTGTTCTATTTCGATGTTGCTATCAATGATTACACGAATTTTTTGTAGACTATTACGATTTTTTCATTTATCTCATTCTCATTTTCCCTTTCCTCATCCACCACCCCTTAAATTATTATATTCTTGCTCCTCACTTGCCTTTGATGGCTATCTATTCTCTTCTCCTGTTCTACTACCGCGGATTTTAATTTTCTATTTTCCTCTTTCACCTGGTTCATTTCAAGTACCACCTTATCTAGTTTCTCATTAATTAACATCACATTCTCTTCTATCTTTTGGAACATTTGTTCAATTCTGTCAATCGCACAGATCTTTCGTTCTGTTTAATACTATTAACCTTTGTTTACGCCGTTAATTTGCAGTTACAATTTTAGCTCTTACAATTATATGCGTCACCTTATAAACAGCTCTGTTAGTTTGGTTGTCTATCCAGTCGTCATAAAATACGTTAAGTGTTATCACCCAGCCTTTCGGAGGTGATAACCTTATCTTAGATGGTAGAAATTTATTTATATTTATTAACTATTATTGTTCATAGTTTGTAACTTAATCTAGCCTTCCTCACCACCACCACCTTATTTTATTTAATTCTCTACTGCTATAATTCTAATTCTAATTATCTAACATTTACGTGAAAATTTCACTCGTAAAGACTCAAAAATTTGGATTTATTTACGGAGCGCGATAAACACGTGTATTAGTCCACTATTATATGAATAAAAATATTATCAAATTTGGGCACTTTTTAAATTGCCCGGGCAATATAAATAATGCCCAATTATTTACATTGCCCCCTAACATATACACAAATGGGAAGCAGTTACAATCAAACCAATTATAATTGATGATGGAAATATTGTTTAAATTACGTGTAATTAGAAGATATATTTTTACTTCTTAAGCATAAAAGAGATTAATATAGAAATAACTGAAACGCTAATGAGAAACGTAAAATCAAATGATATGGAAAGCTAAATTAGAATAAAGAAAAATAGACAGGTTTGAACATTAAATGATTTCCTTTTTACACCATATAATGTAAATAGTAAAATATTTTTAATTTAAGGACTATGATACACATGATAATATTTTAAAAAAGCGTTTGCGTACATACAATTAATCTGTTTTAAAATATCGAGTTTTCTTCATGTCGAATTTTTATTTTTTTCCAATAAAACAAGTTGTATCGTGAAAATATAAACCTCTAGGGATTAGTATAGTAAAACCCACCTTTAATTATTTGATTTTACTAACGATCTAATTAATCCAGCAATATCCACAACATCACAACGTTCGTAAATAACATTTATTGTTCCTTTTAATTTAAATCATTATCGCTTTCGAATTTTTCGAATTTGAACACCACATTTCAGAATATACTTGTTTGCACGACAACTTAATTGATTACGTTTTAATGAATCCCAGAATTCCATTTACTTCGTTTTTTTATTTGTATCTGTTTAAATTAATCAAAATCTAATGTGAATGGCAAGCTTGGATTAACTAAGATTTTATTTCTGAGGAAAACACGAAACACGCTTTTCGTGATAATACACAACTATATTTTAACACGCATGCAACTTTCAATTCCTGACATCCCAAAAAAAGTTATGTATGATAGAGTATGAATAATATTTATTACTTAAATTTATTAAGTTGTATGTTATTCAATTAAAAATGTGTAATATATTTCAATAAAGTAGGGTATTTTGTCGCTTATTTCTTCCGTTTTGGTAAAAAGCTTGTCTTAAATGTATCTGTCTTGTGATTAATCCTACGTTAAAGGTTGCTGGTATAGATTTGAGTTTAACTCAAGCATAAATTTCTTATTTGTGCTTTTATGCTGCCTTAGTTGTAATATAAATTCTTGCTTTGTAGGTACAATGCAAAATGTCAAGACCGTTATGATATTGAAAGTATTTGAAGGAGTTTGCACGTATTCTTTGAGTCTAAAAGTAGTGGATAACCCACCTAAATATTTAGATTATTTTTATTTAATAATAGTAAACATTTCGATTGAACTCACATAGTACATTGGCCATTTTGACCATTTGTCCTAGTGTGAACACATTGAAGCACAGTACAGATATGCCGAAAATTTATTCTGTGGGACAACCAATTTTTTTGGGAATTCGTGGGAAAATATGGATGTTCTTGTTTAAAGTACTTTTAAAGAATTAGCTTTTACTGTTGGAAAATTTTAGAAAATTGACGTCGTTTGACGTCCTGCCAATTTTTATATGGATTTTTCATTAACAATTGCCAGGCCGCCCATCGACGTCGTTATTTACTAACTGTACTAAAGGTGAACATGACTTCTATTTATTAGTTATTTGTTTAAGAAAAATACAGGACAAAACAACTAAAAGAGTATTTTAGTTCTACATACATAAAGACAAAATTTACGTCGATTGGGGGTTATATCTCGATAGCTCAGTTTGTTAGAGCCGTACTCTAGCAAAGTGCATGTCGAAGGTTCAAATCCTACTCGAGGTAAACAAACTAATTATATAATAAAATAAATTTACTTTTGAACTTATTCGTTCATAACTTATATAAGTATTCTAGTCCCTTCCTTGTTGATGTTCATGCCACTTCAAATATTTGGTTGTATAGTTGAAACCCATATTTGGACAAATTAGCCTTGGAAAAAAATTAACCACCCAGTTGACGTTTTGTGACGTCTGTAATGTTTGGAATTGTCACACAAATCTGTCTGTTTTATTTATATTCATAGTCATTTTTAATATTGCTACTCTGAAATGGAATTTGTTACAAAAAATCAGTCCAAGTTTTATCAACGTGTGGTCATTCAATTTTTGTGTGCTGAGGGTTTGCAACCAACGGAATTCCATTTCCGATTAGAGACAGTTTATGAAGAAGCATCTTGTGCCTGTCCAACTGTAGAGGAATGGTACAGAAAATTGTAAAATGGTAAAGAGGGAACAAAGGGTGCACCGTGACCAGATCCATTGTGTACTTTATCAATAGACACGAGTAAAGTTTGTGCCCTATGGGCACTTCGTCTTTTGTTTGAGGATCAAAAATGTTTGCGGATGGGTTTGTCTGATCAACACCTTACGGAGTACCAGAATGGTAATAACTTTCTTTTATCAATAGTTACTGGTGACGAAGCTTGGTGCCATTATTTTGAACAATCCATTAAGTTGTCATTAATGCAATGGGGACATTCAAAGCCACCACCACCAAAAATCTTCCGGAGGCAAGGTGATGTTAAACATTTTTTTGACAACAAAGGACCATTGCTGATAGAATTCAAAGAACACAGAGTGAATATTAATGTAAATCTGTACAAGGAAACTCTGACGAAGTCTCAAAAAAGATTTCTTTTCATCAGTGGATATGAGACCTGCTGTGCCTTGCTTTTAGTCTATTTGTTGTTGTCAAAGACTTGAACAATCCACAATATGCTGTAGTTTTTCAGGTGTAAAGAGTTTTCAAACACTTCGATTGGTGTTGCCGCTGCATCGATCTCCAATTTAAGCACAGAATCTGCATCATGTAATTTGAAGTCAAGGATTGGCCAGTAGTATCCCCCACTTAAGTCAGAAGCTTCATCGAGCTTATAATTGTCATCTGAACCGAATGCATTATCACCGTCATGGTAAGGATAATTTTCGGTTCAAACGAAAGCTCATCGTACATTTGTCGCAAACGACTTTGCTCTTGTTCATAAGAGTCTCCCGTCTTTGTTTATGTCACCAAATATTAATTATATTATACAGCATACATTATATACTTACATTAGATGCTAATAAGACGTAGTTCTACTTTTTGCAAAGAAAACATAAATTAACTACTGTTTCTAACCAAACTTGACACATGTGAGCATTAAACATACTCGTCAGTGCGACGCCGCCCGGAGTTCTAATAGAAATGGATAGGAGAATAGTTTACGGTAGGGAGAAGAAATGCCCATAATCTACTGAAAAGTGGCACTGGAGAAATGTTACCCTAAAGGTTTGTGACAGTAACAACCAAAACGAGTGAATATTATATTGAACGTAGGACGTGACTCTTCGGGCAGGAAATGAAAAGACGCCGTATTGCGTTTTGTCACAGAACAAATTTCCTTAACGACGCTGTACAGCGTCGTTATCTTCAACGTGTTAAGTATGTAATGTTTAAGTTGCGATTCGCTAAGGTTTTTGCTGATAATAACCATCGGTTTTTTCTAACTGGAACATCTGCATGGTTGCATGTTTAATATACGTTTGGTTCAATTAAACTTAGTTCCACTTTTGAAAACCTCTTTGCGCACGCGATTGGGTTTGGATAATCCTCTTGAGCTAATCAAATGCTTAGTGCCGTTGACTTTCAAAACTAACCTTTAATCGACCACTTCACTTGTTAAACATTATACTTTTGTTAAACAAAACGTCGTAATACAGCTTTTTTAAACTTTGTTTGATTTTAGTAGGAAACAGATGTTTGGAAATTTTGGGTGACAAGAGTTCCTTATTTGACGCCATTACAGAGACATTAACTGAAAAATTAATAATGCCAGAATGGTTTTTAAGGATGGAATTTAGTGGAATATTTCGTTATTCGCGAACTTAGAAACCAAATATTTCATAAAAATGTTGACTTCTTGAAATGCTCTCTATGATCACCTAGATTAAAAAAGGCGCCCTAATTTATAGTAAAATAGGTTTAACACTACTCCGGCCTTATCATTGTAAGCCATAATACCGTCCATACCGCTAGACATCAATCCATATTCCTGTAATTTAAATTACATTGAACCAAAACCAAAGTTATATGAATGAGTATGTAACAACCCTTTTTTGTGTTGTATTAAATATACCTTAATTTAAGGTCTTTCATTTATTTAGTTGTAAATATAAGAAAAATTTTAATTATTGAAATGTAGGTATGAGGTAAGCAACTTAATTTGCATATCTTCTTAAGTGCATACTTTCGTAACGATTTATATTCCCACTCTAAATTTTCTCCTGCTCAAATACGTTTACGCAATACATCATCGTAACGTAATTCCTTGCGCAAATTCTTGGGCGCACAACATTTGCATCCATTTTGCACTTCCTGATGCACCTTGCAGCAGGAAATTTTATGTGAAAGTGCCATAAATTTTATGGTAAGATATCTTTTAACTTGTTATACAAAAAATTAAAACATTTGCTCTTTTCAGGCACTTTTCTTTTTTTACTACATTTTTTTACAGCACTTTTTATTTGTACTTTAATTACATTTTAAGTACGCATATAATTTTACTGTTGCGTACGCTTTCATTTTATGATTGCAAATTTTATTGGAAAATTTCAAAGAATGCATTAAACGGATTATTCCAATTTAAAGAAGAAAATTTTTAAGAGATAAAATTCCAGTTTACTTGAACTACCGACTGAATCAAAGGCACAATTAGTGGTGAATGGTTGTATCTCGAGTCAGTTTGACGATTTGTATTTTTGGAGAATTTATTTTACTTATTACCCCATGTACACCACTACCTATTTATTACAAGTACAGATGTGTATTTATATCTGTGGTATTAATACGAGTAACTGTACAGGATTTCTTAAAAACACGATTTTAGTTACTTGGATTATATATTAGATAACAAGGGATTGAAGTGATTCATTTAATCTGGCGAATAGAGTTTGTTCAAGGGATTAAGGAACTTGAATCCCGTGGTATCTACACTATTTTTTGCACTTCGTGGAGTAATAATAGAAAAATTATATTATTTTCTGAAAATTAAAATATTACATCTACGATAAATTTAAATTATTAGAAAAGTCACTTTGACAAAGAAGCTACACTATTCAAGGCTAATGACATTTATGAATTATTTTTAAAATCCCAGATGTTTCAATGCCATAACAAGATTAATCTATTTTTTAATCCCTAGAGATTAAAAGTAACACTTGTGTCCTCGAAATGGTGGAACCAAATAGTACTTTTAATCCACGAAGTACAAAAAGCATTTTGCTATCTGATCAAATCTGATCAAAATTTTATTTGTATCTATAACACATAACTTCTGCAATAACAATCGGACCTTTTTGAAATGTTGAATATGAAATACAACTAGAAACTTTTGAAAATTTTAATTTTTGGGGGAATACTAAATTGTAATTTAGAAATTGTTAGAAAAAAAAATCATAAATCCCAATAAAACAGCCACAAACGTTAAAGGTACATACAATTGTACTACTTTGTAGGCGCAGATGATTAATATACAATATATCCTATTAGAGGGAAAATCTTACGATTGATTGCTTATTATCTTAAAAGATAAAGTGCTTTCTACATACAAAAAATGTATACTGATTAATTACAATATTGCCGACAGATTTACTGAATCAAGTAAATCAATAGCGAAACATACGACTGTTTAATAGAGGTCAAATTCCGTTATAAAGTAGCCTGTCTGGGAACAAGCTTACATAAGGGTGAATCGAGTTAGCCTCACACCTTAAAAAATAAAAAATAGATACAGCCAACAGTTTCGTGCTAGAAGTCTGCTGCATTGTGGTGAAGCAGAATGAATGTGTGCTGCAGGAAAACAGTGTCTTCTTAAACTTTTATTACGAGTCGCTTGGATCGCGTAATTAATGTTTTGACCACGGTCGATAGTTGTACTGAGTGATGATGAGATTGAGATCCCAGTGACTAGAAGACCATAAAAACATGCAGGAACAAATGAAAATAACAAACTAAGCTTTCTTAAAAAACGAATTCAACCAAAAAGATATCTAAAAGGAAGAAGAAAGAGAACAAAGGAATACAGGACGAACAAACAAACACGGTACTCTTACCGTACATAAAGGGAACAACAGATCGGATTTTCAGAATTCTACAAAGCACAACGCGAAAGCGATATTTAAGACGCATGAAACGATCAGAACCATAGTGCCTAACCCAAAAACCAAGATCAATCTAGAAGCTTCCATGTGGATATTGTTGCCTAATATACATAGGTCAAACAGACAGACGAATCAGTACTAGGCTGGAATAACATCGACTAGTAGTAAGTAACAACAAATATTTTCAAATATACAGGGTGCTTCAAAGAAGAGTGGCATATCAAAGTTATGTTATTTTAAATAGAACGCCCTTTATTTGATCTCATTTTTTAATTAAGTATGAAAAATAAGACAGACCTTCGTTAGGGTTCCCTATACCTAACTATTGAGCGTTTTGATTTATTTTAATTTTTCTTAAATTGCAAGGCTTCGAAAGAAAATTAATTGTTACCAAACGAAACTAATTTTGTCAAAACTGCTTCAGGATCTCATAAATATGCCGTTTCGTTGATTCATTTGGCAATTTAATTGCGAAAAAATACTATTCTGGGTGTAAAGATTTTTCAGTTGTATTATTAATACATTCAAACTGTAATATCTCCCTTATCCCAAATGAAACACCCTATATATTTTAGATCTGTTATGTGACCAATTCAATGACCTTCTAAAAAGTATTAAGGTATCCTATACCTAAACCTTCACGTTTCAAAGTTATTCCACAATATTTAACAATATCACGAATATACTAAATAATATTATTTTTAACCATTTAACATAACTATAACAAATTCGAGCTCTTTCAATGCAGACTGCGATTCTCTTTTCAAGCGAATGTATTACATTTTGCAACATAACAGGAGTGATGGTTTCAAATGTATTTTTAATTATGTCTATCATGTCTTCTGTAGTAGTAGGTGTAGCATACGACAGATTTTGAATATATTTCCATATAAAAAAATCCATCGGAGTGAGGTCTGGAGATCTAGGAAGCCAGTTAATTGGTTCACCTATTCCGATCCAATTGTTATGGAATTTTCGGTCTAAATATTCCCTTACAAGCCGTGAAAAATGTGCAGGGGGACCATCTAATTGTAACCAAATGTTTTGTTTGATGTGTAATGGAATATTTTATAAAAGTAGACAAAAAGTCGTTTTTTAAAAAGATTAAGAATTTGCGACCAAATATTTAAGGTATTGCGTTCGCAACAATCTCTCTAGTAATTTCTTATTTAGACGAATGCTGTGGGGGTAAATTGCTGCGTCGACTCTTGGCGCCAGTAAACAATTTCTATAACATTCAGCAATAGTTAAAATCATATCATATTTTCCTGCTAAGAATAAACCATATTATCCTAAAATAATTATTTGATATTAACCACACAGTGCAAATTAGTACCCAATTAAATTGACGTACTGTTAACTAAAAATATTTGTCATATTGACAATAAAACACTAGATCAGTATTCAGCTTGGTAGCATTATTTTTTGTGATTACAATATACATATCTTAATAAGTAATACTTTAATTAAAAAGTGCTGCATACTAGCTGAAATGTGTGTACACATACACACAAAAGAAGAAATATCTTAGCAAATTACTCGTGCGTGCGTGTGTTCGTGAGAGTGTTTGTGTGTTTTCGTGTTTGAGTGTCTGTGTGTTTGTGTGTGTGTTTGGTGCTTGTATGTTTGTGTGTTTGTGTGTTTGTGTGTTTGTGTGTTTGTGTGTTTGTGTGTTTGTGTGTTTGTGTGTTTGTGTGTTTGTGTGTTTGTGTGTTTGTGTGTTTGTGTGTTTGTGTGTTTGTGTGTTTGTGTGTTTGTGTGTTTGTGTGTTTGTGTGTTTGTGTGTTTGTGTGTTTGTGTGTTTGTGTGTTGTTGTTTGTGTGTTTGTGTGTTGTGTGTTTGTGTGTTTGTGTGTTGTGTGTGTTGTGTGTTGTGTATTGTGTGTTTGTGTATTTGTGTGTTTGTGTTTGTGTATGTGTATGTGTTGTTGTGTTGTGTGTGTGTTGTGTGTTGTTGTTTGTTTGTGTTTGTGTGTTTGTGTTGTTTGTGTTTGTGTTGTGTGTTGTGTGTTTGTGTGTTGTGTGTTGTAGTGTTTGTGTGTTTGTGTTTATGTGTTTGTTTGTGTGTTTATGTGTTTGTGTGTTTTGTGTTTTGTGTGTTATGTGTTTGATGTGTTTTGTATTTTGTGTTTGATGTGTTTGTATGTTGTGTTATGTGTGTTTGTGTGTTTGTGTGTTTTGTGTTTGTGTTTGTGTGTTGTGTTGTTTGTTTGTTGTTTGTGTGTTTGTGTGTTTGTGTGTTTGTGTGTTTGTGTGTTTGTGTTTGTGTGTTTGTGTGTTTGTTTAGTGTTTTGTGTTTTGTGTTTGTGTTTGTGTTTGTATTTGTGTGTTATTTGTGTGTTTGTTGTTGTGTTGTGTTTGTGTGTTGTTTGTGTTTGTGTTTGTTTGTGTTTTTGTGTGTTTGTGGTTTGTGTGTTTGTGTTTGTGTGTTTGTGTGTTTGTGTGTTTATGTGTTTGTGTGTTTAGTTATTGTTTTGTGTGTTGTATGTGTGTAGTGTTGTGTTGTGCGTTGTTGTGTTGTGTGTCTGTGTCTGTGTTTGTGTTTGTGTGTTTGTAGTGTTTGTGTTGTGTTTGTGTTTGTGTGTGTTTGTTGTGTTTGTGTTGTTTGTGTTTGTGTGTTTGTGTGTTTGTGTGTTTATGTGTGTGTTTGGTGTGTTTTGTGTTTGTGTCTGTGTGTTTGTGTTTTGTCGTGTCTTGCGTCTGTGTCGTCTGTGGTTTAGTGCGTCTGTTTTGTGCGTGTTTGTGTTGTGTTTGTATTTGTGTTTGTGTGTTGTGTGTTTGTGTTGTGTGTTTGTGTGTTGTGTGTGTTTGTGTGTTTGTGTGTTTGTGTGTTTTAGTGTGTTTGGTATGTTAGTTGTTTGTGTGTTTGTGTGTTTTGTATTTAGTGTATTTTTTTGTGTTTTTGTTTGTGTGTTTTAGTGTGTCTGTATATGTGTTTGTGTTTGTGATTGTTTAGTGTTTGTGTAGTGTGTGAGTGTGGGGTGTGAGTGTGTGGTGTGTGTGGTGATGTGTAGTGTGTGAGTGTGGGGTGTGTGGTGTTGAGTGTGTGAGTGTGTGGTGTGTGAGTGTGTGGTGTGTTGTGTGTGTGTTGTGTGATGTGTTGGGTGTGTGAGTGTGTGTATGTGGTGTAGGTTGGTGTGTGTGTTGAGTGTTGTGTGGTGTGAGTGAGTGTGTTGAGTGTTGGTGTGTTGGTGTGTTGTGTGTGATGTGTTGAGTGTGTGTGTGTGTGAGTGTGTGAGTGTGTTTGAGTGTGTGAGTTGTGTGAGTTTTGTGTTGAGTGTTGTGTGTTTGTGTGTTGAGTGTGTTGAGTGTGGTGTGAGTGTTGGAGTGTGTGAGTGTGTGAGTGTGATGTGTGTGTGTGAGTGTGTGAGTGTGTGATTGTGTGTGTGTGGAGTGTGTGTGGTGTGTTGAGTGTTGTGATGTGTGATTGTGTGTTGAGTGTTGTGTGTTGTGGAGTGTGGGTGTGTGAGTGTGTGTTGGTGTGTTGGTGTGGTGTTGTGTTGGTTGTGATGTGTGGATGTGTGTGTGAGTGTGTGTGTGTGTGTGGTTGTGTGTGTGTTAGTGTGTTGGTGTTGTGTGTGTTTGTGTGTTGTGTGTTATGTGTGGTTTGTGTTTGTGTGGTTTGTGTGTTGTGTGTGATTGTGTGTTTGGTGTTAGTGTGAGTGTTGTGTGTGAGTTGTGGTTGTGTGTTGGTGTGGTTTGTGTTGGTTGGTTTGTGTGTTGTGTTGTTTTTGTTTTTTGTTTGGTGTGTTTTTTTGTTTGGTTTGTTGTTTGTTTGGTTGTGTGTTGGTTGGTGTGTTGTTGTGGTGTGTGTTGGTGTGTGTTTGTGTTGGTGTTTGGTGATTGGTGTGTGTTTGGTTGTGTTGTTGTTTGTGTTGTGTGTGTTGTTGTGATGTTTTGTGTTGTTGTGTGTGGTTTGTGTGTGGGTTGTGTGTTGTTGTGGATTTGTTGTGTGATTGTGTGTTTGTAGTGTTGTGTGTTGTGTGTTGTGTTGTGTTGTGTTTGAGTGTGTTGTGTGTTGTGTGTTGTGTGTTTGTGTGTTGTGTGTGAGTGTGTGAGTGTGTGTAGTGTGTGTATGTGTGTTGTGTGTTGGTTTGTGTGTTGTGTGTTGTGTGTTTGTGTGTTGTGTTGTGTGTTTGTGTGTTGTGTGTTTGTGTGTTGTTTGTGTTGTGTGTTGTGTGTTTGTGTGTTGTTGTGTGTTGTGTGTGTTGTGGTGTGTTTGTGTGTGTTGTGTTGTGTTGGTGTTTGTGATGTGGTTTGGTGTTGTGTGTGTTGTGTGGTTTAGTGTTGGTGTTGGTGTTTGTGGTTGTGTTGTTGTGTTGTTTGTGGTTTGTGTGTTGTGTGTTTGTGTGTTTGGTTGTGTGTGTGTGTTTGTGATGGTGTGTGTTTGTGTTGTGTATGTTGGGTTGTGTGTTTGTGTGTTGTGTTGTTGTGTTTGGTGTTTGTGTGTGTGTTGTGGTGTTTGTGTGTTGTGTTGTTGTGTGTTAGTTGTTTGTGTTTATGTGTTTGTGTGTTGTGTTTGTGTGTGTTTGTGTGTTGTGTTGTGTGTGGTGTGTGTAGTTGTGTGTGTTTGTGTTTTGTTTGTGTGTTGTGTGTTGTGTTATTGTGTGTGTGTGTTGTGTTTGTGTTGTTTTTGTGTGTTTGTGTTGTTTTGTGTGTGTGTTTTGTTGTGTAGTGTTTGTGTGTGTGTTTTGTGTGTTTGTGTTTGTGATGTGTTTGTGATGTGTGTTTGAGTTGTGTTTAGTGTGTTTGTAGTTGTGTGTGTTTGTGTGTGTGTGTGGTTGTGTGTTTGTGTGTTGTGTGTTTGTGTGTTGTGTGTTAGTGTTGTGTGTTGTGTGTGTGTATGTGTTTTGTGTGTATTTGAGTGTTGTTGGTTGTTGTGTTGTGTGTTGTTGTGTTGTGTTTGTTTATGTGTATGTGGTTGTGGTTGTTGTGTTGTGTTGTAGTTGTTGTGTTTGTGTGTGTGTTTGGTGTTTGTGTTGTTGTTGTGTGTTGTGTGATGTATGTTGTAGTGGTGTGTGTGTTGTGTTGTGTGAGTGTGTGATGTGTGTTGTGTATGTGTGTGTTGTGTGTGTGTGTGTTTGTTGTGTGTTGGTGTGGTTTGTGTTGTGTGTTGGTGTGTATGTTGTATTGTGTGAGGTTGTGTGTTTGTGTGTTGTGTGGAGTGTGGTTGTGTTGTTGTGTGTGTGTGTGAGTGTGTGAGTGTGTGTTGTGTAGTTTGTGTAGTGTGTAAGTTGTGTGAATGTAGTGTTGTGAGTGTTGTGTAGGTGTTGAGTGTGTTGGAGTGTGTATGTGTGGTGGTGTGTGGTGTGTGGTTGTGTTGTGGTGGTTTGTGTGTGTAGTGTTGTGTGAGTTGTGGTGTGTGTGTGTGAGTGTTGGTGTGTGGTTGTGTGGTGTGTGAGTGTGGTGTGAGTGTGTGAGTGTGGTGTGAGTGTGTGATGGTGGTGTGTGGTTGTGAGTGTTGAGTGTGTGAGTGTGATGTGTGTGTGGTGGGTGTGAGTGTGTGATGTGAGTGTGTGAGTGTGTGAGTGTGTGAGTGTGTGAGTGTGTGAGTGTGTGGTGTGTGTGAGTTTGGTGTGGTGTATGTGAGTGGTGTGAGTGTGTGAGTTGTGGTTGTGTGTGTGGAGTGTGTGAGTGTGTGGTGTGTGATGTGTGAGTGTGTGTGGTGTGTGAGTGTGTGGAGTGTGTGGTGTGTGAGTGTGTGAGTGTGGGTGTGTGTGTGTGATGTGTGGTGGTGAGTTGTGATGTGTGTGTGTGTGGTGTGTGGTGTGTGAGTGTGTGGTGTGTGTGGTGTGTGTGTGTGGGTGTGTGTGTGTGTGTGTGGTGTGAGTGTGTGAGGTGTGTGAGTGTGAGTGTGGTGTGTGTAGTGTGTGGTGTGTGAGTGTGTGGTGTGGGTGTGTGGTGTGGTGTGTGTGAGTGGTGGTGTGTGAGTGTGGGTGTGTGGGTGTGAGTGTGTGTGAGGTGTGAGTGGTGTGGTGTGGTGTGGTGTGAGTGTGTGGTGTGTGAGGTGTGGTGTGTGTGTGTGTGAGGTGTGTGGTGTGTGTGAGTGTGTGGTGTGTGTGTGTGTGTGGAGGTGTGTGTGTGTGTGTGTGGTGTGTGGTGTGTGAGTGTGTGGTGTGTGAGTGTGTGAGTGTGTGAGTGTGTGAGTGTGTGGTGTGTGGTGTGTGAGTGTGTGGGTGTGGTGGTGAGGTGTGAGTGGTGTGGGTGGTGTGGGGGTGGGGGTGGAGTGGGGGGGGTGGGGGGGAGTGGGGGGGGGTGGGGGTGGTGGTGTTTGTGTGTTTGAGGGTGTGTGGTTTGGTGGTGTGTGTGTGTGTGTGGTGTGTGGTGTGGGGGGTGGTGGTGTGTGGTTGGTGTGTGGGTGTGGTGTGGGTGTGGTGTGGGTGGTGGGTGTGTGTGTGTGTGGTGTGTGTGTGGTGTGTGGGTGTGGGTGTGTGTGGGTGTGGTGTGTGTTGGGTGTGGTGTGGGTGTGGGTGTTGTGTGGTGGTGTGTGTGTGTGGTGTGTGGTGTGGTGGAGGGGGGGGGGTGGGGTGGGTGGTGAGTGAGTGTGAGTGTGTGAGTGTGTGAGTGTGTGAGTGTGTGAGTGTGTGAGTGTGGTGAGGTGTGAGTGTGTGAGTGTGAGTGTGTGTGTGAGTGTGTGAGTGTGTGGTGTGTGTGTAGTGTGTGAGTGTGTGGAGTGTGTGAGTGTGTGAGTGTGGGTGTGCGAGTGTGGTGTGGGTGTGAGTGTGTGAGTGTGTGAGTGAGGTGTGGGTGTGAGTGTGTGAGGTGTGTGTGGGTGTGTGAGTGTGTGTGAGTGTGTGAGTGTGTGAGTGGTGTGTGAGTGTGGTGAGTGTGGTGGAGTGTGTGGTGTGTGGGTGTGTGAGTGTGTGGGTGTGTGAGTGTGTGAGTGTGTGAGTGTGTGAGTGTGTGAGTGTGTGAGTGTGTGAGTGTGTGGGTGTGTGAGTGTGTGAGTGTGTGAGTGTGTGAGTGTGTGTGTGAGTGTGTGAGTGTGTGAGGTGGTGGTGATGTGTGGTGTGTGGGTGTGTGGTGTGTGAGTGTGGTGGTGGTGTGAGTGTGTAGTGGTGTGTGAGTGTGTGAGTGATGTGGTGTGTGGTGTGTGTGTGAGTGTGTGGGTGTGTGAGTGTGAGTGTGTGAGTGTGTGAGTGTGTGAGTGTGGTGTGAGTGGTGTGAGTGTGTGAGGTGTGATGTGGTGTGGTGTGAGTGTGTGAGTGTGTATGTGTGAGTGTGTGAGTGTGTGAGGTGTGAGTGTGTGAGTGGTGGTGGTGTGAGTGTGTGAGTGTGTGAGGTGTGTGAGTGTGTGAGTGTGTGGTGTGTGAGTGTAGTGGTGTGTGAGTGTGGAGTGTGTGAGTGTGTGGTGTGTGAGGTGTGGTGTGAGTGTGTGGTGTGTGAGTGTGTGGAGTGTGGTGAGTGTGGTGGTGTGTGGTGTGTGAGTGTGTGGGAGTGTGTGAGTGTGTGAGTGTGGAGTGTGTGAGTGTGTGAGTGTGTGAGTGTGTGAGGTGGTGTGTGTGAGTGTGGTGGGTGTGGGAGGTGGGTGTGTGGGGGTGAGGTGGTGTGGGGTGTGAGTGTGTGGTGTGAGTGTGGATGTGTGGTGTGAGTGTGTGAGTGTGTGAGTGTGTGGGGTGTGTGAGTGTGTGAGTGTGTGAGTGTGTGAGTGTGTGGTGTGGTGGAGTGTGTGGGGTGAGTGTGTGAGTGTGTGAGGTGGGTGTGTGGTGTGTGAGTGTGTGAGTGGTGAGTGTGGTGTGTGGGTGTGTGAGTGTGTGTGAGTGTGTGGTGTGTGGTGTGTGTGGTGTGTGAGTGTGTGAGTGTGTGAGTGTGTGGTGTGTGGAGTGGTGTGGTGTGTGGTGTGTGTGAGTGTGGTGTGTGAGTGTGTGAGTGTGTGGGTGTGTGGTGTGAGTGGTGTGGTGTGGTGGTGAGTGTGAGTGTGTGGGTGTGTGAGTGTGTGAGTGTGTGAGTGTGTGGTGTGTGGAGTGTGGTGAGTGTGTGAGTGTGTGGTGTGTGAGTGTGTGAGTGTGTGAGTGTGGGGTGTGAGTGTGTGGTGTGGAGTGTGTGAGTGGAGTGTGGGTGTGTGGGTGTGGAGTGGTGGAGTGTGGGTGTGTGAGTGTGTGGAGTGTGTGGTGTGTGGGTGTGGTGTGGAGTGTGTGTGTGAGTGGTGTGTGAGGTGTGTGAGGTGTGGGTGTGAGTGTGTGGGTGTGTGAGTGTGTGGAGGTGTGGAGTGTGTGTGGTGAGTGTGTGAGTGGTGTGAGTGTGTGAGGGTGAGTGTGTGGTGTGGTGTGGTGTAGTGGTGAGTGTGTGATGTGTGAGTGTGGTGTGTGAGTGTGGAGTGTGTGAGTGTGTGGGGTGTGTGAGTGTGTGAGTGTGTGAGTGTGTGAGTGTGAGTGTGTGTGGTGTGAGGTGAGTGTGAGTGTGTGGAGGTGTGAGTGTGTGGTGTGGTGAGTGTGTGAGTGTGGAGTGTGTGGGGTGAGGTGTGTGTGTGTGTGTGGTGTGAGTGTGTGGGTGTGTGTGAGGTGTGTGAGGTGTGTGAGTGGTGGGGTGTGGAGTGTGTGGAGTGTGTGAGTGTGGGTGTGGTGTGTGAGTGTGGAGTGGGTGTGAGTGGTGGTGTGGAGTGTGGTGTGTGAGTGTGTGGTGTGAGTGTGTGTGTGGTGTGTGAGTGGTGAGTGTGAGTGTGAGTGAGTGTGAGTGTGTGAGCTTGTGAGTGTGTGAGCGTGTGTGTGTGCGCGTGTGTGTGTGTGTGTGTGAGTGCGTGAGTGCGTGTGTACGTGAGTGAGTGTGAGTGTGTGAGCGTGTGTGTGTGCGCGTGTGTGTGTGTGAGTGTATGAGTGTATGAGTGTGTGATTGCGTGTGTGTGTGCGTGTGTGTGTGTGTGCGCGTGTGTGCGTGTGTGTGTGTGTGTGTGTGAGTGTAGTGTATGTGATGGTATTGAACTGATGACGTGCTTGAAATGTTGTATTTAAGCTTAGTTGACTTCTCCAGGAGATGATTTGTATTGGGAAAAATCCAATGGTGGAGAGTAATCTTTATTAGGCTTTTGTTGTTTGTGATATATTTCTGGAACAGCTGCATATTTCAAAAGATTTAAACATCCATCTCACATAGATGGTTGTTGTTTTTTAAAAGTTGCCAATTTTTGTTTTGAACAAATTACAACCGAGGCTGCATAATTATCCTAAAAAAGGTTTTTCACGTCTTTTAATTTCCAATTTGTAGGTTGATAGATCGAGTGTTGTTCCACACCAGATATTTATATGTATTAATTTTGATGATGGAAATAATTAAAGGTCTGTCTGTTATACCTTTCGTGAATTGGTGTTTAGTCATATTTAATAATGGATGCGTTACTTAAATGAAATTGCTTGTTGCTTGATTTTATAATTAAATGCACCTTTATAAAATTTCATTACCTCGCCTATATTTAGTAATAATGTGTAGGTTTGTTTTCTAGTCAAAAACGTGTTATTCTTCGGTCACTGTCAACAATGCATGCCTAAAACTCATATTTCACACGAGCAATAATTCCAAAGTTTAACTTTCTCTCTAGCTATAATTTTCCCAGCCTTCACAAATTTGATCAATTACACATTTAATACAACTTTAAAGAATGCTTAGAGAGAACTTTTTATATATTACTACGTAATTGTTTTCCTGACATATGAGTACCAAAAAACAATTTATTGAAGTTGGTATATAAATAAAACGTCGTGTATAGAATAATAACTACCGAGTGTAAATATAAGACATTATTTCAAACCGATGATTAATTATACTTGATTACCAAAGAGTATTATCGTTTTATTTGGCACTTGATTCTTCGATGAAAATAAATGATAAATGCTTGAAGCATATCTTGAATAATGCATATCTGAGTTACTAATTTTATACTGTAGTATTCAATATCCTTAATTCTACATAATATTCTTCTATTAATTTTCGTATTTTTATTATTGACAAGACTGCTTTTATATCATTTTACAATCTTAATAAAAATAAATTCTATAGACGTAATACTTATACATTAATTATTGATTCAGTTTGAAACTAAATCATAAAATGCACAAAGAAGATTTTTGCAGTTATATGCTTTCTCGTATTATATGTACTTACTTAAAAGACATGTAATCGGTTTAAATTTTCAAACCCTTTTTTTGCATTTTTCAAAGTTTTAAGTGCAAAAAACACGAAGAACTCATTTTTAGATTCGTGTTTGAGCGTGTTTGCATGTGTGCGTGTGTGCAAGCCTCCGTGTGTTCGATGTGCGTGTATGCGTGTGTGCGTGTGTGCGTGTGTGCGTGTATGCGTGTGTGCGTGTGAGTGTGTGAGTGTGTGAGTGTGTGAGTGTGTGTGTGGTGTGTGGGTGTGTGGGTGTGGGTGTGCGTGTGTGTGTGTGTGTGAGTGTGTCAGTGTGTGAGTGTGTGAGTGTGTATGTGTGTGTATGTGTGAGTGTGTGAGTGTGTGAGTGTGTGAGTGTGTGAGTGTGTGGTGTGTGGTGTGTGAGTGTGTGAGTGTGTGAGTGTGTGGTGTGGTGTGGTGTGTGGAGTGTGTGAGTGTGTGTGTGTGAGTGTGTGAGTGTGTGAGTGTGTGAGTGTGTGGGTGAGTGAGGTGTGTGAGTGTGTGAATGTGTTAGTGTGTGAGTGTGTGTGTGAGTGTGTGATGTGTGAGTGTGTGGAGTGTATGAGAGTGTGGGTGTGTTAGTGTGTGAGTGTGTGAGTGTGTGTGTGTGAGTGTGTGAGTGTGTGGTGTGTGAGTGTGTGAGTGTGTGAGTGTGTGAGTGTGAGTGTGTGAGTGTGTGAGTGTGTGAGTGTGTGAGTGTGTGAGTGTGTGAGTGTGTGAGTGTGTGTGTGTGTGGTGTGTGTTTGAGTGTGAGAGTGTGTGAGTGTGTGAGTGTGTGAGTGTGGTGTGTGAGTGTGTGAGTGTGTGTGTGTGAGTGTGTGAGTGTGTGATGTGAGTGTGTGTGAGTGTGTGAGTGTGTGAGTGTGTGTGTGGTGTGTGTAGTGTGTGGAGTGTGTGAGTGTGTGAGTGTGTGAGTGAGTGTGTGAGTGTGTGAGTGTGTGTGTGTGATGTGTGGTGAGTGTGTGTGGTGTGTGTGTGTGGTGTAGTGTGAGTGTGTGAGTGTGTGTGTAGTGTGTGAGTGTGTGAGTGTGTGGAGTGTGTGAGTGTGTGGTGTGTAAGTGTGTGGTGTGGAGTTTGAGTGTGTGAGTGTGAGTGTATGTGAGTGTGTGAGTGTGTGAGTGTGTGATTGTGATGAGTGTGTAGTGTGTGTGTGAGTGTGTAGGTGTGTGTGTGATCGAGTGTGTGAGTGTACGAGTGTGTGAGTGTGTTAGTATGTGAGTGTGTTAGTGTGTGAGAGTGTAAGTGTGTGAGTGTGTGCGTGTGTAATTGTGAGTGTGTGGTGAGTGTGTGTTGTGAGTGTGTGAGTCTGTGACGTGTGAGTGTGTGAGTGTGATGTGTGAGTGTGTGGTGATTGTGAGTGTGTGAGGTGTGGTTGGTGTGTGAGTGTGTGTGAGTGTGTGAGTGTGATGTGGAGTGTGTGGTGTGTGTGTGTGAGTGTGTGAGTGTGTGAGTGTTTGTGGATGTGTGAGTGTGGTGTGTGTGTGTGTGTGGTGTGAGGTAGTGTGAGTGTGTGAGTGTGTGAGTGTGAGTGTCGTGAGTGTGTGGTTGTAGTGTGTGAGTGTGTGGAGATTTGAGTGTGAGTGTGTGTGAGTTTGTGATGTGTGGAGTGTGGTGTGTTGTGAGTGTGAGTGTGATGTGTGAGTGTGTGAGTGATGTGGGTGTGTGATGTGTGTGATGTGTGGTGTGTGAGTGTGTGGTGTGTGTGTGTAGTGTGAGTGTATGTGTGGTGTGTGTGATGTGATGTAGTGTGTGTGAGTGTGAGTGCGTGAGTGTGTGTTGAGTAAGTGTGTTGAGTGTGTGTGTTGAGTGTGTGTAGTGTGTGTGTGTGTATAGTAGTGTGTGAGTCGTGTGAGTGTGAGTGTGTTGAGTGTGATGTGATGTGAGTGTGTGTGTGATGTGTGAGTGTGTGAGTGTGTAGTGTGGTGTGTGAGGTGTAGTGTGATGTGATTGTGTGAGTGTGTTGATTGTGAGTTGAGTGTGTGAGTGAGTGTGTATATGTGGTGTGTGAGGTGTGCAGTGTGTGGTGTAGGTGTGGTGTGTGAGTGTGTGAGGTGTGGTGTGTGAGTGTGTGAGTGTGTGGATGTGTGAGTGTGGAGTGTGTGGTGTGTGTGTGTGTGAGTGTGGTGTAGTGTGTGGTGATGTGAGTTTGTGAGTGTGATGGTGAGTGTGTGTGTGTAGTGTGTGAGGTGTGTTTGAGTGTGTGTAGTGGTGTGTGATGTGTAGTAGAGTGTGTGAGTGGTGTGGTGTTAGGTGTGTGAGTGTGTGTGTGGTGTGTAGTGTGAGTGTGTGAGTTGTGTGAGTGTGGTGTGAGTGTGTGGTGAGTGTGTGGAGTGTGTGGTGTGGTGATGTGTGAGTGTGTGTGTGTGTGAGTGTGATGTGTGTGTGGGGTGTGTGTGTGTGGTGTGTGTGGGGTGTGAGTGTGTGTGGGTGTGTGAGTGTGTGGGGTAGTGTGTGAGTGTGTGGGTGTGGGTGTGTGTGTGAGTGTGTGGTGTGTGTGTGAGTGTGAGTGTGGTGTGAGTGTGTGAGTGTGTGGTGTGGTGTGAGTGTGATGAGTGTGTGAGTGTGTGAGTGTGTGAGGTGGGTGTGAGTGGATGTGGAGTGTGAGTGTGTGGTGTGTGAGTGGTGTGAGTGTGTGAGTGTGAGTGTGTGATGTGTGTGAGTGTGTGAGTGTGTGTGAGTGTGAGTGTGTGAGTGTGATGTGTGTGGTGGAGTGTGTGAGTGTGTGAGTGTGTGGTGTGTGATGTGTGGTGTGTGAGTGTGTGAGTGTGTGAGGTGTGTGAGTGTAGTGGTGTGTGTGTGTGAGTGTGGTGTTGATGTGTGTGTGTGAGTGTGTGAGTTGTGAGTGTGAGTGCGTGAGTGTGTGGTGTGTGAGTGTGTGAGGTGTGAGTGTGTAGTGTGTGGTGTGTGTGGTGTGTGGTATAGGTGTGTGAGTGTGTGAGTGTGGTGTGTGGTGTGTGTGTGAGTTTGGTAGTGTGTGGGTGTGTGAGTGTGTGGTGTGATGTGTGTGTGTGATGTGAGTGTGCAGTGTGTGGGTGTGGTGAGTGTGATGTGTGTGTGGTGTGTGTGGTGTGCACTTGTGTGGGTGCGTGTGTGCGTGTGTGGGTGTGCGGGTGTGAGCGTTTGTGCGTGTTTGCGTGTGTGCGTGTGCGCGTGTGTGCGTGTGTGCGTGTGTGCGTGTGTGTGTGTGCCTGTGTGTGCGTGTATGTGCGTGTGTGTGTATGTACGTGTGTGTGAGTGTGTGTTTGCGTGCGCGTATGTCCGTGCGCGTATGTCCGTGCGTGTGCTCGTGCGTGCATGCATGCTTGCGTGTATTTGTGCGTGCGTTCGTGTGTGCGTGCTTGCGTGTACATTTTGAACCATTAAAGATATCGGTGTAAAATTACATAAATTCTTTTCCAGGTGAAACTCATTGATGAACAAAACCCAACCAGTCGCGGGGAATAGTTAGAGGCTTAGAAAATTAAAAAATTCGTTGCTTCAAGTTTTAAAAAGTTATAAAATTAAAAACCTAGTACTTTTTTTTATATAATTTCAATATAAAAAAAGTTAACCAGTGGTGCACCCTTTCTAGGCTGCAAAATGCTTTTTTTTCAATGACCAAGGGCTAACTTCAAGTTGCCCTAGGGCGTTGGTCAGAATTTGGGCCCACTGTTCGAAATATATGTTTATGTGCCATGTGGGTTAGGGTCTTCGCCAAATACTAAGAGAGAAAGTTCGCTTTACTTGTCTATGGTCTTTCTTTCACCTGTTATTTCGATGCATGTATGATCATCATGTGAGACTAAAGGTAACCGAAAATCTTATTTAGGCACTAATTTTGTTGGAAAAATCGCCAAATGCACTACATAGATATCAAAGCAGCGAAGCATAAAATCTATTGTTTTAGGGCGCTGGTCATAGGTTGGGGATATAAAACCCGCTACACCAATTAGGTTGGAAAACGTTCAAAAATATTGAGTCGATTGGTTTAAGCTTAAATTTAATATTTTACGGCGTTAGTCATCATTTATGCTAAATATGTCCAAAAGTGTGTTAATAAACTGTTATTGTTTGTAAAACCGTTCAAAGTATTGAATGGGTGGGCAAAGTAACCGTGTTAGTATTACTATCATTTGGGACTAAAGATTTTAAAATTATTATTTTTGTATGTTATATACCAATATCGTTTACACAAAGCATTGACTCGATGTGAAGAAAACTAACTGTTGAGGTTTTACGCTGTGGATTACCATATGGGTCAAGATATGTCCAAAATCTTGATTCATACATCATTTCGTGGAAAAAATTATTTCGATGGCCAAAAACTGTTATGGTTTTATGGTTAATTTGTGACCAAATATGCTCAAAAACCTCACGTATATGTCAACTTTGTTGGTGAACCGGCTAACCACACTATCGATGGGAAAGAAGCGAATGTTATGGTTATACGGTTAGTTATCGCTTGCAACCAAGCATACTCAAAACCTTTATTTATAGACCAATAAGGAAAACCACTAATTGCATTTACTGGATGAACAAGAAATAAGTATGGCTTTGCGGAATTACTCGTCATCTGGACATACTCAAAAACCTCCATTGTAAAAAGGTGAACAGCATAGACCCATGACTCGGTTTGAAAGAAAATACCAAACACATATCTGCCTAATTAGTTGCTCAAAATGATTGCCATCGTTGGCTAACTAATATTAGAGCCGATCATATAATTCTGCCAAACTGTTCGATAACATGCCTGGAGTAATCTGTGCGTCTTTATTCAATAACATTTTTCTAAACTTTAGGAGTGATATTTATTACCTTTGCGTTTCAGATGACCCAAAAAGACGAAATTCAATGGAATCGTCCCTGGGGATCGATCTGGTCATTCCAGTGTGCCACCTTTTTAATTGATATTTTTGTAAATCGATTAAGAACCCAATAACCCCTCTATAGAAATGAGCTCGAGATCCATCATGCTGGTACTATGTTATGTCGATTTTTGACTTAATGTTCTAATTTCGAGTATTATGTGTTGTCTAAAAAGGTCAAGGTATTTTCGTCCCGTCAAATTGCGGTCTATCAAAAATGGACCAGTGGTTAACCAAAATTATAGCCCAAAACCGTAATTTTTTCCGGGTTTTTAGTGTAAAGTTCATACATCCACGTGCCCATTAAAGAAAAATGTTGCTTCATCGTAGAACAAATTTTTTTGGTGGAAATTACGGTTGTTATTTATCATCCCTATATTAGTTTCTCTGGGATAGTAGGTATCAATTTCTCAAGGAAAGTAATTTTATAGGGTTTTTCTTTTTCTTCGCCCAAAATAGAAAATATTTCTGGTTGATTTCTAACTTAATTGCAAATTAAGGGCTAATTGCGAAATCATTGTTTTAGAATTTTCTTTGAATTGTGAAACGTTTAACTTATACTCATCATTAGTAGCCGTTTTCGGTCTCCCTGATCCAGGTTTTCTTACTCCGACGGTTTCTAGAAGTTTTGTTATTGTCTTGTGGACGATAGATATTATTTATATATTTGTAGGGATATTGCGTATTAAACAAAGAGTAAACTGCGATCTTTACGTATCTCCATATCCTCGAAAAATAAGATCTTCGATTTGAACAGCACACGATTATTTTGTAAACTTTTCAAATGGTTTTGACAAGCTTAGTTGTTACGGAATACCTTCTATCTTCATGAAATTACAAACAAATGAACAACATACATTCATGATTAATTTTGAAAAGCATCTCTTATGATTTCTTACCAAGATGCAAGCGGAAAGAATGCCATATCTCTAGAATTGTCAGAAATAACGAAATGACGAAATCAGGCGATAATGACGATTGCAACAATAACAGTTGAGGCACTCCATTTAATATTTTAAAATTTCCTAACCCACATAAAAAACTATTATTACTACTACTCGGAAACCCCGCAATAGTTCTGTACCTAACTAGTTCGGAAAGTTAATTTTTCCACATGAGCACTTTGTTGGCAGCACGACCGCAGGGAGTGAGCAATTTTGTTTCGAAAGAGTTAGGCACAACATTTTTTGTGACGAATAACGTTAAAAAAGTAAAAAATATGTAAATAACGTTGTTTAGTTGTTGTAATCGTGGGTTGGTAACGTGACAAATTGATGAATCTGCGACTACCTACTAGATCTTTAAAACTGAAGTCAACTGTCATTGTTCTTAAATTTCATTAAACTTTGTTAAAATGAGCGACAGCGAAGAAAGAATTTCCACTAATTTCAATAATTAACATTTTTATAACTGATTTTGCATTAAATAACCATTCACATTTGACGATGACATTTCAGACATTAATATTTGTACGTAATACCAACCGTATAACGCAAAATCCCTTGGCGCCAACGGAAATCAGAAAAAACCGGGGTGCGGGAGAATCGTGTTTCCATGAAGCGAAAATAAGTAGGAACGATATTTTTTCCATACAATGAGTACAGAAATACGAAATTTGAATTCATGTGTAGTTAACCTTTTGTACACGATTAAGTCGATTTATGTTTAATGGTTTCTCAGATAATTCACTGTTTCGGTTCTTTCCACTAAATCTGTATACTAATCGTTTCGAAAACGGCTGAAATTATTGAATTGGTAAGTAAAAACTAATGTTGCAGTTTTGGTCAAAGTTACTCGAAAGCTTTATTTGTCAATTCTGCCTAATTGACAAGAACCAACTGTTATGGTTATACATTTGTAATCAAGCATCTCCAAATCTATTTATACACTAATTTGATTTGGAAAACGCCCATATGCATTGAATCAATAAGCATAAACTAATTGTTATAGTTTTACGGTGTTCTTAATCATTTAGAGCCAAAGATACCGAAAAACTGTCCATACAGCAATTTTGTTAGGAAAGCGGCGAAAACAATTGTCTTGATGCCCAAAAGTAAATGTAATGGTTTGGTAGTGTTTGTCATCATTCGAAAGCAAGTATTATAAAAAATTATTTGATACACAAATTTCGTTGCAAAATATATATATATATATATATATATATATATATATATATATATATATATATATATATATATATATATATAGAGAAGAGAGAGAGAAGAGAGCGGATAGTTAGGCAAGAAAAACCCACAAAAAAAGCAGGCAAAGAGGCAACAAAAACAGTCAAAAAAGGCAAGGAAAAAGGCAAAATTTAAATTCGAAAAAGGCACACAATTGTTTAAAATAATTTAATAACTACTTACGCAAAATGAATTTACAAAAAAAATAAAAAATAAAACATTTAATCTACGTTAACATTATTATTTCAGGCTGTAATTAAGTACTGCTCCGTATGGTCAGGTAACAAATTTGCCCTGGTATTGCTGACAATTTGCTTGTATGTCGAGAAAGATCTCTCGACATCACAGGATGTAATGGGGCATATTTAATTGCAGCGACTTCTTGAGGGCTTGCATCCAAGCCAATGGCCTCTTCTCCTTTATGTACATTTACAATATCTTTTATTTTGTGAAGATTTTGGATTCTTTGTAACACAGATAATATCTTTCATTTACTTTATCCCACTAGCACCAGGTAGAGAAAACGGTAGGAAGGTTGAAAATCGGCAAAGGAGCAGGCGTAGATGAAATCACTGGTGAAATGCTCAAGTATGGTGGTGCAAAGCTTATACGAAGATTGCGTGAATTATTCAATGTATGCCTTATGTGGAAAAGTGCCAAGTGATTGAAAGAGCACGATCATTGTACCATTGTATAAGGGTAAGGGTAACAAGAGTGATTGTAAGAACTACAGAGGAATAAGCTTGCTCAGCGTACCTGGTAAAGTATTTGGAAGAATACTGATTGATAGAGTACGAGAAACTACACAAACTAAGATGTGGGATATACTAGCTGGCTTCATGCCAGGGAGAGGATGTGTCGATCAGATGGTTGCTCTCCAGCAGGTGATCGAAAAGTGTTTAAAAGTAAAAGGAAGTTGTACTGTGCGTTTGTAGATCTGGAGAAAGCATATGACAGAGTGAATAGAGAAGCTGTGGGAAATATTAAATGAATATGGCGTAAATAAAGGTCTAATAAATGGAATAAGGGCAGTATACAACGGTAGTCGGGTATGTGTTAGGGTGAGGGACGTGTGAGTGAATACTTAATATTGAGCAATGAGTGCGACAAGGTTGTGTGATGTCACTATGGTTGTTCAATGTATACATGGATAAATGTCTTAGACAAGCATGTACCGATACAAATGGAGTAATGGTTGGTGACGTAAATGTACGACTTCTGGTGTATGCAGATGACACAGTCTTATTAAGTGACAGTGCGGATGAGCTGCAAACCGCTCTGAGGAAGTTTGATACAGTCTGTGAGAGCATGGACCTAAAGGTAAACGTGACAAAACTAAGATTGTGGTGTTCAATCGGGAAGGTGGAAAGGAGAGTAGAGTATTTACTAAATGCCGTGGGTATGAGATTCTGAGAAGCGCATGTGGTAAAACGAGAAGGGACAAGATAAAAATGAATGCATAATGACGGAGTGTGGCGAGGAAAAGACGATGATGGATAGATATAAAGTTGTACATTACGTTGCTTTGGTCACATTGAGAGAATGAACAACGCAAGATTAACGAAACAAATATATGTGGGTGAGGTTACGGGAAAGGCCGGCCTGCTAGGCCGAGTAAAACTTGGCTGAATGTAGTAGAATCTATGATAAAGGAAAGAAAGATAAGCAGTTTCAAAAACAAAAGGGCATGTCAGAGACTATGTATGAATCTTGTGGAAGCTAGGGAGGTATGCGGAGATAAGATAAGATATAGATTGTGAATGAAAAATAAATAAGAGGCAGGGATTGTTTGGCTACCCGCAAGGAATGGCGTGAAGGTTAAGTTAAGTTAAGTTTATTTTTACGGTTCACTTAAAACCACATTTTTCAATTTTATTAAAATAAAAATCGACAAAAAGGCAAAATCCCAAAAATTTCTTTAAAAAGGCAAAAACCGCCAAAAACATCAAAAAAAGGCGAAAAAGGCAAAGTAAAAATTGCATGTTTGGAGAAGTCATGTCTTAAAACTTATAGAAATTCAACTTTGCCTTTAATATCCTCATTAATTCAAAAAGGCATTTGCCTAACTACCCTCTATATATATATATATATATATATATATATATAAATATAAAATTGAATAATTTTACATACATAAAAAGATTTCACCGAATAGGATTCGAACCCATGTCCGCTTGTTGACTAGACGAGTGCTCTACCAACTGAGTTACAGGGGTTATGAGTTCCATTCGATAGAACTTAATATGTATATAATTTGTTAACAACAGGATATTATGTTAACTTACATGGTAACAGTTACTATGTGTACTATTATCATGTGGCCCGTATATCTTTTGTATTTTATTTTATTTTATGTATATGAGATTATTCAATTTTATATTTCATAAAAAATCACGAATGCTTATTTAATAAAATAACCAAGGATACTATATATATATATATATATATATATATATATATATATATATATATATATATTATATACATATGATATACATATATATATATATATATATATATATATATATATATATATATATATATATATATATATAATATATATTACTACTATATATATTAGACTACCGTAAAACCCATTACTGCTTATTGTTGGTAGGGTTTTCCTGCCTTTCAACTTACGTCACGCATAAAATAAAAAATATTACTAAACCATGGTATTAGGGTTGCGTTCAAACTTACAAGAAAGGCTAGACAACATTTAAGATAGCCTAAAGATGCTTCAAGCATCTTTTATTTTTTGGAGTGTTCTTACGGAAACGTATACGTATACGCTTCTTTTGATGCTAGACATAGCGAACAGATAAGATGCAAATTGAATCAACTGCTGTGGTTGGCCATACGTCAAATAATTTAAATCCTAACGTTCAATTTTATCACGACAAGCTCAAGGTTACGTTCGTTTATAGCGAGAAGCTATTGAAATGTATAGACATCCAAATAACTTAAATAGGTAAGACGAAATTCTCAGATTAAATAGGATTTGGCACCTTGTAATGATTAAAAAAAAATAATGCTAATTCTAATTTTAACTATTGGTACGTCTACATGTTTTGCCTCGAAGAAAATGCTTTAAATTTTGTTAAATTTGATTTGGATAGTCACATCTTCACCCGTGATTGTGTATTCTGATCTATCTTATTTAATCTATTAACTAATTTTTACGAAAATAAAGCTGGATTCCCTGTTTGCTTTTTTATTTTTTAACTATTAACGTACCGCTCTCGATTTTTGTAAATGATTCAATTATTAAATACAGCAAAAAACTTTTAAATATCGAAATCGTAAATATCCTGTTTCTAAAATCCTAATACTGTCCATTTAAAAGTAGTAACGACTATTCAATTTTCACAAATATTGGGTATTGGATTATGAACTTC
This sequence comes from Vesta saturnalis, assembly GCA_036346205.1. Taxonomy (NCBI): domain Eukaryota; kingdom Metazoa; phylum Arthropoda; class Insecta; order Coleoptera; family Lampyridae; genus Vesta; species Vesta saturnalis. The sequence continues at coordinate 333,359 of JARFJB010002256.1, read as the reverse complement.
TAATGTTCAAAACGTATTGTTTTTTTTACAAAAACTAGCAATCACTAGAGTTTCGTCTATAACGTTTTGCAGACCGCCTTTGACTTGATTAAATTTACTTACTATTACTTCATTATATATTCTCCAAGCTGCAATTTATGTACATAAATTTAAATTTAAGTTTACAAACATGTGTGGTTCACTATATGAAATCAAATTTGATTACTGCATCTTATATTAGGCATCACAGCAAAAAGCACACGTTATATGCGCACTAGACGATATATAACAATTTTCAAGCTCTTTCGAAAGTCTATCATACTCCATATTTAAAATGATATTTAGATAATATCTTGCAGAGACACAATACTATAATTTCATTTAAAATGTTTACCTTGTGTATTTAAATAGAAATTTTACAAGCTTTAAATACTATTAATAAATAATAACAAATTTATTTGTCTCGAATTTGTATCTAATTTTCTTTTTACTCTTTTAAAGGATGCTTTGTATTACCTAAATCCACAGGGTTGCCCACTTGCCCTACATTCTTTGTTAGTGCCTTTAATATTAAATTTAGGACAAAAGGTCACGCGACATTTTTATTAAAATTTTCCGTGTTTACAACCTACAAATATCTTGAGCCCCGCATGGCTTCCGGTTTCGTCTGTACAGGACCATACTGAACTATTTTAAATGGAACACCCTATAAATTTTAGTATTTTTGAAATCCACATTCGATTCTAGACCAAGTTTGTTTGACCTCTTTAGGAGAAAATAAATGTTTTAAAAAAATTCTCGCCGAAGTTAACATTTCTATTATTAACTATTCAATCGTTGGTAGCAGAGCAACGAAATTGGAAATAATCATAAACAAAAGAGCCTTTTATTTATCAAAGTGCTGATTTTGAACGAAATTTGTTACAAAAAGGCCGTACTGTTTTTTTTCAAAAGCCCTCGTAAGAAACAGCAAATGGAACACCCTGTATTTTTTTCATGAATGAACTTTTTAAGTTGTTTTTGATTTTTTAAATATGTCTTATATCTAAAGTTAATGGTTTCCACGATAATAACCTTACTTTTAATTATTTTGTTTTTTCGCCCAATCCTCAAAATAGAATTAAAGGAAGCAACAAACAATAACACTATTTGCATCAGATATTTAGTTATTACTATTTGCTAATGTATAACATTCATTACTAAATCATCTTACATAACAACGAACCGTACAAAACAGTAAACATTTAAAATAACTTTAAACTACCCTCCATTATTATTCTAAACACTGCCTTACACGATTTGAAAAACTTGGGTTAACATCTTCCAAGATCTCAGGCATGATTGACTTGAAAGTTTCACGTATCCTGATTTTCATAACGTTTGAACTTGTAGGCAGTTCTTGGTATACACGTTCTTTTACATATCCTCACAGAAAAAGTCAGGTTTGATTATGTCAGGTGATCGAAGTGGCCAATTTACAGGCCCGCCTCTTCCAATCCATATTTGAGGATCTTCATCCTTTAAGAATTTTCTTACCCCAATTCCGTAGTGAGCAAGAGCGCCGTAATGCTGGAACCACATGCGTTGACGCATTATCAAAGGGATTCCTTCAAGTAAGATCGGCAAATCACGCCTCAAAATGATCGGTTTAAACTTGAGGGTTTGAATGTCTATCGAAAAAATATGGCTCACTGCATATTGACCAAGAATTTCACCCCACGTGTTAGGGATCATCTATGCTGATTACCAACTTCCCTTGTCACATGTGGGTTTATATTAGAATAATAATGAGAGTCCAACTACAAAAACCCAAATGACTTATTGGTCATCTCCAAGAAGTTTCTGCTACCTTTGAAACCGGTATGGATGAAAATTGACGCTTTTAATAATACGCCAAGCCGATGTTCTGCTAACTTATGAAATTTCCCCAATTTGCTTAGCACTTCTTCTTGGGCCTTAAACCAAGGCTGTCATTATTATTTTTTTATTCTGCTCACTCAGGAGTGATCCTTCACGGGAAGGTTTTGAAGATCCCTCCCCCCGAGACCACGAATCTTACAAGAAGATTTTCAAATGATGCTATTTCTGGATACCTCTCTTTATAGACACGCGTAGCCAATAACGGGTTCTGTAAACATTCGCCAAGAATGAAAACCATATCAACCATTTCGTCATTTGGGAAATGTAACATTTTCGATTCGATGTTGAACCTTTTTGACAAAGTCAAAACGATAATGTGTCAAATACAATCAATTCAAATTAAACCTACATCTGTAGTCTGCGTATTACAATTGTTATAGTTATTGGCATAACAACTATGTATGTTTATGATTAAAGAGTAGCATACCCTTTGAATAACATTTTCTAATACCGTTGTTTTTTTCTACGTATTCCTGGTTGTTTAAGTAACAACACAATTTAAGTAATAATAATTAAATATCTGACGCAAATAGTATTATTGTTTGTTGCCTCTAATTTTACTTTAAGGAGTTGGCAAAAAAACAAAATAATTCAAACTAAGGTTATTATCGAGGAAACTATTAACTTTAGATATAAGACATACTTAAGAAAAATCAAAGACAACTTAAAAGCAATTCATTCATGAAAAAATATATAGGGTGTTCCATTTCAAATAGTCGACCTTTGCTATTTCTCCCGCGGTCGTTAGAAAAATATCAGTACGCCCCTTTTGCAAACAATTTCCTTCCAAATCAGCTTATCGATAAATAAAAGACTCTTTGTTTATGATAATCTCCAATTTCGTTGGTCTGCTGCCAACGATTGAATAGTTATGATTTTCTTACTGAATGTTAATTTTTTTAAAACATTTACTTTCTCCTAAATGAGTGGACTTAGGTAGGTGTAAGGCCTAGAATCGCAAGTGAATTTCAAAAATATTACAATTTGCAAGGCGTTCCATTTAAAATGCTGTAGAAACGAAACCGGAAGCCGTGAAGGGAAGCGGGCAATCCTGTATATGAATACGATTCTTAGTTGTAAAATTGATATATTTTCATAGTTATGTTCACAAAGAAGTAATTTATTATATGCGTCTAGATGAACACAATCTTGTTTGCAAAAATAGTTTACTAAGATATTTAACTAAATTAATAAAACTTAAACAAAGAATAAAAAAAATCGACTTCCCTTTATACATACTACATATCGTATGTAGTTGGGATGTAAATCTTTTTCGTTTTTTATTTAACCAGTCATTTTGATATACTACAATTGTTACAATTGTAAATCGTAAACTAAAAAATATACTCACGTAGCAATTTATCTCAGTTTCGTTGGAGCGATTTCGATAATCTTGTGTACTTATTTGGATTACAACTCATAGAGGGCGAGAACACTCCATTCGTTTTGTGAAGTAAAAAAAATTATAAAGTTTGTAAAATATAGATATGCACATGTAGGTACCTCAACTACAATATTTTTTATATTGAGAAGTGCGGAATATTTGAAATGTTTGTCTTTTAACTTCGAATGCGAACGCCATCTGTACGCCTGGTCCAGAAGCGACGCACCGTTCACCTACTTGTGTATACAACGTTACTTAAATGCAACAAATGAAAAATTTACAAATGTCTTCAGAAATTGTTTAAAGTGGATATTTTGTGTTTGTTAGTGAAAGGTAAGAAGTTGTTCATTCCGCTCGAGAGATACGCTCAGTTCTACAGAAAATGATGTAGTGGGCTGATCCTTAAATTTATTTTTATGCCTTCCAAAGAAATTATATAGGTGGAATTTTATTCAAAGCCTACTGAGTGGTAGTGGTAGTAAACTTGAACTATGTTTTTTTCTTAAATATTGACTCACCCCCTGTGTTAATCAAGCAATGGTATAGAAAGTGCTTACACTACATATGAAATGCGCTTCTTTTACGAACACTTAATTTTTATTCATTGCTTTATCTCTAAGTTTGTCCCAATTACAGCATTTTTTATGAAACCTTACGTTTATCACACAAATTGCTTTCATTATAGAATAACATTGCCTTTGAAACACAATTGCCGTTGTCAGAGACATAAATTTGTTATATACACTTTAAAGGTGGGAGACATGTGCCCAATACCAGGAGGTACCACCACCCTTATGATGGGCTCCTTAACATTGGGTATCCGATTTTCTGAGCTCGGTAAGGGCTACCGGTCATATTTTTCTTTATTCATCTATTCCCGTCCTTATTCTTCCTTCGCGCCCTCACTGTCTTCCTATCGGATTGAAAGTCTAAAACTAGAAATAAAAAAAATATGGCTGTGGTTTCTAGTGTAATAAATTCCGAACGTGAAATCCTGTCCCGTTCGGATGTTCCAGAGGATACAGCCCAAGCGACCTCCGTTATCGAAAGTACTCACTTTCTGATCCACTAATGCAACATCCGCGGAATCAGCTCTAATCTTAATGCATGTAATTCATCTTGAACAATTACAACCTGACATTTTGTTTCTACCTAAAACACAAGAGAGCTTCAATTCACCCGACGTACAATTTCTCCAATACAATCTTCACTCTAAAGTTTGACACAAAGGAGGGCATAGCTTGCAAGAGGATTTCTTCTGTGGAGAATAAAAAACTCGACGTTACTTGGTTTAAATATTCTGATCCTAAAGTTGTAAAATTCTTCTGCTTCATTTATATGTCTCCTAATGACAGTAACTTTCAAGACTTCTACGATTACATTAGTTAGAAAGTTGACTATCATCTATCACACTTTTTATCTTGCGATACTTCAATTCTGTGCGATTTGAATGTCATAACATTCATTGGCTTCAATTTTTACTAGTTCCGTTGGTCATAGTGCAGATACCTTAACTGCTTGACGGGATCTTACACAAATGATATCTGAAGCCAGAAGAATCCCTGATAACGCTAAGCACACGCCATATCTTCTAGATCACTTTCTTACATCAAACCCACTTGTTTATAAAATTTCAGTCCCTTCCTTTGTAAGTCTATCTGACCGTTGTCTAATAGAAATAACTTCTACTGTCCCTAATTCCTATGTTGTTCGCAACATTGATAGAAGCTTGTGGTGTTTTAAATCAGACAAATGGTGTGATTTATGGTACTCCTTTGCAACCTTTCCATGACGTGAATATTATTTTAAGTGATCTTCCTCATCGGACATTGCTCTTCGACTATCTGAAGTCACTCCCATGGAGATGGAGTTATGCATTTTCGAAAACAAAATCGTATATGTCATTCTCGTTCACAACTCTGGTTCAATAAGGCTTCTGCTGATGCAATATCTATGAAAAATAAATCTTGTATTAAATGGAAATCTAATAAAACGTTCGAGAGTCATGCAGACTACGTTGGTGTTAGAAAATGCCCACAAAAGTATTATCACTAAAGCTCAAAAGTTACTTCAACGACGCAAACCATCTACATCTTTTGTGGGTAACCGTAATTTTTTTTTAACTCAGTAAAAACTTTGGTACATTTTCATTTCACCTCATGACATTTTTTTTGAGGGATTTGCAGTTGCTGATTCTGTAGACAAAGCCAATCTTGTTGTGGATTTATTTACATCAAACTGGTGTCTCAATGATTCTGGAAAGATGCGCCCCTAGTCAACCCCTCTTTATACGCTTTGAACCCAATGCATTTTCGGTACCAGCTCCTAGAATCACTATCGGTAGACTTGTTCTCAATAATGAGACTGGCATTATTGATTATTCCAGCTATTGTTGTAAAGAAATGTTCCCCCGAACTAGTACCAGTCTTATCTAAGCTCTGTCCGACCTCCATGTCTTTTGGAGAATTTCCTTCATCATGGAAGTTATCAAATGTTCAACCTATTCCCAAAAAGGTGTTAAGACCGATCCCTCGAACTACCGAACAATTGCCATTACTTCCATTTGGTCTATAATCATGGAAAAGCCATAAATCACCAAATCTAATAAACTCCTTAGTGACCACCAATATGATTTTAGGTAGGGTGGTCTTCTTTCATATGTAACCCAAGTTTGAACAGTAGTGAAACACTTGCAGTCGCTTTAGATATTTCAAAGGCATTTGGCCAAGTTTGGCACAAGTGTTTACTTGCCACACTCACCTCATTTGGATTAAATGATACTCTCATTAATGGGATTTCTAGTTTCTTTGATAAAAGACGAATATGTGTCGTAGTTGATGACTTTTCCCAAAAGAAATTAGCATTAACGTGGGCATGCCACAGGGATCAGTTATAGCGCCTACACTTTTCTGCTATACATAAATGATCTTATTTCTTCAACGACTAACCCGATCAATTGCTTTGTTCGCGACAGGCTTCTAATAATGGTACTCTACCTTCAATCTCAAACCAAGACATTAAAGCTGAAATGGCAATTTCAGTCAACACAGACATTCAACGTATCCTCGAATGGGGAAGCAATAATTTAGTTAAATTTAATGCTAATATAATTAAGTGTTGCCTTGTGTTCGGTAACAAAGATCGATCATTTCCTGTTGTAAGTATAAATTGCTCAGAGCTTGAGTTTTCAGACTCTATTATTATGTTGAGAATGACGTAAATAGGCTACTTGTATAGATCTAAGTAATACTTTATCTCCCGGCAACCCTTTCTGCTGCATAAGGCCAAAAAATGTGGAGGAATGGTGAAAGGTTTAATCATAATTTAACAAAAGAATGCGAAAGTTTTAACGGTGTGTCGGTTATGGTGTGGGGAAGGATTTAAGTAAATGGAAAGATACCCCTTTATGTTTTTCCGGCGTGGCAGTCGATGACAGCTCAAATCTGCATTAACATTTTACAGCGGTATGTCCTACCTCATGCAAAGTTAGTGGACACTAATTTTATATTGATGCAGGATAATTCCCGACAGCGCAGCAATAGTGCGAGAAGCCCCGATATGAACCCTATAGAACATTCGTGGGATGAATCAGGGAGAAGAGTACGTTCTCGCGAGAGACCTCTGGAAATCCCTGCAAAAATGTCAGATACATTAGTGGAAGAATGGAACCGTATACCAATGGAAACGATAAGAATCCTAATTTCCAGTATGCTGCGTAGAATAGAAACTTTTGCAGTTGCTTTTGGAGGCAATACATGGTATTAAGCACTTACCCCTGTATTTAATAAAAACGTTTTTTTTTTTAATTTGTATTAATTTATTTCACTAGAAAATTGTTTCTCGATAAATTACGAAAATTAGTAACATGCAAGGTTTCAGCAGAAATGCTGTAATTCGGATAAACCTATAAATTCAAAATATTCGTAAGAGAAGCTTCTTTCATACAGAGTGTAAGCACTTTCTATACCAATGCTTGATTAACACACAGGGTGAGTTAATAATTAAGAGAAAAACATGATACGAGTTTTTCCACTACCATTTAGGAGAGTTTGAAGAAAATTCTACCTCATTAATTTTTTTTCGAAAGGCAAGGGAATTGCCGATCAAAGAATAAAAATAATTTAAAAATCGACCCACTGGAATAAAAAATATAAGTCATTCAGATTAGGTCAAAAATGAAGTGCGTCACTTTTTTTGGAACTGAGTGTAGTTTACCGATGCCGTTATGCCGATGTAATCTTTTTTCGGGGGAGAAATAGAAATATCACCGAGGTTTTTATTTACAATTAATCAAAATTAATAATAATACGCTAGATATGAATTTATGCAGCAATGCAACGTCCAATAGAGTGAAATGTTTGCATATGTGTGTATTGCATTAGTCGACTAACCATAAAATTATGAAATCGCTTTAAAATTTTTTTTACATCTTTTGTGGTGGAAACCAGTTTTTATTTTAATACAAACATTAGTCCTAACAAATAATCTTAAACTTAATATGGTTATTCCTGTTTTCTTTTGTAGGGTGTTAGTGTTATTGTAATAAGTGCTAAATCTACTGAAAATTAACTCCCATTGCCATTTTAAATAGTATGTACATAATATACTGCTCAAAATAACAATATATATTATGAGTGCTTTCATTTTTATTATACGACGCGATCAAAGTACCTGACACAGATGTTCTTATTAAACATGACGTTAGTAACCATTTGCCGCAACGCATATCATAGTACACCATTAAACAATAAATATAACCTCTAATAATTATACTCTTTCGTCTGCTTATTGCTTTTTACCACGATTATTTCCTATTTTTTCACTTTTCACAAAACAGCCTTTTTCAAATCTACCATACTTTATCAACAATTTACAAGGTAGGTAAACTACATTTTAAACAACAAATTCTTGTTTTATAGTTTCAAAGTGTAATACTGTGCGACATGCCACTTTCTCTAGAAGAGAATAAATTTCTTTTGCAATCCTATTTCCGTAATGGAAATATTATACGCCGCCATGTTTATCGTGTAACTGAGCGGTTCAATAATACAGGAAGCGTTGCTACTGGAAAATCACCTCGTATCCCCACACTTGCCATTGAGGAGGTTGAACAAAGCCCCCAAACGTCACTGCGACAATTGTCGCAACAAACTGGGGTGCCACATGGAACATGTCACACAACTGCCAAGAGAGAAATACATTTCTATTCGTACCAAATAAGACGTGTATAAATTATTGCAATTGTTTCAATGCACATCTACGAGACGACAATTTGTTGGGCAAGTTATTCCTTCCATGAGGCATCGTTTCACTTAAGTGGCTACATCAATTCTCAAAACTATCGAACTTTGAGTGCAGAAAACCCGCATGTCTATCAGGTAGCTCCGCTCCATCCTCGTAGGCCCGGTTGTACAATCTGCTGGTACCTCTTCCTGATAATTAGCTGACCGATATAGTTATCTGCAAGATACATTTTTATAGCGTAGAACAAGTAGTAACAATCGGCAGGATTGGAATACGGGAAATAAAAGTGGGTTGGTGTGACTTTATCCAAATTTTTAGTTACTTTTAGTTTTATCATCACTGGGGTTTCTCATAACTTCATAGTTGAAAAAAGAGAATTTCAATACATTGTAAAAATATATTATTAGTGTAAAATGTTTGATTTATACGAAACAAGCGACAGTGGTGATTCAGAAAATGAGCTATTAGTGGATAATTTTCTAAACAGAAGAAAAGAAAAGCGTGTTAGGGAAAGAATGAATCATATGGATTTTTGGGACAAGAAGGAATTCTTTATTTGTTTTCATTTGGAAAAGACACCGTTAGATAATTATTAGACCAAATTATGGAGTATTAGAATATCCTACAGTCAGGTAAGTTTAAATTTATATCGCAACGGTATGTACCTACTTAAGAAATGTTTAGTTGGTTTATCAAGACGTTCAATGTACACTTTTCTTTAGTGTACTTATAGAAATGCAGCTATAAGTCCTGTTGCACAGTTGCTGCTGACATTAAGGTACTTTGTTACTGGCGCATGGTCGTTGTGACAGGAGACTGTTGTGGTGTACACAAATAAAGTGCAAGTAGAATTTTAAAGTAAGTATCCGAAGCAATTGCAAACTTAAGAAATGGATATACCAACCTTAGCCAAGATCCATATGAAATGGATGGAATTTGCACCAAGTTTTATGAACTCGCAAGATTTTCCCGAGTTATTAGAGCAATTGATTGGATGCATATTAGGATTTAATCACCAGGTACGGTTAATTATCATAACCTACTGTTACTTAGCTATTAATAACATCGAATTTTTAGGCGGACACGAGGCTAAACATTTTCAGAATATGAAAGGTTACCTTTTTTAATACGCAAACTATCTGTGATGCTAATCTTTACATACAGGACATAGTAGCAAGCAGCCACTTTGTGGTAACGTCACATTTCGGGTCACGTGGTAGGATTTATACATTACTAGGGCACTTTTATAAGTGGAATTTAATAAGGAAAAAAATAATTTTCTAGTTTCATTTGTTTTGGAGACATTTACTTATCTTACAAGTTATAAATAAAGGTGTGAAAATAGTTTAATAAATTTAATAATAAATAAATATGTGTAAAAATGTTCTCCGAACAAATTGCTAAACTAACTGGAAATACAACCCATTCACCAAAAATGATGCCGTTGGCTCAGTCGGTAGTTTAAAGTAGGCCGATTCATTCTTTTGATTTGCTTAATTACTACAATTTCTGCTCGATTACTTCCACTGAACATCAATATAATAACTGCCATATAACAATAATAAAAATGATCTCGGACGCCAAGTTATTTTTTAATTATGCTCGGAATAACTAAACCGAGGTTGTTTATAATAAAAATTCTATCAAAATGTAAAAAAATAAAAAATATACAAACTATATTTATTAACAGTTAATGATAGGGTTAAATAAAATATATCTTAAAAACTAGTTGTAGCCTTAAATTACTAAGTAATGGTATAAATATAAAGACCTGTACAAAATATAATAAATCTTCTTGAGAACCCCTGGTATTACAAAAAATAAATGCGGAAATGCAAACCAAGGTGATGTAATCCTTGTATCAATGTTGCGCAACATCTCGAAATAATACTTTACGTTGTAAACCACACCCAAAATGGAATCTTCCTTCTTACAAATTTATCTTCATGAAATTGTATAATCCGTTTTTTGCATTTTCTTGAAATTTCCAATAAAAATTGTGATCAAAATATGGAGTAGCATTAAATGTAAAAATGGCAATCATAAAATGAAAGCGTACGTAAAAATAGAATTAAACGTGTAATTAAAATGTAATTAATGTAATAAAAGTAAAAGTGTCAATCAAAGTGCCTGCAAAGAACAAATGTTTTAATGTTTAGTATAATGCGTTAAAATATATCTTAACATTAAATTAATGGCACTTTTTACAAAATTTAGGTGGAAACCCAAAAATATGGCTTCCTGCATCTAACAGCGTACCACAAGAAGTGAGAAAAATGGACGCTTCGAATATCACATGATATAGCCGTGCGCGAAAAAATTTGCTCTAGAATTAAGTCAACGATGACGCGTTGCGCGAAAAGATTGAGCAGAAAAAATAATATAAAGAAGTGGGAATATAAACCATTAAGAAAATATGCAACTTAAGTTACACCAAAATGCAAATTAAGTTGCCTACCTCATACTTACAAATCATTAATAAATAAAATTTTTCTTATATTTACAACTAAATGAACGAAGAACATAAATTACGGTATACTTTAATATAACTCAAAATGGGTTGTCACAAAGTCTAGGCAATGGTATTCTTATGCTTCAAAAGTGGAAATTATTATTTTTTTCATAGTAATCTTTGATTACGCGTGGCTACCATCATGAAAGAAAATAATACCTCGTGTCATTATCATTATTTATTATTATCCTTACCTTAGCTACGTAATTACCTAATAACTAATAGAATTTTAATTTAATTAATATAATTATGGAAGGTTATGGAACGATGAGATCTGTTGTGATACAAATACTCACAAACTAACCGTGACCTTATTCAATAAAGCGTTACTTGCATGATACTAAGCCTTAGTATCATGGGTTACTTGTATGTCGCGAAGAGAAAAGGTTTTGGATTCAGTTAGTTATGGATTGTAGGAAATCCCCTTACGTCCTTAGTTTGAGCTGACGCTTTGAGCATGTAAAATTTCGCATGTAGAATAAACGTTCATAATTATTTTGTTCTCATTTCTGTATTAAGAGCAACAAGTCTAATAATAACAACACTGAGAGCAAAGTTGTAATTGATATGGAATGTTTTTGATTGTCGATATAAATGTACATCTTTGTGTGAAAAGGAATGAAAGTATAAGAATAAAATCCTATGAGTAATAGGCATTAATTAGAATAAGTATCTCTAAGTTGGAAGGTGTGTCCTTCGATTTGAAAGTGGCAAAAAAAGTTATATCTGCACAAAAGCGAATAAACAATTAACTAGTTGACCAAAACTCCCAATAGTTTAATTATTTATGTATCATTTATCCAATATTATTTATTGATCCCTTATACAAGGAAAGATTAATTCAAAAATCATTTATTAAAAAAAATGGCTTCTATCAATAGCTGTCAATCAACCGTTACTATTCTAATATCAAAACAGGAAGTGCAAGTCACACTAAAGAAATGATGCAGGATTGTTCAATATTGAACTTAAACGAATTATTTTATTTGTGAATATAATAAATGTTAGATTTTTAAAGTTCGAGAAAGGTCTTGAAAGGAGCATAAATAGCCATTGTATCTATTTATAAGAAAACGTCTATTCTTATCACGCTGAAGAGAAATGCTCCTTTTGTAGAGTGGCATTCGAATTAACCTTCGTTGAAGATGATAGCAGATATATCATAATGTAGCTAAAAATCTACATTGTTAACTTGTACAAAATCTGATGTTTATTTAACATTTACACAATTTACAATATTTATCCTCCGTACTACTGGATCACCCTGTAGGTTGCAATACATCTATGGTAAGTAGTATTTTTGGTCCATACGTAATTATGGAATTTGATATGATGTGGAGCTGCTATGCCTTAAGCGGCCTAATCCAATACTGTCTATTGCGATTTATTTTAATATATTGTAATACAATAACGTAAAAAGCAACAATTCTATATCGCTTCCCCATGCTAAGAATTTAAACTTCATTTGAATTTAGTTGTACTTCACAATCGAGAAAACTGAGAAATTGCTTTTGTATTATAAAAACTTTCATATTTCCGACTACTGTTATAAGAATACTTAAGGGAATTATTGTATTGATGTATATGTAAAACTTAAAAATTATGATTTTAATTAGTATTATGATTTGGAGTAAAACTGCAATGCTTTCAGTTTGTATTAGTCATTAATCTTTAATGTAAGATTTTTTTTTAATTTAACGTAACATACAATACACAATCCCTAAAAATGTTTTCGTATACAATTTCCAATTTGTAAACAATACGAGTTAGTTTCATTAGCACTATTGCACCCACCAATGAACTGGAAAGAATGCATTGGACTAGAACAAACTAGGGGAATTCATAGATATACGCCATAAGCATAGAGTAATCTATATACAATCAAATATGAAACAAAGACAAAACATTATTGTATAACAATGTAAGTTGAGAGATTAGATTGAAACTACTTAAAATATAATTACATTGTGGCTTAAAGCTAGAAATTTTTTTCTTTCTTTTACGTTGCAATTACCAAATATTAGAACAAAGGTAATCAATACGTATGGACACGATTTGTTCATAATTAAGGCTTTGTTCGCCAGAATAAATTCAATCTGAAAAACAACGTGCTTTCAAAACTGTTTGGCCAAATTCAGTTGTCTAGTCAATTAAAAATATTCATTAATCCAGCAGAGTTGCTAGTATGTCCTTTAGCCATAATGAAAATATCAAATTATTCTAATATAGATTTTTTTTAGAATCAGTGTTTGATTTAGAATTTTGTTAATCATTTCTAAAAATAATAATATTTAGTGTGAAACACGCGACATTCCAACCTACAAAGTGAAAACTAACAGAGATGAAATAACTTTTTTGCACTATTGAGCTTTTTCGTTTATTTACCATATATCTTTCCAAGACAGCAGGATATGTTTACTAGTTGCGAGGCCCAACTCGTCAGTAAGTATTTTGCGTACCCACGTATTTTACTTACCAACGTACAAGTTATATATACTACCTATGTTTCACAACAATAAGAAGAAACAATTTGGACATTTCTATTTAAAACGTCACTTTTAACTTTATTTAGTAGAAATTAAATAATTTCAATTGTGGTAAATTTAATACAATCGTGCAAAAAAAATTAAGGGTTGTGCCGGTCGGCCGTCGACCGGTAAACTTCCCTTACTGTTCTTGATACTCAATATGCTATAATAATATTTTTTTCGAATAAATTATGCTATCTCTCTTAATTGGTTCATAAAGAAAATAGGAAATATTGTAAAAAAAATCCATGTCAGATGGACGTTTAAAACCTCATGTCAGATAGAGGTTTTTTTTTCTACGTATAGATGCTACTATATGTTTCTATAAAATATCGATATTACAGTTATCAATTTTATTTAATTAATTTTTAGACTTATATGACCGTGCACTAAGAAACTTTATACAGAAAAATTATGTGAAACTAAATTTTCATCAAAAATTTATACTGCGAAGATTAGTTTATTTTCCTTTTTACTTTGCTAACAACAAACCGCAATTAAGTCCGTCAAGCAATTAATTATGCACAGTTACATATTGATAAGAGTAGAATTAAGTAGAAATAATATTATTCTGACTTTTAATAAAGTTCAAATAAATATAGTGTCAAAGTTTAGTTATTCAGAATAAAATCATTTATGGTAAACAAAAATGAAAACGATCTAAGAGATTGCTGTTAACTATAAATAGAAATTTTCTCTTTTTATTCCGAAATTAAAACAGGATAAATAACAAGTTAGTTTAAAAATTATTATTAATTTTATTGAATACATAAATAAAAAGTCTAGCTCAAGTAAGGTTTGAACCTACGACCTGTACTTTGCTAGGTTCAAATCCAAACTTATTCATTCATAACAAAACCTATAATAATAATTAAAAAAAAAACAATTTAGTTTGTAGTAAAACGCACATTTTATAGATAGAGATAAGTAAACCGAAGCATTCAAAAAAGTCTTTAAAATCAATACAATTAATAAAGTTTTAAATTGATAACATAATTAATAGTTAACACTGTTTTTATAAATCTATTGATGTGTGTCTTAGAACTGCATTTTTAAATAATAGAAAATTTGTCCCTTTATGAATGACATTGTATTTGAAAGGGAACATCTGTGAATCTCAAATATGACAGTTAATTGTTCCTCTGCATATACCATCTAAAAACAAATTAAATTTTGTAATTATAGAGAAAACACAATTCACTAATTCACTTCTGCAATTAAGAATTAAAAGTTAAGTACGCAATAATGGGTATAATGTTGGCCAAATAACTTTAACGGGTTGTTACTTTTGTAACCAAGTTGCTCATTTTTGTTTGAATGAGTTTCTCTTAATTCATGATAACATCCTTGGCACTGTCTTCTCCGTTTCTTTCCTGTCCCAGACGGTTTAACAAAGGTGTATAAAACTCTTTTTGGAGTAGTGGTTTCTTCAGGTGCTACTGTAATAATAATTAACTTCCGTACCAATCTTCTTCTAAACTCCATTATAGACAATTGAGGAACTAACCTTGTTATAGACAATTCGGGCATTTACAATAGCTGTTCCGAGAAAAAATTCAAAGGCTAGTTTCCAGTACCATTTTAAACTTTTTCTTAATACGGAATGCCAAGAACTCATCTGATCACTAATATCTACGCCTTTTTTTGCTTTATTATAATCAATTATTACTTTTGGTTTAAGTATAGGTTCACGCAGCCATTTTCGTTCTCCTCTTGGTTTAAAAGTGGTTGTGTGAGTTGGATCAGTACTTACCATTACAACTGACCGTTTGTCCATTCATTTTATAAAACAGATTTCTCCCTTTTTTCATATTTTTAGGTAGTGTTTTGGGAATGCCTCTTCTGTTGGGACCCAGGATTCCACAATAAATGATTTGTTTGTTGGCCAATGATTCGGTTAAAGGTAAACTAGAGTAATAATTATCAGTATACAAGTAGCGGTAGTAGCCATTTTTGAATTCAACACTAGCAGGAAGATCATACACTATCTGCTTATTCTGGGGACTGTTTGTGTTAGTAGTCGTATTCTTACCACGATAAACGATTATGTGGTTAGTATATCCATCCAGTGCACATTACTTATATAACTTAATTCCATATGTATGAGCTTTTTTTAGGAGATATTGTTTCCTTGATAAGGTACTTTCATCGACTACCAAAACCCGTCTTGGAATTAACGCAGCTTGAAAATTTTTATTTAATACTTTCAAAGCTTCACCCAATTTATAGAGGCGATCATCTTTATTACACTGCTTATTATTACAAACATGAGTACAACGCATCAATAAAAGAAATTTGTCTCGTCTCATGGTATTCGTTATAAACTCATTCTTGAACATGGGATCTTTTGACCAATACCAATTTATTGCGGGATCATGAACTAATCCCACAAATATACAAGGTGGGTCACTACTGCGTGGATGGAGGATTTCTCCTTAACTATTAGACATCAAACCAAATTTTGATGTGGAAATACACGATCATTGGACCTACATTCTAAAAGTATTTAGGTATATACAGGGTGATTGACAAAAATATGCCAACCCAAACCTGTGTCGTTTTAAATGGGACACTCTGGTATATTTTTGCATTTTTGAATTCACTGTTACATTTAGAATAAAAGTATAGAAATTTGTATCTGTATCACTAACCGTTCTGCAGATATCGTCACCTTAGTACCAAAATAGAGTTAACTTTGGAACCACGATGCGAGCGTAGTTACTATGATTTTGTAAATCTGTTTATACCACCGACTATTAATAATAGTCTACTAACAAACGAACTGGAAAATATTTCGAAAACATGTCAAACTATACAGAATGATTAAGTTACTCGAAATGTAATTTTTCTCAATTCTTTCAAATGTAACACCCTGTATATTTTTTCGCATTTTGATTCCCAGTGAAAAGTAGATACTAACTGATATAGGTTTCATAACCATAAGATGAACCTTTCTTGAGATATTGACGCTTTATTTGAAAATATTGATACACAGAAGAATAAATAAAACAAAATCCAGAGCAAATAAGAAAGTACGAATGGCAATTAAATTCTTTAACTGATAGGAAAACTTAATTAATAACTAAACAATAAGATAATTCTCTACACCTAAAAATAAGTAAAAACAAGTAAACATAAACGAATAATACCTTCAATTAAAATTAAATGTTCAAAATGACTAGCTAAATACTTCGCAATTCGCTCGGTAAACGAAAGATTCACTCGCACCAACATTAGAGGCGAAATGGATTGAACCGCAGCTCTAATTCTATTTTTCATATATTCGCTTGTGGTGGGAGAATGTTGGTAAACTTTTTCTTTAACGTAGCCCCAAAGGAAGAAATCAAGGGGCGTAAGATCCAGCCATCTGATTTCGCACACCACACCACATCAGATAATTTCTACAGACATATTGCCTAACGTTGATTGCATAGTATGGAGGGGCGCTATCTAGTTGAAACCACATTGTACAAATATTATCTACCTCGATATTTTCCAAAAGCTCGGGAAAATCATTTTCCAAAAACTGTAAATATTTTCTCCAGTAAGACTCCCATCAAAGAAAAAAAGGACCAACCACATTAAAATTGATTATACCACCCCACACATTAACTGACCATCGATGCTGGTGATCAACAGCTCTTAAGATGTGTCGATTAGTATCTGAATAGTGATGATAGTTGTGTGTATTAATATTGCCATTATTGTGAAAAGTTGCCTCATCCGTAAATAGAATGTTATTAACAAAATTGGGTTCTTTATTTACATTAGTAGTTATCCATTGGCAGAAAGATTCACGATTTTGAAAATCTATTTCACTTAAAGCTTGATATTGCTCGATATGATAAGGATGTAATTTGTTTTTTTTTTAATAAAGCTGCGAACTGTATTTCTATTTAGGTCTAGGTGTGTACTTAGCTCTGGTACTAATTTACGGAATTTCTATAAGAGATGCCACAACTTGAAACTCAATTTCCACATTTGGGCTTGTTTTTGCGTGCTTGGGATAACACACACTTCCGGATTTATAAATCACTCAGCTACATTCATAAACAATTCTTTCCGCAGCTGTGTTCTCTCTGGGTATCGTTCAAAGTACAAACGGGTAGCCAGCAAAGCATTTGTTAGAGTTTCATCGTAAATAAACGACAATCCAAAAACACACAAACTAGTGGAACAATATTTTAATGATTGAACAAACGTCAAAACAATAGATGCAATTTATTGTTCCCCTTTATTACGAGCGGCTAGCTTACCTGACTTGTTTTATTGAATTCTATTGTCATAGTAAATTTGTATTTTAGAATATTTTTACGTAAAAGCGCCAATATCTCAATCTATCACGGGGAATGGAAATGTGAAAAAATATACAGGGCGTTTCATTTGAAAAAATTGAGAAAAATTACATTTCGCGTAAGTTAATCCTTCTGTATAGCTTTAATGTCTTCGAAAAAGTTCGCAGTTTGTTTGTCAGTAGACTATTATTAATAGTCGGCGGTATAAACAGATTTAGAAAATCATAGTAACTACGCTCGCATCGTGGTTCCAAAGTTAACTCTGTTTTGGTACTAAAGTGATGATATCTGCTGAACGGTTAGTGATACAGGTACAAATTTCTATAGCTTTATTCTAAATGCAACGGTCAATCCAAAAATTAAAAAATATACAAGGTGTTCCATTTAAAACGACACAAGTTTGGGTTGGCATATTTTTGCCAATCACCCTGTATATACCTAAATATTTTATAATGTAGGTCCCTCTCCTCTTCTTATTATTTCTTCTTTCTCTCCTCTCCCTCTCTCCTCTCCCTCTCCCTCTTCTCCTCTTCTTCTCCCTCTCTCTCTCCTCTTTTTTTTTTCTTTTCTCTCTCTTTCTCTCTCTCTCCTCTTTTTTCCCTCTTCTCCCTCTCCTCTTCTTTTCTCTCTTCTTTCCCTCTTCTTTTTCTTCTCCTCTCTCTCCTCTCTTCTTTTCTCCTTTCTCTCTCCCTCTTCTTTTCTTCTTCTTTCTTCTCCCTCTCCCTCTTCTCTCCCTCTTTCTCTCCTCTCCCTCTTCTCTTCTCCCTCTTTTCTTCTCTCTTCTTTTCTCTTCTTTTCCTTCTCTCTCTTCTTGTCTCTCTCTCTCATCTCGTTATCTCCAGTCTCGTCTGTCTCCTCTGTCTCCATCTCGTCTCTCTCCATCTCATCTCCATCTCCGTCTCCATCTCCATCTCCGTCTGTCTCCATCTCCGTCTCCATCTATCTATCTCCGTCTCCATCTCTTCTCCATCTCCGTCTCCATCTCCTTCGTCTTGTCTCCGTCTCTCATCTCCATCTGTCTCATCTATCTCATCTCGTCTCCATCTTCTCCTCTCATCTTCTCCATCTCCTCTCGTCTATCTCGTCTCCATCTTCTCCATCTCCATCTCTCTCTCCATCTCCATCTTCTCCGTCTCCATCTCCAGTCTCCGTCTCCATCTGTCTTCTCCGTCTCTCAGTCTCTCCGTTATCTCCATCTCCATCTCCATCTCCATCTCCATCTCATCTCCATCTTCTCCATCTCTTCTCCGTCTCCATCTCTCTATCTCCATCTCCATCTCCATCTTCATCTTCTCCATCTCCATCTCCATCTCCATCTCTCATCTTCTCCATCTCCATCTCCATCTCCTCTCCATCTCCATCTCTCTCCATCTCATCTATCTCCATTTTTCTCCATCTCATCTCCATCTCCATCTCCATCTCCTCCCATCTCATCTCCATCTCCATCTCTCATCTTCTCCATCTCATCTCCATCTCTCATCTCCATCTCTCTCCATCTCCATCTCCATCTCCATCTTCATCTCTCTTCTATCTCCATCTCCATCTCTCTATCTCCGTCTCATCTATCTCCATCTCATCTTTTCCTCTCTCTCTCCTCTCTCTCTCTCCTCTCTTCGTCTTCCTTTCTCTCTCTTCTCTCTCTCTCCTTCTTTTTTTTCTCTCTCTCTCCTCTCTCTTTTTTTTTTCTCTCTCTCTCTCCTCTCCTCTTCTCTCTCCTCTCTCTCTCTCCTCTCCTCTCTCTCTCTCTTCTTCTTTCTCTTTTCTTCTTCTTTTCTTCTTCTTCTCCTCTTCTTCTTCTCCTCTTCTTCTCTCTTCTTCTTCTCTCTTCTTCTTCTTTTTTTCTTTTCTCCTCTTTTCTTCTCCTCTTTTCTTCTCTCTCTTTCTTTTTTTTTCTCCTCTTCTTTTTTCTTCTCTTTCTTTCTTCTTCTTTTTTTCTTTTTTCTTTTTTTTCTTCTTCTTCTTTTTTTCTTCTTCTCTTCTTCTCCTCTTCCTCTTTTCTCCGTCTGTCTTTCCTCTTCTCTCTCTTTCTCTCTTCTCTCTCTCTTTTCTTTCTTTTTTCTTCTTTTTTTCTCTCCTCTCTCCTCTTCTTCTCCCTCTTTTCTTTCCTCTCTTCTTCTCCTCTTTTTTTCTTCTTTTCTCTCTTTTCTTTTCTTCTTTTTCTTCTTTTTTTTTCTTTTCTTTTTTTTTTCTTCTTTTTTCTCCTCTTTTCTTTTCTTTTTTTCTTTTTTCTTCTTTTTCCCTCTTCTTTTCTTCTTCTTTCTTTTTTTTTTTTTCTTCTTTTTTTTTTTTCTTTCTCTTTCTTTTTTTTTTTTTTCTTTTTTCTTCTCCCTTTTTTTTTTCTTTTTTCTTTTTTCTTTTCTTCTTTTTTTCTCTTTTTTCTTCTTTCTTCTTTTTTCTCCCTCTTTCTTTCTTTTTCTTCTTCTTCTTTTTTTCTTTTTTTTTTTTTCTCTCTTTTCTCTCTTTTTTTCTTCTTTTTCTTTTTTCTTTTTTTCTCTTTCTTTTTTCTTCCTTTTCTTTTTTCTTTTTTTTTTTTTTTTTTTCTATCTATCTTCTTCTTTTTTCCTTTCTTCATATCTTTTTTTTTTTACCAAAATAGAATTGAAATCAATGAGGATGAAATTTACATTAAGATATTAAAGAAATTAGTAAAACCAGAATACAACCAAAACAAAGAAAAAAACTGGCTCAATTATAATTGAAGTAGATGAAAGAAACATGAGTTATTATTAAAAGAAAATAAATATAGGTGGACAAAATGTCCTATATTTAATTTTAATTTTAAAAGATGGTTTAAATGCTGGATATTATCATTTAGAAAAATTGCATGAGAAAAGAACATGTCATAAATGTGATGAAAATCATAAAGAGAATGAATGTACACAAATTCATTGAAATGTGTTGTATGTTTAAAAATAAAAATTATGTTTAAAAATAGAAGAAGATCATGATGCCCTTGTCCTGATAGCCGACATTTAAGAGAGCATTACAAGAAGAAAAAGAATAGGTTGGGAAGATAGTAAATAGCAATTAAAGGAAGGAAAGGAAATAATGTTATATACAAATTCACAAAGTATTATAGCACATAAAGATGAGATACATAATCAAATTATGAAAATTTTAAAGCCTGCGTTTATGGCATTATCTGAATCAAGACTAACAGACATTGATGATTATGAAATTAATGTTCCTAATTATAGTGTTATTAGATGCAATTCAGAAAATAGATATACTGGGGGAGTTATTTTATCTATCAGAAATGATATTAAATATGAAATTTTACTAGAAAAAAAGTTGATATCAAATTGTTGGTGTGTTGTGATTAGGGTACAAGAAAAAATATACAATGGAATAATAATTTTATTATATCATTCACCGAGTACATCACATAGTAAATTCATTAAATTTATTGAAGGTGTAATTGAAGAATTAATAATAAAAGATAAATGTTTAGTTATAGGAGATTTTAATATAGATTTTTCGGATGATTCATTTTACACAAAAAAATGCAAAATTTAGGTATGAAACAATATGTTTATGAACCAACCAGAATTACAAACGAAAGTCAAACAGTTATAGATTTAGTATTTGCTAATAACAAAATTAAAGTTGAAGTCATACATGAGCCCAAAATTACTGATCCGCAATGGTTAAAAATAGATTTGAATATGACAAAAAATTGTAATAAATACAGAAAATTTAATATTAGAAATTATAAAGAATTTAATATAGACGAGTTTAATGAAAAATTAAGAGACAAAATTAAGAATGATAAAGAAACAGAAATCAATTTGAGAACAAAAACATTTATTCATAATATTGTAAACACTTTAGACATTACAGCACCTTGGAAAGAATTTAAAATTCCAAAAGTGTGGGATGGTAAAAGATGATTTTCTGAAGAAATAAGAGAAGTGGCTAGAAGAAGGGATAGAGCTTATCAATATGCATTAAACATAAATTCTAACCAAGCATGGATACACAATAAAATTTTAAGCAATAATGTAGTTAATTTAATCAGAACTAAAAAAAGAGAATATTATGAAGATATGATTGATTATAATAAAAATGATAGTAAAGCATTATGGAAAACATTAAAGGTAATTCTGAAAGGTGAACCAATAGATCAAAAATATAATGATAAAATAAATTTTGAATTCACAGCTATTGCGGGTGAAGAAAATACTGCAGATAAATTTAATACATATTATATAAAAAGTATTAGTAGTATAGTAAATAGTATAAATTATCAATATAGATTGGAAGAAATTATGTATGTAAATGAAGATAAAGCAGTTATGGAAAATGAATTGAAATAGTGAGATTAGAAGATCTTAAGGAGATTATAATGAATTTACCAAATAAAAAAGGTACTGAAGAAGGTATAACTACCAACATATTAAAATTATCTTTTGATACTATTAAGGAAGAATATCTTGGAATAATAAATAGTTCTCTTCAGACCGGTTCTTTTCCAGAAAGTTGGAAAACATCAATAATAGTACCAACACCGAAAATTAATAAAGCAGTAAAAGCAAGTGATTTTAGACCTATTAACATGTTGCCTATATATGAAAAAGTATTGGAATTAGTAGTGAAACAACAGTTTGAAAAATATTTGGAAAATAATCACATTATAACTAAACATCAATCCGGTTTTAGAAAAAAATATTCTTGTGAAACGGCAATTCAAAATATTATTGATGACTGGAAATTAATGATTAGTAACAAAAAAATGGTGGGGTGATTTTATGGATTTAAAAGAGCATTTGAAACAATAGATACGGCAAAATTATTAATTAAACTAGAAAAATATGGAATTAAAAAAAAATGTTTTAAAATGATTTAGATGTTATTTAACCAATCGAAACCAAAAAGTTAAATTTAATAATGAATGGTCGGGATTAAAGACCACTTTATGTGGTGTACCACAGGGTTCAGTATTAGGACCCTTATTATTTATAATATACATAAATGATATAATAAACTGCTCCAAGGATTTTAATTTGAAGATGTTTGCTGATGACACATTAATATTTATAGAAGACGAGACCAGTGAAAAGTTAGAAAATAAATTAAATATCATATTTCATATTATAGAGGAATGGATGAATTCAAACATGTTAAAATTGAATGCGGATAAAACTAAATTCATGGTAATTAGAAGTATAAGAAGGGAATTTAAAAAGAATGTTGTTTTAAAATGTATGGATGGGACCCAAACCCAAGAGTAAATTTAATAAAATATTTAGGAATAATTATTGATGATAAACTAAAATTTAGTGAGCATTGTGATTATGTTTTAAAAAAAATAGGAAAAAAGACAAGTTTTTTGAAGAGAATTGGGATAAATATATCAAGATACGCACGTTGTTTAATATATAAAGTGATAATTCAACCACATTTTGATTATTGTGGAACATTATTTATTGGAATGGGTGAAACTCAAATTAATAAGTTACAAGTAGCCTAAAATAGGGCAATGCGGACAATATTACAGTGCGATAGAAAAACTAAAATAGAGTTAATGTTAAATGAACTTAAATTTATGAACGTTAGAGTTAGATTAAAATATAGAATTTGTATATTTATTTTTAAAATTTTAAAAGATATGTTACCCAAAAATTTGAAACAGAAATTAGAAATAGTAGGAAATACTGAAAAAATACAAACAAGGCAAGCAGGGAACATTGTATTAAAATTATATAAAACAAAAAGTACTCAAAAGTCAATATTTTATGAAGGGGTCAAAATTTTTAATGCATTACCATTAGAAATAAGAAAAGTATTTTTAAGCGATTATTAAACCAACATATGAGTAGGTAATTTGTAAATAGAAAATTAAATTACTTGTAATTTGTTATAATAATATTTGAGTTATAATTCAATAATTTTTATATTTTATAATCCTAAATGTTACAGAAAAGATATAATCGTTATAATTGTTTGTGATATCTCAATAATTTTATTTTATTAACGTACCTATTTTGTTATAAATTAGACTTATATTTTATAAATAGCAAAACTTTGTAAGTAGATTAGAATTATAACTGTTTATCATGTTTCCATAGATAGTATTGTAATATTGTTATTATTTTTGTTAATTGAAATATTTTGAGATTTTTTGTTAATTGTTATTACCTAATTGTAACGTGATTGTAAATAGCTATTGTAGCTAATAAAGATCAAATAATCTAAAAAAAATATAATCTCTCTCTCTCTCTCTCTCTCTCTCTCTCTCTCTCTCTCTCTCTCTCTCTCTCTCGCTCTCTTAACGCAACGGTTACTGTTTATTTCAAATCTGTTTAAATTTAAATTGCACATGACGATAAGTAGTCCATTATTAAATCTTGAACAGTTTGAACCTACACTCCTGAAATAGGGTAGCTACACAGTAGCTTAAATTTAATTCTTTTGACTAATCTTTTATACAACATTCAACTGTCCTTTTAAATAATATTCATCGCCCTATTGAAATTCCAGTGACGTAATAATTACACCTATACACTAAAAAGATAAATTTTTCCGTACAAATGCAAGTTCATGCAATATCAGTAATGCGCCGTACACACAATATATCACTAAATATACCTAGAGCGTCAAAATATTTTTACAATCAGTCGGAGTGCAACTTTTTTTATATAAGACAGACTTTATCTCTGTTCTTTTCGAGATTTTATCACTGACCATTTAATCTACGTTGAATTACGTTTATTACAATATCTGTCACAAGTTTCTTCGACCTCTTCTAGGAATAAAGTGTGTCCAGAATATGATGAATGTAATATTACACATTTGAGTAAATTATACTTGCTTATATGTAGCTATCATCTGTAATTCTAGATTCCTATGATAATCAATTAAAAACAATACGAGCGATTTTTTCAACGAAGGTAAAAGGTATGCGTAAACTGTGGTCGATATCATATTGGTTGGAGATGAGGTAGGCTGTCACATTCACATAGTAGGTCTTCTTGGGAAGGTTTTTTTATTGCGTTATTGGTGTTACTAATTTACATAGTCCAAATTCTTAAAATGTGTTTAATTAAAAATTTATTAAAGATATCTGGTGTGGAACATCACACGACCTTCCAACCTACAGAATGGAAATTAAAAGAAATAAAATAACTTTAATAACAATTTTTTTGGGATAATTATGAAATTTCTTTTATAATTGGTTAATTACGAAAATAGGCAACATTGTAATAATAAACAAACGTTAACACACATCTAGATGGTAACTTAAAAACTTAAAAGAAATGAAATAATTGCTTTCTCATATACGTACAGTTGGGGCAACAAAAATGGGACACTATGGTTTTACAAGTTCAATGGGCATATCTACTTTAAGTATACGTGACCTTCGTACATAACAATTGCAGTTCAGTCAAACTTAAATGCAATGCATCGATGACATAAGTAGAATGCTATGATCAATTTTGATCTTATTATATTATGCTTTAGAACATACAACAAAAAAAACTTGGTTTGATATTTCAAAGTAACTAAAATCTAAAAAGAAAAAAACAAAATTTGAAAAACTACATTTAAAAAATCTAATTATAATACTTTGGTGATTAGGTCAGAAATTGTTAAAACAAAAATTAATAAAGAAATACTTTTAGAGTAATTTAGTGATTAATGCAGTAACATGAAATTAATAATGTGTATGACCGCCCTCGTTGTCAATGCACTCCTGCAATCGTCTAGACATTGACGCTACTAAATTCTGCAGATAATCGATTCCAACAGCCTCCCACGTATTTTAAATCGCCGCAATTAACTGGTCACGGTTTAGGCAATGAAATGTAGTCCTTGTTGGTCTTGAATTGTCTTTCTGACCAAAGCCCAAACGTTTTCAATAATATTGAGATCTGGGCTTTTTGCTGGCCACGGTAACAAACGAACGTTGTTTTCCTGAAGCCAATTTCGGACTCTCCGTGACGTGTGTATAGGTGCATTATCCTTGTAACAATAAATTCATTATAACCACAGTAAAAATTCAAAAGTTAAATAAGATAATATTCATATCTTAACTTACTTGTTGGAAAATGTAGTCTTCTTCACCATATAAAACTTGAACAGGAGTCATGATAGTTTCCAGTATGTCTAAATATGCTTTGGAATTCATGCGCCCGTCAATTATCCAACCCCTGGCCCGCGATGGCTTACCCAACCCCAAACATTTACAGAAAAACGACCACTACGTTTTTTAAAATTAACATATTCATATATCGCCTGGCAAATTCTAAACGACATCCTTTGTTATCATTTGTTAATAGTTCTTTAGTGGCCGCTTAGTATTGTTTTATTACAACTTCTTTTAATCTAGCCCGAACCGTTGCACGACATCCAGGAAATACTGTTTCATTTTTAGCAACCCTGTAGCTCGTAAAAGGATGATCTCTTACTTAAGCAACTAATTCTTCGCCTTCAGCTGGTGTAGATATTCTTCGTCTGTCACTATCGGCTGCTCTGGCTATCGTATGTTGGACAGTCCATTTTATTCGCACTCGTCCCACAGTAGATCGCCACACATTTAATAATCGCGAAATTTCGCGAACACTTTTACCACTCTCTAATTCAGCAACGATACGAGCTTTTAAATCAATGGTAGTATGAACAGGCATTTTAGAAGGAATCCTAGAAATACTATTAAACTAAACTAAACGGAACACAAGAATATTTAGAAATGAGAAATATGTAATTATTCAAAACTCTAAAAATAGTATTAAACTAAACTAAACGGAACACAAGAATATTTAGAAATCAGAAATAAGTAATTATTCAAAACCCTTATCTGTCATACTGTCATTATTACTAATAATCTAAGGTGTTGGGATTAATCAATAATAAAATTAAGTAGTCAGTTACTAATTAAAGTAGATAAGCCCATTGAACTTGTATTGTGTATTGTGTCCCGTTTTTTGTTGACCCAACTGTACATATAAAGAGAAAGTAATGTAATCTGTTTAAATTTTCAGACACTATTTTTACATTTCTCGACGTTTTGTGGCCTAAACAATACGAAAAACATTTTTACAAAAGAAAATCTCGTGTCTGTGTGTGCGTGTGTGCGATCTCTTTTGAAACATTATAGCTGTCGATAAAAAACAAGTTTTTAGAACACAAAAATTTATGTCTGTGTGTCTGTTTATGTGTGTGCGAGATATCTTTTGAACCATTAAAGCTATCGATATGAAACTAGGTACAAAAATTATTTGCCATAAAACCTAGGTCGTTCGTTAATCAGCAAAATTCAACCAGTGGCGGAGCATTTTTAGGAGATTACAAAATTAAAAAAAAATAAATTGCTTTAAAATTTAAAGAGTTAGATAATTAAAAAAACAAAGTAATACTTTTTTATATAATTTTAAAATAAAAAATATATAAAAACCCGTGGCGAGTCGTTTTTAGGGTTTAAACACAATATGGCGTATGACGATGGCGTGCGTGAAAATTGCTCTAATACTTTGTGTGCTGTTTGTAACAAAATCACGGCGAAAAAGGGTTAAATGTGTAAAGTGCTCGTTTCTACCACGAAAGTTGTGCTAAAACAAAATTAAAGCTAGTTACTATTGTTGATTGTGAACATATCATATGTCGTGGAATTGAACAGGACGTAAGTTATAAAACCGGTTTATCTCAGTTAAGTGACAAGACCAATGAGGCAGACTACCTCAAAGCAATTATAAGTGACAAAATTCGTTTGATTGCACTTTCAGATGATAAAGTTAAGCTTTTGAAAATAAAATTAAGGTATTAGAACAAATGCGAGGTCGGGTGTTACCGATAAGGATAATAAATTTAATAATTCTAAAAGTTTATTATACATAAATTCTAGTGAACAAATTGGAAAGGACTATCTACAAAACAAAGCACTTTCTAAGATTAATTTAAATATTAATGGTAGAATGTGTCAAGATCAATAGAAATTGCTAATACATTAAATTCATACTTTTTGACTGTTCCCTTACCGGTCAAAAATCAAATTTATTTATTACCAGTTTGCAGAAACGTTCCTAATTATAATTTAAAAAATGCTAGGGAATATAAAAGTTCACTTTTTATTTCTTATTTTGTAGAAGAAGAGTTATTGAATCTATTAACTATCAGTTTGAAAAACAAACAGGCGTTCGATTACGATGATGTACCTGTCTTCAATGTCAAAAGAACACTTTCATTTTTAATAAAACCTATCAATTATTTAGTAAATTCATCTTTCTTTACTGGGGAATTTCCAACAATACTAAAAATATGTAAGGTAGTATCGGTCCACAAAAAAAATAACGTCACAGATAAGGAAAATTATAGACTAGTCATAATTTCCTCAGGTTTTCCAAAAGTTTTTGAGTACAGCTTTTTAAATCGCTTGACACATTATTTGAATAAATAAAATATTCTGAATCAAAACCAACATGGTTTCAGATCACAAAAATCAACCATTTCTGCAATTTGGAACCTCCAAGAAACAGCATGCATGGCAAGAGATGAAAATCCCATTGCTATATTTTGTGACTTATCTAAAGCATTTGATTATGTAAATATCAAAATACTTTGTGATAAATTAAGTGCTCTTGGGGTAAGAGGGGTGTCTTTAAAATAGCTGTCCTCATTTTTATATAATAGATCTCAGTATGTATCTTTAAGGTACACCAGAGAAGATTTTAATAAAATTGCAAACTAGAAATCACTCTTATTAAATATGGGCATTCCACAGGGTTTAGTAATAGGCCTTGTCCTATATTTATTATACATAAACGACATGTTTGCCATCATAGCCATTTTACAATATACGTAGGTGGTGCATGAGTTGTTTTATCAAATAAAGATGATAATGTTTTAAAAGGTACTTGTACTCAAGCACTGCAAAACCTAACCGCCTAGTTTTCACGAAGTGACTTATATTTCAATATCGCTAAAACACGATTTATCAGATTTCATCACGCACAAAAGAAATGTGAAACTTTAAATTTAAAATTAAATAGTCAATCTTTATTACGAGTAGATAAAACAAAATTCTTAGGAGTAACCATCGATCAAAATATAAATTGGAAATCTCACTGCTCAGCACTGATGTCTAAACTTCACTATTTAGTTTTCCTTTTTAAAAATTTACATGTCCTCAATCCTGTCCAATTAATAAGTTTATATTATGAAGAAGTTTCATCAAGGTGGTATTTTCTACTGCAGAAATTCATCAAAGGCTACTGAAGTTTCCATTGCCCAAAGAAAGATAGCTAGGTAAATTTTTGGCGTGTCTAGCATTAATTTTGTCTACAAAAAATTAAAAAGTCTTACATTCATTATGCGGAATACTAATCTATAAACACTGCGTGTATGTGCACAATAACAAACCTAATTATAATTTAAATTCTGATGTACATAATTATATGACCAGATCTACCACTAATATTCACTTGCCTTACTGCAAAATATACAATCTCCCTTGTTTTTTGGTCCACATATCTATAATAATTTACCAAAAAATATAAGAAACATTTCAAATATAAACCACTTTCAGCGGGAAATAAAACAATTTCTAGTACAAATATGTTTCTACTCCTTATCTGGATTTTACAACGCAACTTAAAGATAATATGATATCTTTAAGTCTAGTCTAGTCTACCACTTGGTAAGATAATTGCAATATGGTATTTATATGTACATTTACATATTCATATTTTTATACGCTGTATACGTTTGCATAACCATTAAGTAAATTGACACATCCTATACAGTCTACTTTGTCATAAGGAAATAAATTTTTATTATTGTTATTTTATTATTATTATTTATAGGGTACAAAATTGTGCATTTTTTAATTTATCAACAGCTTTTTCTGAAGGTCGGTTATATTATATATATTATAAATGATTTGTCAAATAAACAAATCAAAATGGCGAATCAAAAATGGGGTATTATCGTGGTTAAAATCCCATATGACTCAATTCAGGTATTGTGGGCTTTGAAGTTATTTATTTACATATATGAGAAAGTATTATGGCAGATCATTTGGCAACGGTTCTTTAAATATAATTTTTTTAAGATAACTATGCAATCTCCTTTTTATACGTTCATAACGAAAACAGGCAACATTGAAGAAACATAAACAATAATGTACGTCAGAACGACGTTTAAAACTTAATGAGAGAGAGATTAATAGACATATACGCTAACTTAAAATTCCAAAGTCACCGCTTCTATAACACAATTTAATCATCTTCAGTAATTTTTAATAAATATGTCTTCACATTTTCTTGTAAAAATAATCGTTACTCAGATATTGAACAAACTTAAACTAACACCTAAATTCAACATTAGGAAGTTCTTGCCGCTAAACTACGCGTGGTATGAAAAAATTACGTAGAACATAATTAATCGATAAGTTGTATACCTGGGTATTTTTATGTCTTTGAAATACGAAGTTGTTTTGTAAATATTTTATGAAAACTATAAACTGCCCATAATAAAACACCCCTCTACCCGCTGGATTTCTCCCGAAATCTAATTAGATATAAGTGAAATGAAAACAAGCTTAAACACAAAATCAAATGTACGCTCGCAAGTGCGCGCAAGTAGGGACGCAAACAGGCACACACAAGCACACGCACATGCACACACACACACACACACATACACACATATACACACACACTCACAGATACACAAACATACACACACATGCACGCATGCACACACACAGACACGCACGCACGCACGAACGTACACACACACCACACCACAGCACCGCACGCCACCCGCAACCACACACCACTCACCTAAGCTAAGCACAACCCACCTTCGCACAGACAAGCACACGCGTGCTCACACACACACACACAACCACACACACCACACACACACACACACACACAACACACAACACACACACACACACCACACACACCACGCACCACGCACACACACACACACCCACACCAACCACTTCACCGCCCCACTCACACACCCACCCACCCACACCCAGACAGCGCACACACAACACCAACACACACACACACACACACCACACACACACACACCACACACACACACACACACACACAACAACACACACACACAACACACACACACAAACACACACAGCACACAACACAACACACAACAGACACAACACACAACAAACACACACAGAACAACACACACGCACGACACGACACACAGACACACACACACACAGCCCAGCCGCACAGACACAGACCACCACACACAACACAACACGACACACAAGCACAACACAACACAACACAACACACACAACACACACACACACAACACACACCACACACACAGACACACACAACACACACACAACACACAACACAACACACAACACACACACACACACACACACAACACACACACATACGCAACACACACAGACACAACACACAACACACACACCAGACACAACAAACACAACACAACAGACACACCCACAACACAACACAACACAACACACACACACAACACACAACTGACACACACACACACAACACACACACACACACAAACACAACACAACACACACACAACACACACACACAACACACACACAGACACACACAACACAACCACACAGACACAACACACACACACACACACACACACACAGACACACACACAACACACACACACACACACACAACACAGACACACACACACACACACACACACACACACACACAACACACACACACAGACACAGACACACACAGACACACACACACACACACACAACACACACACAACAAACACACACACACACAACAGCACACACGCACAGCACACAGACACACGCACAGACACGCACAGCACACAGACACACACAGCACAACACGCACACAGCACACGACACGCACACACACACAGACACACGCACAGACACACGCACCACGCACACACGACACAGCACACACACACAGACACAACACAGTACACAGCACACAGCACATACACAGCACACAACACACACACACACACACACAACACAACACAAGACACACACAGCAACAGCACGCACGCACAGCACATAGACACACGACACAGACAGACACACGACACAGCACACGACACACGACACAGCACAACACACACACACACACACACACACAACACAGCACACACGCACATAACACAGACACACACACAACACAAAAGACACAACCACACAACACAGACATAGACACACGAACACAGGCACACACGCACACAGACACACGCACACACGTACACACGCTCACTCACACACACACACACTACATACACGCACACATACGCACATACGCACATACAGACACACAATGACACACACCCACACAAGCAAACACGCACGCACACACGCACACACGACTACACGCACACATCCACGAACACGTACACATACTCACATACACACACGCACACACACGCACGCACACACACACACACACACACACACACACACACACACACAACACACACACACACACACAGACACTGACACAGACACAGACACTGACACAGACGCAGACACATACACAGACACACACACGGACACGGACACGGACACGGACACGGACACGGACACGGACACGGACACGGACACGGACACGGACACGGACACGGACACGGACACGGACACGGACACGACACGACACGGACACGACACGACACGGACACGGACACGGACACGGACACGGACACGGACACGGACACGGAAACGGACACGGAGTCGGATACGGATACGGATACGGACACAGACATGGACGCGGACACGTTTTTGACTTCAAAGAGTTGTACTTATTACTCATTGCATACTACTCTCTTTATTATTATAATGTATAGTGCTAATGAACTTTAAGCGTACTATTTCATTATCGCATGTAACATTACATCTGACTTTCGCCCTATCTCATAACACTAGTTTTATTTGCGGTTCACATAAACTAGTAGGGAACAATAAATTTGGTTATTCTTTTGTTGCTAATCCTTTGATAGTGATTTTTCAAAACAAGCCACCTTGTAGTGACAACGAATTTTTATTATTTGCTTTTCGGGCTGCTTATTTAATGAGAGTTTTTGGCTTTTCTTGGTTATTTTAGGATTGAGATTTTTGGAAATAGAACTTCATTGATGAAATTAACGTAAAGTAAAATTGAAACAAATAATGTTGATGGCCCTCTTAAAAATATTTTGACGCACTGCGTATATGAAGTTTTGTGGTGTGCGATGGACGTAGCTTTATAATATATGCACCTGTTTGCACAAAAAACTTTTGTTGTGTGTACGTAATGTAATGTATGTTGGTGTAAATTCTACGCCACTGGAATTTTTGGTAAAGCGTTGAATACTATTTAAATGTGGTATAAATATTTGTCAGTTGAAAGTATTAAATTTTAGTGATAAATAATGCTTTAGTAATAGCCCTATTTTAAGGAATATGAATTTAAAACCGCTGTAAATGTGTAGCGTGTGAATTTATGATATATTGAGATTGTATTAAAGTGTGGAGGAAGAATATGTATGTATATTTTTGATTGTATAAATGACACGAAACTGCATAATGGAAAACTTTATGTATGCTCAAGGAGAAATGCTGTTGAATTTACTGAATTTTGCGGAAAGAAACTTCGCGCACATGTGGGAATTTCATAAAAGTCTGATCCAGATCTTAATATTATGTAGAGTAAATACTAATGCGACATTGAAATGTTTCAAACAGTTATTTTTATAAAAAGTTCAAGATGGCTGAAAGTTTGGCCTTAAGTGGTACAGTGGTGCTGTTTCTCGTTCGGTCCGCAGTAAAGACGTTTGTTAGAAATTCCTCTGGGATAGATTGTTTTGGTTTGAGCGGGATAAGTATGATTAAGTTTTGCGGGGTGGATACCTGAAGGTATATAAGTGACAAGGTAGAACACGGTGACACTCGCGCTTAGAGTTGTTCTTAAGAAGGCGGTCGCGCGCGAGCATTTTTGTAACAATCTATACTAAGTTTTCATTTGTAAATAATTAGTGTCACAGTGCATATTAGTTTACTGCAAAAACTCATTTTGGGGCTAAACTTTTACAAATGAAGTGGTTAATGTGAATTGGTAACTGCTATTGAGCCTTTCCAAAAGTGTTTAAACAGATTTTTAATAAACAGTAATCATTGTACTAATACGAACTATTGTGTATTAAACCCACGCGATCGAAAAGAAACGTGAAACCATCCTTTGTGCAATTAAACGGTGTGTTATCCTTGTAAATTGATGTTGAAGGTATCGGATGTTAATAATACTGGGGTAAATATATGTGATTATTAACAGCACTTAATCCACCGTTTATAGCCGATTAAGAATGTAGTGATCCAATGTAATTAAGATATTCTGTGACAAACACTCTTTAGAAGAGCATCCATTAAATAAAATTACCCAATTTTTATACGCGTTTAAAGACGTGAATGAACACGGACATCTAAGTTAGCGAATAGCGTGGAGGCCATTGTATGTAAATATTTAAGCCGGTTATTAGTGGCAAGTGTATCTCAGGATTAATTAAAGTCAATTAACCCTAGCGGATACGATATTACACCTGATAAGGGATTACTAAATTTATATATGTAAGAATAATTTTAAATATTTGAAAAGTGGAAGTTTGATTACCTTTACAGATGTCATTGTTTATATTGTAAATTTTACTCAGACATTAAGGATAATCAATCCCCATTACCTGTTATTATGTTTAGATTATAAGATTTAGGAACCTTAATTTATAAGAATTGTTTTTTTTTGTGTGTTGCTTATCGTAAGAAATATATGCAAATTCTGCAAAATTGGTTAATAATAGAGTTAGATTAGTTAACTTATTCTTCTCTTTAAATTGTGTTAGACCTTTCTTACAGTTTAAAGTTTTAAAGAAAACCGGTATTACATTATTATTAGGTGTCTTTGTTATCTTTTGTGTTTGAAGCTATCTAAAGGATTACATAATCAAACTTTCGATATTTTGGCTAAACAATTGCTCTGAAAATTTTTCAGATCTACTACCAAATTTAATTAATTCATCAAAATTCATTGAGTACACAATACTGGTGACGATTTATCTATTAAGTAAGTTTCATATTTAAATAGAATTCAGATTTGCAACGTTCAAATAAATTTTAAAGATAAAGAATTGCAAATAGTATTTGAGAAAATATATGATTGGTAAATGACGCGCTGTTCCTTTTTCCAATTTTTAGGTTACGAATTATTGTGGTTAAAAATTAATATACAGAAATATTATTCTTTTTTAACTCTTATCCGGGCAACTGGGGTCCAATGGACCCACGCGGTGTTACAAATGGGCATATCTCGATTATTATTTAATTTTTGACAAAATGCCGGTATGGTTTCCATGGAAATAGTATTAATTAAGTTTTCCTTTTGTCAAAAGTGGGAAACTTGATCTACTTTTCAATAAATAATTATTGTTATATAAAACTTACATAACCGGGCAATGTGAGTCCAATGGACCCTCGCGTGGTGGTTACAATTGATGCATCTCATGTATATAATATTTTCATAATTGATTACATATTTATCAGAATAATTAGCGGATTTGAGAGTTACTTTGTTTTCAAGGCTAATTGTTATGAAAAATGCAATTAGTATTGAATTTTTGTAGAGTAATCTAAGTCATTTGGCAGTTAGATAATGTTAAAGTTAGTCTTTTAGTCATTACCTACTTATGGATTATGAGTAATTTGCTATTAGTGGTGAATTTAGAATATCTATTTGTAATTTAT
Source organism: Vesta saturnalis (assembly GCA_036346205.1). NCBI lineage: Eukaryota > Metazoa > Arthropoda > Insecta > Coleoptera > Lampyridae > Vesta > Vesta saturnalis. The sequence goes on along the minus strand of JARFJB010002256.1, from coordinate 297,730 downwards.
TGTATTTTATTCAAGAATTTGGATTTTATTTTCAAAGAATGTAAGTAGTCTGGAATGTTGGTTATTGGCAAAGATAAAAGTTTTAGTTGAATAGTAATTACCTTGGAATTTATTTAGTATCCTTCCCTTGCTGTGTACTATATATATATATATATATATATATATATATATATATATATATATATATATATATATATATATCCAGTCATTTAATACTAGGGAACTATTCGTATTTTTGTAAACGAAGCGCAAGTAATGCAAGGACAACAAAGGCAATGTTGTGAAAAATGCTATAAAAATGTTTGTAATCAACATTCTGTCACTGCTATTATTATCTGTAATAACTGCAATACACAGTTTTCTTTTATAGAAAACTATGAAGCTTAATTTGTACACATATTCCAGTAATAACTACTTAGTACAAGAGAGTAATGAAAAGGAAAAGAAGGGACCATCGGACCCACACTGACATGCTTACTAAGACTACTTGCCAGGACACAGTTACATAGGAGTTATTTAAGAATTTGTTACAACTCTAAATAGTCTTTTACATTAACAGAAGAAAATATCCAGATAACGTCTTACTATCTTAATTATGGTATATGGGATTAATAAGTTTACGATAACGTATGTTTTAAACATCATTAATCTTTGGATACATTTATTTAATGGTAATTGAACTTGAACATTTTCAAAATTGAATTGACGGGTATGTAGTTCAGATTAAGATAAATATTGAGACTACTGTCACGAAATTTAACGTACCTTCAAGGCGAAAGGGTGTTCTACAGATTGAATGTTTGAACTTAAATGGTATATGAATTTACGCGTATACAATTATACTTCCATAGTCAGGTAGGATTAACAACACCTCATAGGACTATTTATTTTAAGAAATTTCAGATTATGGTGGCGTCCATAGAAAATGTTTCCTGGATTGAATGTTGTTTTGTTGTTTATGGCAAGCGCAAGATGTTTGAACCTAAATTTCAACCATTGTTCTTCTTATATCAAACCGCCTATTTCCACAACAGTTAACTTGGCAAGCCTTCGCGACGCCTAATGCTGGATTATACTACACCTTTACTGTTGGCCTTACAGCATGTTATTTTATTTTGATTGCATGCAAACGTTATGAAGCTCTAATATGGAGCACCTGTTCAAGCACAAGACCACTTTGATTTACCTGGTAAGTGCTACAAAAGGTAAGAAAATTGTTTTTTGAACATTGCTGTGGTCAAGCTTTCGTTAGTGCTAATTAATCCTCTACCTGATTTTAATCAAACGCGCCTTATTTACGAGTTTCCTGATTTGATTTATGTTATTCATTTATGTATTCACCTACATTCAAAACATCACCATATCCACCTCAAACACCGAGATACCGGCACTCAGTCCTCTTATTTGTTACACCAGATTCTATTGCTACTCACAACCGTAATAGTTTGCAATCACGTTATGTACATAACGGAAGAAACCTATAATTACGGGGAAAAAAACAACGAAAAAAACAAGCAAAAAAAAAAAACACACCAAACCAAAGAAACCAAAAACCATAAATAAAAAAAACAAAAGAAAAAAGCAAAAGCAAACCAAAGAAAAACCCCCCCAAAACGCCAAAACCAGCCAACACGCCAGAAAGGCCCAAACAAACACAACAAAACCCCAAACCCAAAAGAACCCCAAACGAAAGAAAAAAAAAGAACCAAAACCAGAACGAAAGAACGAAAAACCCCAGAAAAACACGAAAAAGAATGAAAGAAAACCGCCAAGCCGGGCAAACCAAGAAAGAACCAAAAAACCCAACAAGAACAAGAACACGAACAAACACAAAAAAAGCAAAAAACAAAAAAAAGAACAACCAACAAAACAAACCAGAAAAACAGAACAAAAAAACCAACAAAAAGAAAGAACGCGCCGGCCCAAAAAGAAAAAGAAAAAGCAGAAAGAAAAAAGACACAAACCGAAAAAGAAAAAAAAAAAAAAAAAAAAAACCAGACAAAAACCCCAAAAGAAAGCCAAAAACAAACAAACAAAAAACCCACAAACCAAACCCAACAAAAAAAACACAAACCAAAAACCCAAAAAAACAAAAACCACCCCAAACCCTCCAAGCCAACCCAAAAACAAAAAACCCAACAACCCAAACAACAAGACAAAAAAAGAAAAAAAAAACCAAATTACCCCAAAAAAAACCCAAACCCCAAAAACAAACCAAAAAACCAAAAAACTTTAAATGAACAGAACAACAAGACGAAGCACAAACACAACAGACACAAACAACACTAACAGACTAAGAAACACGACGAAAACAGAACAGAGTACAACACAACACAACAACACAAACACCATAACACCCAAACAAACAAGGACAAGGGCAATACATTTCAACAAGAAGACACAACAAGCACAGTACAGCAAGCGACAAACCAGACACACAAACAAAAAAACTAACAAAACACAAGCAGACAAACACAGACACAGCACGGGCAACACAAACCACAGATACAGACACAACAAAGATACTGACACAGACACAGACACGACACAGACACTACACAGACACAGACACAGCACAGAGCAGAACGAGAACACTACAGCACAAACAATACAAGACACAGACACAGACACAGACACAGACACAGACACAGACCAGACAGGCACAGACACAGACAAACACAGACACAACAGACCAGACACAGACACGACACAGACACAGACACTGACACAGACACAGACAAACAAACAAAACCTGACAAGACACAGACAGACAAACGCACGACCAGCACAGACACAGACACAGGAACACGACAGAACACCAGACACCACACACCAGCCACAAGACCAAGCACATACAGACTAACACTGAACAACAGAAACAAACACCAACACAAAGACACAGACACAGAACAAATCTCCACAGACACCAGCACTAGCAAGAACCCAACGACACAACACAACACAACGAACGAACAAAGCAAACAACACAGACACAACACAGACACAGACACAACAACAGACACAACACAACCAACACAACTAACACAACCAGCACAAAACAGAACACAAGACCAAATTGCACAACACAACACTGACAAGAACAAACACACAGACAAGACTGAACAGACACAGACACGACACAGACACAGCAGAACAAAAAACAGACAACAACAAGACACAACAAGACAGACAAGACAACCAAGACACAGACACAGACGACCAGACAACCAACACAGACACAGATACAGCACAGACACAACAGACACAGGACCAACAACAAGACACACACACAGACCAGACACAGACACGAAGAACAGACACAGATACAGGCACAGACCAAACCAACGAAAGAATAACAGACACAGACACGGACAGTCACCAACAACAACAAACAATACTAGACACCAGACAGACAAACACAGACACAGACACAGACACAGACACAGACAAAAACACAGCACAGACACAGCACAGACACAATCAGACAAGACACAGACACAGACACAGACACAGACACAGACACGAAAAAAAACAAACACAGAAACAACACGAACACAGAAGCACACAGACACAGTACGCACAGAACAGACACAGAACAGTAACCAGACAGGAAGAACAGACACAGACACAGACAGACATAACAAACAGAAAGACGAATAGAAAAGAAAAGCCAGACACAGCTGACACACAGAAACAAGACAACAGACAACACAGCAATTACAACTAAAGGACTAAACCACGACAAGACACAGACACAGACACGTTTCAGAAAGAACAGAAAGATACTAAGCAAAAAAAAGCAAGCAAAAATAAACAAACAAAATAAACAAACAAACAAAACAACCAGCACAGACACACAAAAAAACCAAGTACAGAAAAGACAGAACAGGCCAGACACTACAACTACAAGACACAGACACAGACACAGACACAGACACAGACACAGACACAGACACTGACAGACACAGACACAGACACAGACAGACACAGACCCAGGCACAGACACAGACACACACAGACACAGTAACAGACATAGAGACAGACACAGGCGCAGACACAGACACAGACACAGACACAGACACAGACACAGACACAGACAGAGACACAGACACAGACACAGACACAGATACAGACACAGACACAGACACAGACACAGAAACGGACACGGAGACGGATACGGACACGGACCCGTTTTTGACTTCAAAGAATTGTACTTATTAGTCATTGCATACTACTCTCTTTATTATTATAATGTATAGTGCTAATGAACTTATCGCATGTAACATTACATCTGACTTTCGCCCTATTTCATAACACTAGTTTTATTTGCGGTTCACATAAATTACTAGGGAACAATAAATTTGGTTATTCTTTTGTTGCTAATCCTTTGATAGTGATTTTTCAAAACAAGCCACCTTGTAGTGACAACGAATTTTTATTATTTGCTTTTCTCGTTGCTTATTTAAAGAGAGTTTTTGACTTTTCTCGGTTATTTTAGGATTAAGATATTTGGAAATAGAACTTCATTGATAAAATTAACGTAAAGTAAAATTGAAACAAATAATATTGATGGCCCTCTTAAGAATATTTTGACGCACTGCGTATATGAAGTTTTGTGGTGTGCGATGGACGTAGCTTTATAATATATGCACCTGTTTGCACATAAAACTTTTGTTGTGTGTACGTAACGTAATGTATGTTGGTGTAGGTAAAGCGTTGAATATTATTTAACACATGTTTAAATGTGGTATAAATATTTGTCAGTTGAAAGTATTAAATTTTAGTGATAAAAAATGCTTTAGTAATAGCCCTATTTTAAGGAATATGAATTTAAAATCGCTGTAAATGTGTAGCGTGTGAATTTATGATATATTGAGATTGTATTAAAGTGTGGAGGAAGGATATGTATGTATATTTTTGATTGTATAAATGACATGAAACTGCATAATGGAAAACTTTATGTATGCTCAAGGAGAAATGCTGTTGAATTTACTGAATTTTGCGGAAAGAAACTTCGCGCGCATGTGGGAGTTTCATAAAAGTCTGATCCAGATCTGAATATTATGTAGAGTAAATACTAATGCGACAATGAAATGTTTCAAACGGTGTGTTATCCTTGTAAATTGATGTTGACGGTATCGGACTTTAATAATACTGGGGTAAATCTATGTGTTTATTAACAGCACTTAATCCACCGTTTATAGCCGATTAAGAATTTAGTGATCCAATGTAATTCAGATATTCTGTGACAAACATTCTTTAGAAGAGCATCCATTAAATCAAATTACCCAATTTTTATACGCGTTTAAAGACGCGAATGAACACGGACATCTAAGTTAGCGAATAGCGTGGAGGCCATTGTATGTAAATATTTAAGCCGGTTATTAGTGACAAGTGTACCTCAGGATTAATTAAAGTCAATTAACCCTAGCGGATACGATGTTACACCTGATAAGGGTTGCTAAATTTATATATGTAAGAATAATCTTAAATATTTGAAAAGTAGAAGTTTGATTACCTTTACAGATGTCATTGTTTACATTGTAAATTTTACTCAGACATTAAGGATAATCAATCTCCATTACCTGTTATTATGTTTAGATTATAAGATTTAGGAACCTTAATTTATAAGAATTGTTTTTTTGTGTGTTGCTTATCGTAAGCAATATATGCAAATTCTGCAAAATTGGTTAATAATAGAGTTAGATTAGTTAACTTATTCTTCTCTTTAAATTGTGTTAGACCTTTCTTACAGTTTAAAGTTTTAAAGAAAACCGGTATTACATTATTATTAGGTGTCTTTGTTATCTTTTGTGTTTGAAGCTATCTAAAGGATTACATAATCAAACTTTCGATATTTTGGCTAAACAATTGCTCTGAAAATTTTTCAGATCTACTACCAAATTTAATTAATTCATCAAAATTCATTGAGTACACAATACTGGTGACGATTTATTTATTAAGTAAGTTTCATATTTAAATAGAATTCAGATTTGCAACGTTCAAATAAATTTTAAAGATAAAGAATTGCAAATAGTATTTGAGAAAATATATGATTGGTAAATGACGCGCTGTTCATTTTTCCAATTTTTAGGTTACGAATTATTGTGGTTAAAAATTAATATACAGAAATATTATTCTTTTTTAAATTGGGTGTGAGTTATTTAAGAATTTTTGTTACAACTCTAAATAGTCTTTTACATTTACACGAGGTATATGTGAAAATATCCAGATAACGTCTTACTATCTTAATAATGAGTATATGGGGTGTGATTAATAAGTTTACGATAACGTATGTTTTAAAATTTTATTAGTCTTTGGATACATTTATTTTTAATGGTAATTGAACTTGAACATTTTCAAAATTGAATTGACGGGTATGTGGTAGTTCTGAGATTAAGATAAATTTATTGAGACTACTGTCACGAAATTTAACGTACTCCTTCAAGGCGAAAGGGTGTTCTACAGATTGAATGTTTGAACTTAAATGGTATATGAATTTACCACGTAGGTTACAATTATATCTTCCATAGTCAGGTAGGATTAACTTAACACCTCGCATAGGACTATTTATTTTAGAGAAATTTCAGATTATGGTGGCGTCCATAGAAAATGTTTCCCGGATTGAATGTTATTTGTTGTTTTATGGCAAGCGCAAGATGTTTGAACCTAAATTTCAACCATTGTTCTTCTTATATCAAACCCGCCTATTTCCACAACAGTTAACTTGGCAAGCCTTCGCGACGCCTAATGCGGTTGGATTATACTACACCTTTACTGTTGGCCTTACAGCATGTTATTTTATTTTGATTGCATGCAAACGTTATGAAGCTCTAATATGGAGCACCTGTTCAAAAGCACAATTTTGAACCACATTTGATTTACCTGGTAAGTGCTACAAAAGGTAAGAAAATTGTTGTTTGTTTTTGAACATTGCTGTGGTGCACTAGCTTTCGTTAGTGCTAATTAATCCTCTACCTTTGATTTTAATCAAACTGGCGCCCTTTTTATTTACGAGTTTCCCTGATTTGATTTATGTTATTCATTTATGTTATTCACCCTACATTCAAAACATCACCATATCCACCTCAAACCACCGAGATACCGGCACTCAGTCCTCTTATTTGTTACACCAGATTCTATTGCTACTCACAACCGTAATAGTTTGCAATCACGTTATGTACATTAAAAGACCATAATTCCGGGGAAGTGTATGAATTTTTTTCCATTATAATTACGTTGTGGGTGATTGAATAAAGAACGAACGAATTTGAAAAAACCCGGATAGCTATAAATTCTTATAAAATATAATAATTTACAGCTATCCATAATCCACGTATAGATGATACCAGTAGGTTTATTTTAAGAACCTTTATAAAATAAATATAAATACGATAAAGAAATAATTTAATCAATTATAATAAATGGAAAGGGCAGTAAATATAAGAAATTTAGATCATTTCAGTAGAGAAATAAGTAACGAGTAAACCGAAGTAAAAAACAATTCTAACCATTCAGGACACAGATAAATTTTGTTTTACAAAACAGTATTAATCAGAGAAAATTTATAGAATCGACCAGAAAGTATCAATTTTTGCACGTTACAAATTAGTTTTCAGTAAATGCGTGGCTTGGAGTACTTTATGATCATTTAATTGGTCCATTTGTCTTCCCATTACGACTAAATGGCGAATCTTATCATCAATTCCTACAGGAAGAAGAAGACATTGCTCTTCACTTCAGGTAAAATTTATGGTTTATGCATGATGGTGCCCCAGCCCATTTTAGCATTAATGTACGAAAGAATTTGGATAAAATATATCCAAATCGTTGGATAGGTAGAAGACGTACGTAACATTGGCCAGCTCGCTCTCCTGAATTAAATCCTTTAGATTTATCCATTTGGGGTTTTCTCAGGTCATTAATTTACTACAATCCCGTCGAAAATGTTGAATACCTTGAGAATCGAATTACAGCCGGTTGTAACACAATAAGAAATACAGTAAGAATATTTCAGGGAACACGACAGTCAATAAGAGTTGACTCCTGTCTCACATGTGTGGGAGGTCATTTTGAACATCTGTTGTAGGTTTGCTCCTATTTAAAATAATTTTATTAGTGTTGTTTCGTGTTATTGTTTTGGTTTAATGTTATTGTATTTGGTAATAAAACGTTGACAGCAACTTGCCGAAAGCGTTTTGCAAATTTCGACTCAATATTTTTAAAACTTTGAAATAATTGATAAAAATAAAAAATTAAAATTTAAACACTCTGTATCTCGGAAATGAAGCATATTTCGACCTACGTTTATAGGACCTTTTTCAAAATGTAACTGTGGCAACCACCCCTTAAAATTTTTGCACTTATTTACAAACACCCTGTATACCACTATTTTTACGTACTTAAAGAAACGGTTACAAAAAACTATTTCTTGCAATTTGCTTTCATTTTGATTCTTTAATACACGTATTAAGAAACGTGACGTAATCATCTCCGATGTCATTATAGCCATTAACTCACGGAACATTTTACGAACATTGTTAGGTTGGCAAAACTTGATCCGGAATGATGTCATACTCTTGCAAAATGTGTCATAAACAGGATGATGTGAGCAAATTCGTGACCGTATTTTTGGCAATTTCACGTATTTCAGGGGCAAGATTATGTTGATTATTTTCCATCTTCGTGTTTTGTGACAGAATTTAGATAAAACAAAAAGCGAGTAGATCAAATTTCCACTTTTAAAATTAAGACATTACCAACCGCCCCAAAAATCCCTAAATCAACTAAAGTAAAAATGTTTGTTTAAAAACGGCATGAAAAGGGCAAATTACAAAAAGTAGAATAAAAACTTGTTCCTCGTTCTTAAAAAAAACTCGTTCTTTATCGAATTTGTGCTTCAACACTGGTCTATGAAATTTGTTTTTTCATATACTATTAACACATTACTATATCCCTCACCTAACTGTTTTTACGTGGAGCCTTTTCTTCTTAATTCGTTAAGGTTTGATTTACATGTATTTATACGTATACTCCATGTTATTCATTGGTACTGTTAGTGAGTACGTATACTTCAGAGAAAAATTTTCACGTGATTATAATTTGCATTGATCAAAGATATAACTAGCTAAGTTCTCGTGTGGTTTGGTGGTGTTGCTTTACTGTATGTAGGTAGTTGTACTTTCATTGTAATTACGTTCAACAAGAATGTTCAAGGTAATCACGCAAGCAATACCACATATTACACAATATCACGTCATACTTTAAAAACTAAGTAATAAAAAGTAACAACCATTACATAAGGATTTATCTAATTTCTAGAATAAAACAGTTAGACTGATTTGAATTATGTTCAACAGATTTTTTTAGTAAGGTGTACGGTCTGTGGCTTGTTTTTCTGTCTAAATATATGTAGTTAAGTAAAATCATGCCATTGGTTGAATGTTAATTATATAGGAACACTAATTCTTGTTTATATGAGTACTGTAAAAGATAATTAAATTTAAATTTATTTATTATATAAATTCTAGTTACAATAAAGCCGTTTGGCTGTAGATTATTAAGCCGCATATAAAAACTATTGACTTGAATGTCAATTGATTTGCACATTAACCCTAGAATACTATCGTCATCAGAAGGTAGCTTGATACTATCGATAAGTCAAATATACTTTTAATGAAGAAAAAAACAGTAATAAGTTTAGTCATCTTTTATTAACACATTGACTGTCCTATACCTCGCATGTACAACCACAGATATACAATTTGTGTATATCTGGAATACAACTTTTTCCGCAGACGTCCATGAGGCATCGAGAACTCATTTGTACACGCCAACATACTTTGCTACAATTGCTATTTACCATATTAGATTCACATGGGACGCTGTTGAGTTTGCTAAAATGTTCTATGAATTTTTTTAATGAAAGTCGTATATTTTACCAACATGCAATTTTTACCTTCCACATGTAGGTACGGAAGGTTATGCAATCGACTTTTTTTCACTATCGCCAAATCGACGTATTAGGTTATTTTACAACGTTTGGCCAAGTTTCGCCAAGATCGGCCATCAATTCTGGATGTCTGTATGTGTGAGTAGAAGGGGACCAGAATAGGGATGTGACGTCATAATTAATAAAAAGTGGTGGGAGTCGGAGTGGGGACTGAGTGGGGACTGAGTGGGGACTGAGTGGGGTGTCTGGGGTGGGGTCGGCTTCTTTTCAGGGCCCTTTTTTAACCCCTAATTAGGGTCCCTTTGACAATATTAAGAGCCTTTTTGGCAGTCCAACTCACTGGTTTGGGGTGTGGGATGCCCCACGTGCCCTTAGGCGAGGTATGTGGATAGTAGATTAAGGCCATTTTGGCTGTATTAAGGAAGCGCTAAGACTAGATAAAGCCCCTATGGCTTTATTAAGGAGGGCTAAGACTAGAGCACACCCATTCCTTTTACCTGATTGGTTGTAAGTGTGGTCGGCTCTCTGACTTCTGATTGGACCTTAGCCCCAGTACTCAGCCGCTATGCTGTGATTGGAGGACTAAGTGTCTTCATTCTGATTTGTTATGGGGGAAAATTTGCATTTGTATTCTAATAAGTGGGGCTCTAATTCTATCTTGCAAGACAGGTATAGGCCTTCGGAACTTACTCTCGGGGCTTCGCCCCCTTGTCGTGGCTCCCTTGATGGTAAATTTGAATTTGTATTTAAGTCTGCATTCTGGGCTAATTCTAACCTGTAAGACAGGTAATTTTGTAGGCTAACTTGTTTTGTCAGCCATTTTGAAGGTCATTTTTGTTTTTGTCGGGAATTTTAAATTCTTATTCTAGTAAAGGGCCCTCATACTAACTTATAAGGCAGTTGTAGGACTGTGGAGCTTGTTCTAGGGTCGCTGTGCCTTATTAGGTCTTCGCCTCCTTGGCAGGAAATTTGAACAACAGTCCCTCATACTCTCTCATAAAATAGGTATAGGCCGCCGGAACGTATCCTCGGGCCTTTGCCCTTTGTCAAAAGACATAAATTAATCAAATCAATCAATCGAACAATAAAATCAGCCGAAGCATATCAAACCAAATCAATCAACCTCGATCAAATCAAACAAATTAGTTAAGCAAATCGATCTCAAACAAATCACTCTCGATCAAAGCAAACATCAATCAATCAAAGAAATTAATCAAGTCAGTCAAATCAATCAACCTCAAACCAATCAAACAAGGTAACGATTCTCCCACTGCATATACATAGCTCGTATAAGCGACCACTCACTTGGAAGATAAGGCTAACCGACACTCAGAGCTGGTACTCTCACTAAACGTGAGGACACCGGCGTGGACAAACAGTCAATCATCAGCAAATCAATCTCAACTAGTCAAATCATAACTTACAGCTTGCAATTCAAGAATACTGGTTTGGATTAACTTACAGCTTGGTAAAGCCAACCACAATTCAAAAATACATGAGGTAGCCTTCGGCATTACTGTCAATACACGGGCATCAAATTACCTTTTATCACTATTACCGGGATTTGCACACAGTGCTAAAAATACGTTTTACAATTAAACTAGTAAAAATACCTATACAATAACAAATATAACCAAATTCGAAATCAGACCACTATATTATTTTATCTACAAGGATTTTCTTATCGGAAATACCTCTGCAAAAAGGGCCCTAGATTTATCAACAAGCTTGAACGCAATATTTCGTTTTGAAAATGGGCAATTGCCTTGGGAATAAACAAGCAAGCTGACCTTCATTTCCAATTTTGATAGTACACGTGTGGATTAAAAGTAACACCGATTTCCTTTCGTAAGCCAACTATAATAGGACATTGTGTTTTATTTTAGACAACGCTTATCATTATCATCAGATCACTATTTTTTGAGTTGAGGGTTGGTTTTTGCAAGTTGAAACTTAAATCAATTAAAATGAATTTTTTTATCGTGTATTTTAAACTATACCATCTAAACTTTTCGATAACACTTACAATTATCTTCGTCAGTAATAATATCTGTTCAAATTGTTAAAGATGTTGTAAACAATTTTGTAAAAGTTGAACAATTAAAACTGTTATGCTGATAGCAGGCTGATGTTTCCATTTTGACAAAATTGTTTACAACATCTTTAACAATTTTAACAGATATTACTACTGACGAAGATAACTGTAAGTGTTATCGAAACGTTTAGATTGTATAATTTAAAAAACAATTAAAAAACCCAAAAAAGATAAGTATTTTATTATGTGTGATAATGGTGAAAGTTTACATTTTCATACAATTGAATTGGACTCTGTTTTTGAAGTGAAAGTTGTTTTTTGCAGGCTGTAACTTAAACCAAGTCAGCGTTTTTGAAATGAAGGTTGTTTTTTGTATAAGTAGTTATTCAAAATAGACAATTGTCTGGAGTTAGATAAACAAATCGTCAAATGCCTGGGGGTCAAATTCAAATTTCCCGCAGTTTCTCAAAAGCAATGGTCTACACGTTTACCTTCAACCAAATAAATCTACTTTCAAAAATAAGTGTAACCTAATTAGAGTCAGGAACAAAGAACATCTACACCACAATTGCATTTTTCAAGGTCTATTTGTCTTTCTCGTAATTAAATAATTGGGGTTTTTCCCAGACATGGCAGAAGAAATTGAATAACAAAAGTTGTTAACTACCTTATATTAATAATTGTTGGAACACTTTTTTAGCACAGTTGTTACGAAACTATACACAATTTTTGTTTTAAAATCCTTTGCATGTTGCGCAGTTTTATATCTTAAACGCACGCGTTGCTTTGCCATAATTTCCTACAGAATTTCCTCAATTCCTCCCTATACACAGCCTTTGTTTACGTCACGAAAAACATTGATGTATTTACGTTAAAACTCAAATTATAGGTAGCCATGGTATGGTACCATTCCCGCCAGGAAAGAACCGACCTGTGTCATTAATTTATGAACCTAGCTATCCAAATTGTGTATACTGCGTCTCATATCAAAGTGTCTTTAAAAAAAGGATAGAAGTATACTTAAAGCGCATTTGACACAATCGACATATGTCATTGAATAGTTTCATACCATGAAAAGAGAAATAAAATATTCGTTGGTATTGTGTAACATGCATTTTAATTTTAGTTTGACTAACGACGTAATCACAAAAATACAGCGTGTGCAAATGATCTGGGTATATCTGTGGCCACAGTGAAGAATATTAAGTCTCGCAGTAGAGCTAATCCAATTTTATCCAGTCCAGGTAAAAAACGACCTCGTAAAAAACCAAATCGAACGATCTGCCAGAATCATCCAAAATGTGCATTACGAATGCATTGTATAGCAGGTATGCATAAAGTGAGTACAATCTAACGTATACATATTTCCACATATGAAATGCTTTAATTTATAGAAAACCATGCCAATTTAAATGCTGAACTCCGTGATAGTCATGTTCTATTAAATGAAATGAAGTTTAAATCGTACATTACACACATTATGGTGCAAGTTCAAAAAAGACTCTAATCGTAGAGCTTTATTGGAAAAACAAACTATAGCAGAAATGCGATCATTCTCCCAAACAATACATTTAAGATATCAATTGACCTAGTCGAAGACAAATGGTACTTATGGATGAAACGTGGATCTGCCCAAAAGCCTTGAAGAAAAGAAATCTTGCACCGCCGTTTTCTTGGACGTTGCCCAGGCATTTGACGAGGTCTGGCACACTGGTCTACCCTACAAACTGAAAAGGATACTCCCAAGCTACTATTACCTCCTCCTTAAATCGTACCCTACAGATTTCTTACAGTGAAACACGACAATGAATTATCCAGCTGTTCTCCTATAAAATCCGGTGTCTCACAAGGTAGTGTCCTAGGCCCCACTGTACTTTATTTACACTGTTGACATACCAGAAAACGAAAACACTGTAATCGCTACTTTTGCTGATGACACCGCTGTATTATCTACCCATGAAGATCCGCTACTAGCTTCTGAGAACCTCCAACGACATCTAAATCTAATCAACGAATGGCTTACTAAATGGCGTATTAAAATCAACGGATCCAAATCAGTTCAGTGGCCTTCACAACTAGATTTAACACATGTCCATCTGTTAATCTAAATAATACTCTAGTACCTATTAAAAAACAGAAACTAAGTACCAAGGTTTACACATACATCAACGACTGACTTGGAACAAATGCATTCAGGCTAAGTGACTGCAACTAAACCTGAAATTTCGACAAATGTTCTGGTTGCTAGGAAGAAAATCAAAACTGTCCTTATCCAACTAATTGCTCCTATATAAAACGATGCTTAAACCGATTTAGACGTATGGAGTGCAACTCTGTGGTTGCGCTAAACCATTCCGAATAAAAAGTATCCAACAATTTCAATCCAAGACACATATCAGGTGCACCGTCGTATGTCACCAATGAAACTTTACACGTTGACCTTGGCATACCATTCGTCTTGAAAGAAATTAGTAGACTTTCCCAAAGGTACTGTAGTGGACTTCAAGACCACAAAAATTCCCTGATTCATCGGTTGCCCACCGCCCATCCATCTGTAAGAACACAAAATAGATCCTGGCCGACCTCCAAATACTCTAACGTGAAAGGATTTCTAAAGGAGTACCACTAAGGAGTGGTTCTTCCTAACATTGTTTAATCATGTTTTATCATATTTACTTAATACTCCTTGTAGAGTAGACTGTAAATTTACGAATAAATAGAAAAAAAATCGTTTACATAAATTCCTTCACCGATTATAAAGCAAAGTGAAATTATATTCTTCTCAAATAAAGTAGACTTGATCTAAGAGCCAGTTACTTATGTGGAATAAAAAATAAATAATTCATCAGAAAAACATTTTCTCTGAAAAAGATGTAAGCTCTAATAATTAGGTTTACGTTCACAGTTAGTACCGCTATATAACAGTTAACCATGTAGTAGGATTGTTATGAAAATGTCACAAAAAGTTGTTATGAATATAAATTAATGGTGAAAGACGATTTTATAGAAAAAGATTTTATTGTCCTTTATTCTCTCTTGTTTGAACTCTTTTGTAAAAGAAAATTAGTCAGGTATCAACTTTTGCAGAATTTCTAACTAAGAGGATTATGTGTTTCACGTGAAAAAGAATTGGAGATAAAAACACGTTTTCACGATGTATGCAACAAAAAGATTATTTTATAGCTATATATATATATATATATATATATATATATATATATATATATAAAAAAATATATATATATATATATATATATATATATATATATATAATTCGTAATACAACTCAAGTGCATCCCGAGTTTTAGAAAATAAATATCCAAGTTATTCAATTTTATGAGATCGAACTGTTTTATAAATTACAAACTTACAAGATACTTTATTATTATTAATACAGCAAGTGAACAAGTGTGATCTAAATGAGAAATTTATATTTCAGTAGCTCCTGATAGTGAACCTGTAAATGTACTCAAGTTAAATTTAAAACATTTTCGACTTTACACATTTTCCCTTTTATTAGTTGGAAATATAATAATTTAACAGAAATACCTTAGAAGAAAATTATTTAAAGCAGAAGCAATTACTATAATGCAGCTAATTAAATTAAAAAGGGAACTTTATTGTCATAATTTAAATTTAAATAATGCAAATGCAATTATAATGAAATAATTTACCAAAGCATTACTTAATAATATTACATTTTCATACTTTACTTGTACATTTAAGATAATTCTGTTTATTCTCTTAACTCAGATTAAGTGTCGCACTCTGCAAAGGTAATAAAATTTCATCCAATTAAAGCATTAGCAACAATTTGTGTAATAAAGTGTAGTAAAAATGTTAACCTTTATTAAGGTTTTACTTTTACGTATTTTTTGTTTCATTGTTCAAGACGTAAAATGCGTTAAACGCCGTATCATTATTTTACTTTATTTCTGAATTTGGCCATTAACAGATAAAAACTTAACTGTTTAGCCTACATGTTTACATCATTTATAAGGTAATAGTGAAAGAACGTTGTAAAATATTAATTCATTTCTCGATATGGACTTAGTCATGTAATTAATGTTTGATATTTTTAAATAAATTACTTCAACCAAAAGGGATAAATGATTACTTTTTGTTTGAGATTCGCAAGAATCCAAAATAGAATAAATTGGTTAACCCATTTACGGACAAGCATAAAAATAATTAGAATGTTCATATACATTCTTGGTTTATGATAAAATTAAGAGGAACACAAAAAAAAAAATAACAATATATAAATGAAAAATAACATAGTCCAACCACACATTTGGTGCCTGGGCTTTTGTAACTGTTTCTATGTCATTTTTGCGTGTAGAATCAAAAATTGCAGTCAGATTTGGTCCATCAGATCTAGTTTTTGAAATACACTATAATGAATTTTGTTGTAGAAAGAAATCGGCTTATTTCTAAACTTTTGTATATGACGTTATTTACTATATGCTCCAATTTGCCAGTTAAAAAAACACAGAACATGGAATGTAATGTGTTTATTTCACAAAATATAGTTATTTATGCAACAAGTGTGTAAAGTAGCACGCTTTTTACGAATGGGAAATTTTAACACAAGCCGTAGGCGAGTGCGCAAATCGTATGAGTAAAATAAGTCACTTTACACACGAATTACATACACTATTTCTTACTACCGCAAATATCTAATATAAATCATAAATCAAAATGCTATTTGAATAGTTTATGTTGTACCTGTGTACTTAATAAAATTTATTTGTTGTAACAATAGAATTGTTATCGAATTGAACACAATACAGGAACAATAACAATAAGAACAAAATTAAATATTTAAACAACAATTACAACTAAGGATTTAATTTCAATTTAATTGTGAACAATATGAATATTAAATGTGAAATTGGTACGATTATTAAAACTTAATCCTTGGCTCTTATTAAGTGTAGATTTTACTTGTGAATCTTCACAAACCACACTACTGTTGCTATAAACCACATGGGAACTAGATGTAAGTGTAACTTATTTATATTGATAGAAACTTCAGGAGTATCATTTGATGTAATATTACTTATTTCGATTTCTGGAATATTGTCAAACGTACTAGTGGAATTAGAAAAGGAAGCATCATTTGTTAATATTTTATTCGATACATTAATTTTTTTGCAATATTCGGCAGAGTGTTCTCAAAATCCAATAAATCACTATCCATAATATTGAGATTTAAAAATCTGAAATAAAATAAAATGAAATAAAATAAAATCATAAAAATGCTACATTTGATATCATAACTCAAACTTACCGTATTCAATTCTTCAATAATTCAATATACATTCTTAAAATGATACAAACACCTGGCATAAATCACAAAATGTCAACATTTAAATAAGTCAAAAAGAAATCGCCATTTGTCTATAGCTACCCAGATTAATTTTAAGTAAAAATGAAGGTATACCTAATGCAATCACTCAATTTACTTTACGCACTAGTGTCTAAAATAAATTACTTTACGCATTAACCTAAAAAAGTTAAATTCTAGACACTTTCTATACTACGTAAAGTTAGAATTTTACGCACGGTAGTAGAAAAAATATATTTTTACATATCATTTAAAAATTTACCTTCATATGACTCTAGTATGATGTTTATCAGGACAGTCTCGCTTAAGACTCCGACAGTATCGGCCATCATGTTGCCACTCCATTGTTTAATATCCTGATGGAATCTTTCCCCTGTTCTTCACT
Organism: Vesta saturnalis; assembly: GCA_036346205.1. Classification (NCBI taxonomy): domain Eukaryota; kingdom Metazoa; phylum Arthropoda; class Insecta; order Coleoptera; family Lampyridae; genus Vesta; species Vesta saturnalis. Next base: position 280,008 of record JARFJB010002256.1, on the reverse strand, counting down.
CAAACCACTTAGGTTTTCTGGAAACCGATCAAAGTGGCTGTAGAGTTAGTGAACTTGAAAGCATATTTTCTACTAATTCTACAGAATTCTTCGCCTTTTGATTTCCAACAGCATTTTGCACTACTTCAATAAATGAACACCAAGAGTTAGATTCAATCTCATTCAAGATGCGGTAAATAGTGGTATCTTTAATAAGCTACCTACCTTAGCGCTATCGAATATTTCTGCTTTCAGTTTTTCCGTGCTAATCCCAGGAAATTTGCTTATAAAGTTGCCAAAACAAAGCCTATTTCTATTTAAAGCCTTCACAAATGCTTCATAAACCCCAATTTGATATGCAAGGGTGGAGATACGATTTTATCTCTCACAACCAAAGGTTCATTGATTACGTTTTGCTTTCCTTGAATCGTAATATTTCTTAAATGTCAATTTCTGTTAACCCAGCGCTGATCTTTAGCTCTGCTGTTCCAAAGACAAAAAACACGTATATTTTGTATAACGAGTTTGCTGTCCAAGGTGTAAAAGCACACATTTTAAACTACGTCTTGAACTGTCAATAAAAAAGCGCCATTCGTCTGGTGTGCATTTTTTAAGAGTCCTCTTATATCGTTACAGAGTACCCGGTTATTTTTCTCAGAGTAAAACGGAAGCAGATCCTTACCCCTTTTACTACGAAATGAAATATTGGTACTTGGCTTCTCATTTAATCTGGAAGCGAGTAATTCAGAAGACTCCTTTGAAAGGTTCAGCCCTCTAATGGAATCGTTCAGTTATTGTTGATTGAAACGTTGGGGACACATACTGAATCCGCTTCAAAATCACTGTCGTTTTCTGATTCGATACACTGAACTTCATCAAACGTTGACCGTTCTGCATCATCTTCCGGGATCCTAGGCAGACTCCTGAATTATGTAATGGGTATTTCTTCGCTACGCAGTACAGGCCTCTTTGTTGAATCTAGATCAGGATATGTCCATTTCTGTCTATTGTTACAATTGGTGCCTTTGATATTTACTAGAAAAAAATAGCAGTCATCGTGATGGTTTCTTGGTTACCTCCAAACCATTGGTACTGCAAGCTTTAGGAACTTTCTCTTTCCAATTGTCCACTGACGAAATGTTCAACACATGTTTCACATACGAAATGCAGAGCCCAAGATTTGTCCTGGTCTCCCAAGTGAACCATAAAATAGGCCAAATAACTTCTTTTCACAGTCAGAAATAGGTTTTCTACATTCTGTCAAAATGTATTCTGCACACCGCTACGTCTGCTTCTGAATGCCATAGTTTTAACTAAATGTTTTATCACTAAAGAATACAAAATGATAGCATAACTTCACCTATGTAAACTAAACGGAAAAGTTATACTAATGAATAAATACGAACTCAAACTAGCTAACTAGATTCTGATTTCTGTATACAAACTGTACCTCGTTAATCAGAGATATACACGAATTTTTGATAGGGGTATAGTAATATATTTTAGCGTCTAACGATACCATTATTTCATTATTTTTGCGTTTATCAGAACTAAGATCAATCAGCCCGTTTCTCAAAAACTGGGGATGCTACGAAAAAAGCCAGCACATCAAAGATAACCAAAATCAGTTTTTACTTTTCCGACACCAAGCAGAAAATTTTATTTTGTTGGGCTGTGCAATGGTTCGTTAATGATACTTTGGCAGAATGTATCAACTAAACTTAATTAAATGCAAAACTTGACTCAACAAAAATTAATCAAAAAAGAAGTATTATGCTCTTATATTGGGAAATACACCAAAGCAATTAGGCTGTAAGTGAATTTACATTTATTACACAACTATATAGTGTGTTTTCCAGATCTTGCAACGGCGCCTTTTGCCTTTTTCTTCTCTTTTTGTTATATGACCAACATTATCATGTCTTATTGCACTTGGCAAGATACCTTCTGATGGACAACCTCAAGATGTAGACGGAGCTACTGGTTGTAGTTCTTCCGATTCCTGCTCGTCTGTCTGCTCTGAGAATGTGGATTTAGTCTAGCTTTTTATCAGAGACAAAACTAAAAGTGATCGTAATTCTGTCTGGGTCGGATGAGAATCGTTGGAAATTTTGAATATTTTCCAGGCGTTTGCTGCTGTGCAATCTACCAAATTGATAAAAAGTGACCTATAACTCTAATTCTGTAGTTTGCTGCCGCACTGTCGAGAAGATAAGCTCCCCCTCCCCATATGCATGCTATAATCGTTGATAACGTTTCGTTGCGGCACTTTTTAACTTCCGTTTTACTTTGAGTATTGGTGCAATCGTTGCATTATTAGTATCACCTGTTACTACCGAGCTAAAATTCCATCTTCCAACTGTTACCTGGACCGATTCATCTAAGGAGAAGTCAAAGTCTCCTCTTTTTTGTTTTACAAGTATTTCGCTACACTATGTGGGACAATTCGGTAAATGATTTTCTCTCACTGTTCCTGTGAAGAAAAATCCTTTCTCTTTTAACATATGGAACAAATTTTAACTCGAAAAAAAGTTGTCGAAAAAAACTTTGTGTTTAGGCGCATCAGACACAACAGATAACAAGTCTAAGACCACTCTTGTTCCTAGTGAATATTCCTTTTGAATATTTCTAGACTCGGCACGACCGTAAGGAATAAATTGATATAAATATCTTCCTGAGCTACACATACACCAAATTTTGAAGCGAAAGCGAACTAGCTTCCCTTTCATGGACATTTTTATAGAACGTCTGCCTAAATAGGGGACCATTTGCTCATCAATATAGTGGTTGTCAGTAATCATCTCAAACTACAAATATTTTTCATTCAGTAAATTGAATACAGGACACAATTTAAAAAATTGTCCGCCATGTCGAGGAAGCTATTATCTGCTAGGTGGAGATTTCTTTTTATTGCTCTGAATATATTTCTGCTCATGCAGGTAATGCGTGATAACCAATCAGTATTATAATTCCCAAAAATTGTTTTAGTAAAGATACAGAAAATTTGAAATCGTGACAATTATTATTTTGTGCATATTTCAAACTGTAACTTTGTATGTATTTGTTTGTTTGTATTTTTTGAATTTCATTTGTGGTCGGCAAAGATACATATGATGGTTTTTACGTATTGCTTTGGGTTGGATTTGCCACAGACTTTTTCTTTTACTGTTAGATAGACCTGGAATTGGAACATCGGAGCTTTCATCTTCGTCATCTAAAGCCTGCGTGTGAATTTCAAATGTTCCAACAACATCATTTGGTAAAGTGTCGCTTACAAGATCTTCATCGAAATGTTCTTCATCTGTAAGAGCGTCGACAGTAGGAGGAACATAAACTGCATCTATTTCATTGATGTCTTCGAAATCGGAAGCTTCTTCCAATATAACTCTTGTACACTTAGTGGTTTTTTTAAGCTCCCACTTTCTACTAGAAGGCATAGCTGCCATATAAGTAAAAAGTACTGTATGTGTGTAACATTGCAAATTTGAGATCAACTTTTTATAACAGATACAAAGTACGTACGACCTAATTTCAACTTACCGGTTAATCGCAGTTATTTATAGTAAGATTAAATATTTTTTCGATTGACAATTTACAGTCACAATCACTGTTGTCTAGTCGAAGGTTTTACTAGAAATGAAATCGATCCGAGCACAAATGGTCAAAACCTGATGCACGTGCAGTTTTGTTTGTTTACACTGCATCAAGCCAAAGTCTCATAAACGAACCATTAACTTCAAGTGAGCCTAAACCTTTTTTCGTAAACGTTTTTGTCTATTTTCTTTACGTTTTCCATTCATTTGATCTCTGTAAAAGACAGTAACGTATGTATCAAAGGTTTTGGCACAAAATCCAATGGATGTGAAATACGCGAGAAAGATAAAGGATTAGGTTGGTTTTGTAAAAAGATTCTCTTAAAGTTTGGCTTCACTTTGACAGTTCAGTTTTAGAAATCAGTTGTACTAAAATAGCTTACCAATTAGATCTTCGTAAAAGTATTTACGGTCTAGTTGGGCAAATGCCTAATCATGAATTGGTTCTCATATTCGAAAATCCAAATATTTCCCACACAACTATTGATCGCATAATAGCGGATTGTGCACAAGATATACCATGCATAAATTTCCCAAAAACTGGAAGACCCAATTCTTTTACCCAAGCCAGAGCAGACGGGTTAGTAATACAAGTAACAAATAGAGTTGAAATATCGGTTAGGAATTTGGTAACGGATTATAGAACTTCTAAGGGTACAGTTAGAAGAGAATTGGTTAGGAATGGTCAAGAATATCGAAAAAGAAGGAAATGTCCAAAATATACGCCAAATCAGTTGGCACGGTTACCACGGATATATTTTGCCAACTACAAACTCATTCTTTTTGGTGATGGGAAATAGTTCACTCTAAGTAACTCAAAAATTAAGGGTAACGATAGTTTCTATACTGATAACATACAAAATTGCCCATAGAATGTTAAACATAAAGAAAGACAAAATTTTTTGATAAAATTTTAGTCTGGTGCGCGATTTCTATGAGAAGGATATCGAGACCTTATGTCGGGCGTGTAAGAAGCGAAGCACTGGATAGTCGGCACTATATTCAGAATTGTCTGGTCAAACTGAATGATTTCATTAATGAACATCATGCTGAAGACGATATAATGTTTTGGCCAGACTAAGCGCCAGGCTCAACGTTCATTCATACCACGAAACGAAAATTTCCATAATCTACCTCAGGCCCGCGAAATAGAAGAGTTTTGGTCACTTTTGAGTAGAAAAGTGTATGATGGAGAATGGCAAGCCGAAAATGAAAAACAGTTATACTGAGGATTCACTGAAAAATTCGAGAGCCGCCCCAAGACCTTATGCGAGATGTCCATAGAGAAAATGGCATCTTGTTGAAACTCACGGACCACCTTATTTAATTCTCAATTCTGTTAGTTATAAGTATATTAATTCTATTTGATAGTTATAAGTTTAAACAAAACCTATTTGTTTCTAAACTGAACATAATATTTTGTGCCAAAACTTTTCAGACATACGTTATGTATATCCTCAAGCTTTCATAATTTATTTTTTTATGTTACTACTTGCTGCACGTACTGTTGAAATGACCATTATTTCAAAATCTATAAAACTATTATTTTTTATACAAATTGAGTTCAAAAATATATATGTGCAACTTATAAAGACTTATAAAGTAGTAATTGATAACACAAGGAAATGGAGTTTTATTGCTTCATTAGTAGTGGTTAGCGAGTTTATCTATTACACTTTTGATTACGGTTTGGTGTTTTGAAATATTAAATAGAAATATGAAGAGGTAGAAATACAGATAACAATCTTGTTTTCAACTTTAGGAAAAAAAATTGACTCGAAAAACCTTGTCACCTTAAAAAAACCGGTGGTAATTATTTAGAAAGTGAAAAATGAAATATCAAAACACTTATATAGATCTTTATGAGCTATGTGCCAGGTGAAATCTGTACTTAAAACACAGGAGCATATCGTGAAAGTATTGTAATGGCCTAGAATAGTAACATGTAGGTAGCGTGAGAATGAAATTTTATCGTTAACTTCAACATGAAAGTGGAGGTGTAATCGACAAACACTTGTATTACCACGACTAGAAGGAGCGATTTTCCAACATGACCTAATGAAACTCTATAGGGTATTACAGTGAGGTAATTTGAAATAGAATCTGGAGTTTAAAATGAGAGCTATCAAAGAACAGCTGTAAAATCAAATACATGTGGCTTTCGAATGTTTCGAATTGCAAAAGGGCTGTACGCTTTCTCACATAATTTAACAGTAGTTCTAATATAATAACCCTTTTGAAGCTTGATCATAAATTTAAGGATGATTCAGGTTTTCACGATAATGTGTAATGAAAGTTTCGAATAATAAAAATTCTTGTAAAGCAGCATTATGTCGCTATATAATGGTATGCTATTTGTTTCCAATATAAGAGAGCAATACTTAGAGAGCGTAGTTGACCACTTTGATATTGCGCGTTTCAAATAGATTTCTATAAAATCCGGTGTACGCTTACGGTTACAAAAAAACAGAGACAATGAACAAAATAATTTACATAATTAAAAGACTGATATTATTACGTACAATATTTTTTTACAATATCAATTTTTGTATTAAATTGCCTATTGATAACAAATATTAAGGAATTGGCACTTAAACATTTAGTGATATCAATTTTAGTATCAAACTACCTCTTGACAACATAAATCTAAGTTAATTATATTAAACTTTGATGCTAAATTGCCTCTTGGTAACCCAAATTAAGAAGCTACCGTTATATGCTCTAACGACATCCAATTTTTCTACTAACTTGCTTCTAGAAATTAAAATTAAAAAGTTCCCGTTTAATTATTTCACGATATCCAATTTGCATACAAGTCACTCTTCATAACAAATTAGGAACTCACCTCCTCACCTTGTATAGGAGTTAATACTTGGCAAAACATGTTCCGGTAACCTAAGTTATATTTTATTTGTATGGTTGTTGCACCCGGTCTATGATTCATCAGTGTTAGAGCCATGAATTTTCTTTTTGCTTCAACAAATGTAAGCTTGAAAAGATTATTGAATATATTTTAAAATGACCTCAAGATGGCGTAATTAGGTAACTAATTGAGAAAAAGTGATTTTCATCTGAAAAGGTCACAATGATGTAGGTTTAAAATACCATCAACATGATCCTCGCATGAATTAGAAATACTTTTGTTTGAAACCATTTCTTCTGGTTACCATAACAATAAGGTGGGAGAACATTGAAGAATTTCAGAGAAAACTGCTAACAATTTTAATTTGACCGAACCGATTGTAACGAAATTGATCTGGATCGAAAGTGTTTGTATGCTTCGATAAAGTGACAGCTACAAATTTCATTTATTTGAAGGTAGGTGACCTTGCATTACGACCACACAAACTTTTCTGTGCGCTATATTAAATGGTAGAATAAAACCTTAGTGAACCACTTAATAAGTGCATTCTATAAAGAACGTAACATTGAAAACTAGAGGTTTTTAGTTCTTTTAATTCAATAAGCACCAAAATCAGATATCCCGTCAATATACCCCTTAAAATGAAGATGATTATAGCCTACCGGATAGTCGGATGTATCAAAGTCTTGTTGCTGTCATTAACTTGCTACTATTTTAGTATTTTGCTTTAATTATTTAAAAATACACAAGCATTCAGTACGTTGCTTGTATATGTTCAATATTTTAAAAATAATGCAGGGAATATGCTCCACGGTAGTATGAAAGACATAATCATTCTAGGAATGTTTTTGGTCGTCTGGCAAACCGTCTGAAGACGTTCAAGCGCCAAGAGTACAGAATAACACCCGTATCACTTCAGCAATATTTGAGAGAAACTGATTGTAATTGGAGATTGAACACTGCCAGTGGATGCTGGGTATGATTCAAGAAAATCCAAATTTCATGTTATCGGTGTTCTGGACAGATTGTAATGTGTCCATGATTTCACCAAGATTTGCCGATAAATTTCGAATTTCTAAATCAGTTGTTAGTACTGAACATTTTGAATGGGGTATAGATTCTCGTAGTGGAATGTAATAATGCATTAATGATGGGAGAAGCTTTAGATTGTAACGTTTTCTTTTGTTGTTTACGTAATTTAAAAGTTTACGAATTTTTTTTTGTATTTTCAAAAAGGAAAATGTGATTTATATTTTGGTATCGATATCTAGGGAAACTCTTTTACTAGAATTGAAATGGAAACATTCGTTAGTGTATTTGTAAATAAGGATAGATTTGTAGAAATAAGTTTCGTATTTTAATTTCGTTAAATCAAGTTGGGATTGCGTCATATAAAAAGAATTAAATTAAAGAACGTATTCAAATAATACTTTGAAAGGTACATCTTGTGCAAAAGTTTCAGTTAGCCGCCAGATATGCACTGTTCCGATTGATAAGGGTTTAAATATTAACTTTCCCAGATAAGATTCCGAGTAGAAACAGGCTTGTTGATAAGGCAATCCTTCCGGTAATTTTCGAATTAGACTTCGTCTATGCGCGGAGTGATACATTTAAGGTTTTTTCGGCAGATTAGAGTGGAAGGGGTAGCAAAACCAATGTGGAGAATAATGAATAATTATGGACAGTCTAGTTAGGAACGTAGTACTAGATTCACGTCTTCTTTTGGGGAGGTGGTCGCGATGTATGCAGGAGTTTATGGAATTAGTTATGGATCTCGGGGGTGCATCGAACTTTCGTGGAGTAATTAACCTGCGTGGCCAATAAAAGGGATAAGATATTGGTTCACCCCATCCTCGAGTTAGCTTTACCGTTTTGTGTCTATGATGGCCAGTTTTGGGCCAAGAAGTAGCTCTCGTGTTTCTTGTATAGTGCTGGGCTTTGTTCTGTGGTACCGTGTTTTCGCGTATTATTGTTGCGGATCAAAGTAACGAGTTCCTATTTAAGTTTTTATGATAGTGCTGCGTACATAGCAATAGCCTGCCAAATGAATAGAATAAACTTGCTGTATATAAATCGCTTATTTTATAACATTAAAAGGCGCCAAAGTATAACATTTATAACTGGGCCAACTTATAACATTAAAACAAAAAGCGATGATGTAATAACCAAAACGCAAATGTAATAAACAATTTGCAATTGATCAAATAATTTTAATTAATAAAAAAATATTACCAAATAACAATCGCTACTGCCGTTGGCTCAATCGGTAAATTAAGATAGGGAGAGTTCTAATATACTGAGTTGTTAACCTACCTGAAATGCTGCTTGCTTCCCATCTGCTTAGTTGTTTTCACTGCACTTAATTAATAAAAAAATGCAATATAAAAAATTATGAAAAATGATAAAATCTGAGCGCCATGTTGTCTTTTTTTATAGGAACAACAAAACCTAGTTAATGAAATAATAAACAATTTATCAAAATGAAAATAAAATAACATATATACTTAAGTTTATTCAATATCTAATTGAAAAGGTTAAAAATCATGAAGTCTTATACTATTCTAAAAGTATATAAAAACATTACCTTTGAACAGTTCGGTACATAAACTGTATTACTGCTGGTAACTATGAAGCAGAATGGTGAACTTGGTGAGTTCAATGTCTTGCTAATCTATCCTTAATATATTGTGTCCATAAATTTATTGATTTTCTTTGAAGTTTAAGTATGTAGAACTTGCATTGTAAAATGTAATTCAAGTAAAAATTTCCATTTAAATTAGAAAAATAGTAGAATAGTAAATTAGTGAATTATAAGTGCCATATAAAAGAATGCATTAAAAAAATGCATTAAAAAAAAATATGTATTATAAAAATGCCTAAAAAAAACAAATGTTTTTAATTTAAAATATAATGAATTAGAAAATAACTTACCATCAAAATCTGATGGCACTAAATATAAAAATTAGGTAAAAACTATGCTTTCTGCTGTAACATTCAGCATCAAGTGAAAAAAGAAAGCGGCTTTCAAAATAGCTCCTCTAATGTTTACCAAGAGTTGTCACGCGTTGCGCGAATACAATCATCAGAATCCAATTTTTTTAAGAAAGGGAACTATAACTATTTATGAAATATTACACCCAAAAAGATGTGTTCTAGGAATGCAAATTAAATTGCCTTTCTCAATTCTACATTTTAATAATTAAAAACTTTTCTAATATTACGCCAAATAAAAGAACGATCCTAAACCAATGTATTTTTTAATACAACCACAAAAAAAGGTTGTTACAATTTGCTACCGTATAATCATTAATATCGTTTAAGAAATTTGCAATTATATCAACCAATTGGAAACCAAATCATACAGTTCATTTGGAAGCAATTAACTTGCGTACCCGTCCCGATTTTCATTGAAAGCGTTCGTCTGTGGCTATTGAAAATGGAGAAGCTGACACAGGTCACATACCGATCCGTAAGCTAGTGAGACATCTTCAGAAACCTACCCATTATCAGCACAAAGAGATGGGGAAAAGTAACGTGTGCAAGGTAATTACTTTCGTATTATTTTGGTGTTTTCGATGATTTTAATAAACTGTCTGTTTTGATTACTTTGTATTTGTCCATGATGAATGGTTGAATACGTTATGTGTATTGGAAATTTACTTTACGGTCATACTTGATTTAAGTTAGTTCTATAACGTATTCATCCAAATATTTAATCAGATATGTTACACATTGTTCTTGTTCTGGCGTTGAATTTCATAAACTGATGTGGGTACCGTTAAAGACGATAAATTTAGATGTTTGCGTTTTCGACATTCATTTTTGGTACATTCACATTAAGTTACTATAGGATTTAAAGGTAAAATATTTGCAAGTACCATATTGACCATGTACCATGTTTTTAAACCTTTATTATTTTCTTTTAAATTACTGATGTTTTTTTTTATAAGAATCTAGTCATATTGAATGGTTGATATAATTTCATTGTAAGTCAAGTTCAGATAAATATAACCTAAGGTAAATGTAAATTAAATCGGCCGTTGACCGATTGCTGTTTGATTTTGCCCATACGATGGTAGTGCGATAAATCGCCAATCTTTGTTGAAGCATTTACATAGGTAACATCCAATCGACTGAAGACACCGTAATGTCTGATTTGCCATACAGGTAAGCAAATTTGTCCTATTTGGTGTGGTAAGGCTGTATTTCGATTTAGGTATTAAATCCCGATATCGACGTTTGATAAATTTTAGAATATCATAGATTTTTGATCGCGTTTGTTTAGTTTGTGGCGACGTATATTTTTAGTTTTAACTGAATAATTAAATTGTCGAACTGCCAGCTATTCTTGGATTAGTTGAGGTAATAATTTTGACGTAGATTTATCGAAATGTTTAGTGAGTTTTAGGTTTTATTTCGCATTTTGCGGCTTTTATCTTTAAAGCTTAAGATTTTATTGAAGTTTAGGTAACATCAGTTCATGACGATTTCCCACTATAAATGTTTTTAACAAGTGGCGCCTTTTGACGATTTTCGCAGTTGCTACGAGTGCCTTTTACGATCTTTAAGTAAGAGCTATGCCGTGGTACAAATTGCCTTCACGGGCTGGATGCTCTAGTGAGTAATTAGCCTGTAACAAGATGAAGCCTCATTTAGCAGCAACGAAGGAGTCAATCTTTACATTATGCATTACTGAGTAACGAGTAATGGATACGAGAAGTTCAAAACCACGCTCGGTAAAGTGTTTGTGCAGTATTGTTGATGACCAGATTTTGTAAAATCCAAATTTCATGTTATCGGTGATATGGACAGATGAAACCTCGTTTAGGGGCAAGCGAGTAGGGAAACGAGAAGTTCAAAACCAACGTGGGTGAAGTGTTGATGGAAAGATTATGTGACCGCATAATTTCGAGGGAAATATCGCTGGAGAAAGGTGCTTACAGTTTTTGCAGTACAATTTACAGACAGTATTGAAAAATATTTCCCTTGAAAGAAGGACGAGAATGTGGTTTCAGCACGACGGTTGTCCGGCTCAGTTTTATTTCCATGGCGATGTAAATCCCCTGACTTAACCATCCTCTACTTTGACTTCTGCCCAGGATAAAATATATTGTATTCAAAACACCAACAACCATTGCCACTAATTGCATTGCTGCTACAACAATTGAGGCTACAGTAATATCTGCTAGGTAGAGACTGATTCGATGCTTCAATGAAGATGGAAAACTGTTGAAGCACTTAAACTAAAGCTTATTATGAGTTCTGTAAAGAAACCTATTATTTAGTGCTTAGTTTATTCGGTCATTATATAGTCTGTTTTACTTATTGTGTTAAAATAAAGAAAATCCTGATTTGCTCGCATTTTTGCTACGACTTGGCAATTCTGTTTCTCACCACTCTGGCATTATTTTCAATACTGGTGCGTTATACGCTTCACTCACATTATGAGATTAGGGCCCTAATACATTTTAAGGGATATTCTGACGGGACGCCTGATTTTTTGCCTTTATTGCTATAACTTCGGGATGGAAAGAGCTAGAAAACTCTAGTTACGTTTCCTATTGAATACACCTTTAAAGCGGCTCACTTAAGGTCTTGTGCTTCCATTTATATCCATTTAATATCGGAAAAAAATTAAAAGTTTGTGTGGTCGTAATACAACTCCACCTATCTTCAAAGAACTGAAATTAAAGTATAACATGTAGCTGTCACTTTATAGAGGCACATAAACACTTTAGGTTCAGATCAAATTCGTAGAGATGGGTTTAGCCAAATGGAAGCTGTTTACAATTTCTTCTGACACTTTTCAATGCTGTACTACCATATTGTTATGGTTACCGGAAGAAAGTTTCAAACAAAAGTATTTCTAATTTATGCGAGGATCATATTGACGTTATTTTAAGCCTACATTATTGTGGCCATCTCAGCTGAAAATCATTTTTTCTTAATTGCTTACCTCATTGTGATATCTTGCGGCCATGTTAGACACCAGAAAATATTTCAATAAACTTTTCAAATTTTCTTTTTTTGAAACAATAAAAAAAATTCAGAGCTCGGATAGTTCCCGGGGTAAACTCAGTCAACGTACAAGTATCCAGATGATGTTATGATATTTAAAAAAACTCAGCTGTTAGGTATGATCTGGTAACACCGGGTGGTTACATATCACACAACGTGATGCGGCAAATTAAGTAGGAACGTTTTACATGCATTTCGAATTATAAACAGTAAACGTACGTGGATGTTTTACGCATGACTTTCCATTTAAGAAAATTGTTTAACTGAACGAATAGTTGTGAACGTTACGGACAGAATTATTTACACAGGAAATGCATATTTTAAAGTAGTTCGTACTAAGCCGTAGATTTAGCCTTAGGACATTAAGAACTAATTTTATTACCAATTTTTAAAGTACAACGGTCCCTTTGGAAATTGGACGAGAGGGGTAGTTAGGTTGCGTAGATAATTAATCAATTGTGACGTTTAGCACACCGAGGATCCTTAGCAGTTTACCAGATAAATAAATCCAGATGACTTTTAGATATTTTGGATATCATTTTAATTCTTATCCCAAGAAAATGTCAAAATTATAGTTTCATGTTCAGTAGCTGAGATATTAACGAAAATGATTTTTAAGTGAACTCTGTCAAGGTTAGTAGAAACCCTGACAAAAAGGTTCTCGCATATGGATGAGCGCTACATCTTACACTTCCTTTATTTGGTTACTGTCTTAGTCTTTTCATCATTTATTTTACCATGATTCCAGCGGCGCCCAAAAGCTTTTAACCGCTGCCTCAGTCTAGTTACCACCTTTGGATTTCTTTGCTTAAATCTCAATTTCAACAAAGTTTATTACAATTTTATAAAATTGACAATATATACGTACATAAAACATATTACAATATTACAAAACGATAAAGTACATAAGTATTGTGTGTTTTGGTGGTGCGCTGCTCAGAAGACGAAGACTTCTTCGTCTTCTTCAGGGCGTGGGATAATTGGTTAATGAGTTAGCATGGTGTTCTGGTATGCCTGTTGACATCATTGATGATGAGTATTTTGCATATCCAAAAATATCCATGTTTGTTGATATTTGACGGTTACATAGAGTTGTGTCGACTGTCCTGTTGCCGCTCGGATAGTGAAGGTGATGCTGACGCTTTAAGTATTTGAAATAAATAGAAACTTATCAGTTGAATAGTAATTATCGATATTAATAGAACAAAAGGTAAGTAAGAGTGATACGGTTATACTTATCCTAAGGCTCCATTAATCGCGGGGGACCATTGTATGTTTACCCGAAAAGATTAAACGCCTCCTAACCGCCCGTGAAGATCACTCTCCGCAGGTTAGTCGCAGCTATCGAACTAGCGAGTGCCGCTGCTACCTTTCGGAAGACAATTAGGGCCTTCTCCTAGGCGGGTTGGGTAGGCGTGATACTGATTGCAGCCGGAAACGCTTTCGGTACTTCCGCTTTCCCCACATCACCTCTAAGCGTTTTGCCATAGCTGACGCTGGTCGGTGTCGAAGAAGGTACCGCTGTTGGCGGTGTCGTCATTGGTAGATGTTGGGCTTTCACCCTCTTTCTCGGCGGGGTGGTCTCCACCATAGTTAACGCACTTTGTCCGATCGGTGCGGACTTTCGTGGGCTTTCGTTGGTGGTCGCCGGCTTACTTGATAAAGCGCGCTGCGGCCCTGCAGTTGCGCTGTGCGTGAAGGAAACCCTGCCGTCGGTGACATTGCAAGGTGTCCCTCTCAAGTTAGGACGGTAACTCATACGTGGACGACGTGCTCCACCTCTCGGAACTTCCTCTGCGAACGGTAGCTGTACCAGTATCAAAGGGATCGGACGTCCACGCTGCTTCATCCAGAAACAATAATAAGTTTAGAACTACGTTCATGTAGCTCTGAGCTCACGTCTCTTTCGGTGGTTTGTAGAGGTACGTCACTTATAACCACCTTAAACATTCGATCACTTCTAGCCTGGTAGGTGTTATACTGTGTATCATTCATATCCATACACCTGAGTAGCATGTCTCGGTCCCTGATTGAGGTAGGCTGTATCCGGTTGCCCTCGCTACAGGTCTCGACTCGGATGAAGGCAACACCATGTCGGTCAAATTCTCGGAGAACTTAACCTAGTTCTCCTTCTGATGAAGGATTGCCGGAGGCACACTCTCCCTGATAAACGTCTCCATGCTAACTACTTCTTCCATTTATATAAATATCATTTATTACTTGTTCTAATTCCCTTTTACTATTTCTTGGAGTGGTTGCTGTTGCGTATAAACCTCTACCGTCAGCGAATTGTAAAATTTTTATATTCAATTAATCTTTTTTTTACTATATCCTTTACACAAATGATATATAACATAACTGAGAACCCTTCTTGCTTGAGAAGCTCCTTTAGAAGTGATTCACTTTAATTCTTAATTATGAATCTGGCGATATTTTGAGCTTAACTAAGAAATAATATCTACTGTTTTGAATATTCGCTGGAAATCATTGTATTTCTTTATTTAATATAAAATTGTGATAATTATACTAAGGCATACTTATTCCTTATGTAACAAAGTATTCAGTATAATTGAAATTATTCTAAAGGATTCAACGTTTAGGTTCAAACAGGTTGCGCCGTAGTTATTTTTTTTGGCTCTACGCAGGATGTTGCGGGAAATATCTTTTTTTAAAACTAGACCTTATAAATGCGCGAAGCGAGTTGGATTCCGAGCGTATCCGATTTAAGATTTATAATTTATGCTGTAAAATTTTTGGGCGGTGAAAATTTAAGTTTTAACAATTAGTGGCACGAGCAACAAAATGGAAATTTCTTTGAATTAATTAAAACAATTGCCCAGTTTAATGATACTATATCAGATCACATATCTCTAGAATTAACCGAAATCAAACTATTATGCTTCACTATTTGGATGCTGATATTCAAAATGAACTTGTTTCCCTTTTGTGGAAGAAGATAAGACACGAAATAATAAACCTGCTAAAAGATGGTAAATTTTACTCTATTATTCCACCCCTGATATAGGTCATCAGGATCAATTTACCGTTGTGGTGTTCTGTTAAGTAATGAATCAAGACAAATTGAAATTAGGGAACACTTTTTAGGATTGATTTCAATATCTTATTCAACAGGACAGGGTATAACTAATGTTGTACAAGATTTTTTGAAGATAAAATTTGTTTAGATGATCTAAGAGGACAGTGCTACAATAATGGTGCAAACATGAATGGTCGAAATAATGGAATGCAAAAATATTCTTGGCTTAAACCCTAGAGTTTTCTCAGCTTAAATTTAGTCGTTAATCATGCTGCTAAAGCTTCTTTAGAAATAACAAGTTTTTTGCTATTGTACAAGAGCTATCCGTTTTCTTCTCTACATCAAATGTTATACCTCCAAATCGCAGAAGGCGTCGTGTATGCTTATAGAAATAAGCGGGTTTCCAAGCCAGCTACAGTGGAAATGGGCGTGGTTGATATAAGGAGTAAATTGATTGAAAAGTAGTTCAAACACCTTACACTTACCATTAATCTACAACTCACAAAGCTCAGTCCGGGAAATATTGTCTGACGGAGCCACCACAATCTTAAATTTTGCTAAAATAAATAGTCTTAGTCGGGATGTTAAATAAATCCTATCTGACTGTGGAAGACCGGATTGCAGCCTACTCAATAAAACCATACACCATTCAAATTCAATGACACTTCAAAATAAATTGATCCAAAAGCTTATGAAAATTCTGAAATACACGAGTCGTCGTTAAACTTATTAAGCACACCCTGTACAAATAAAAATTCCCAAATCGTAAGACGTTAACTTGAATACTTTTTAAGTATCCCTCGTATACCTGTAAATTTATACTGCTAACTGTTATAAAACTAAGAATCATATAAATATTCCCAATTTAGAAAATTCTAAATAAAATAAACGAAATCGGTTTAATAATAAATTGTTATCTCGACAAAATGTTCGTCGATTGCTGATTAATTCAAACATGGAGGGGTTAGTGCTTGTATCATCAATGATATCTTTATATTTTATTATTTAGACATTGATTAATAGGTTTAAACTTTAATACTTCAAAAATGTAATTTATGTTGAATAAAAAAAGATAATAATTACTTTCTTAGTAGTGTTCTGCATTAATATTTCAAAGATAAAATGAAATTTTGTGATCGATCTGGCTCATTACGCAATTTACAATCGATCCTTAAATTCGAAAATATGCAGACTAGATTCACTTATCCGAAGATGTAACCAGTTATCCACACAATTAACACAAATTATCGACAAAATAAATTAAACAGTGGATATATATTGAAAAATTCACATGCAAATATATACAACGACGTGGTTTAAAGGAACCAACAAACACATTAGTACGTTACGACTAAAATTACCCAATTCCTAACACTAAAAACAACAAAATAGCTAAAGTTCTATTACATTTTTTCTTTGAACGAACCTTGGCTCAATAAAATTTAAATCTGATTCTTACGAACTGCATTAATTAATCCCTTTTCGGTGGGGTAGCTGTAGTCCATATAATCTGCTCTTTAAATTCTTAGATGCACTATGCACAATACACAAGAGGTAGCAGTATTTGTCCTACGCACTCGACTGTAATACTCACTAACGCAGTGTCTATGGTTTTTTCACTCGCATACCGGGCATAGGGGCTCTTTAGCCTAACATCACATCACCTTATGCTGGGATGTTTTCCTATCAAAACGTTTACCACAATGAAAAATGGTTACTTCCATATACACATTAAAGTTCTTATTTGCTTTTGTATAATCAATTTTGTATTGCTAACGATTGTACACATTCAATGTCAATGATGATCACCAGTATCTTAACTAAATGTTACAAACTTTATTTCGGTCACCTAAATGATTACCTTCAGTTTTGTTTATAATAATATTAGGTCACGCGTCCCATAATTGGACACTAATAACAAAATGCTTGCCGTGTTAACTTCTAATCTGTCTAATCACTTTTTATTTCTTGAAGAAAATCACTAATGTTTTCCTTCAACTCACAATATGTTAAGTTATTTATTTATGTCTATACGATTTATCCCCTTATGGGTTAATGCAGTCGCTGTACTTGCTCTGCTAAACTATAATTTTCACAAATAAACTCCTACACTAACCATTCTAATGGTTACGGAACGCGCGCGACTATTACTCAAGCTCTGATTGAACTATCTAAAACCTCTAACCAATTAACAAACCCCTCAAATTTAACACTGGCTTATATACCTTCTGCCCGCCATATTGTACGTCACAATAAATTCGCGCTAAGATCAAAATTCACCTAACACAATTGAATATTTCGTGCGTTTCTTTGCCGCGTCGAAGGTTCTATCGTGGAAAAAGACACAAACGATTCGAATTAAACGTAGCCAACTTGAATTACTTTGTAAATTCACTAAAAACTTTCCGAAGAAATCATCAATTGCAATTACATTCACACTGTAGCTTAACCAGACTATCCCTCAACTTTTTATGCAAATCTCACATGTGGGCGAATTCTATTTCCGCACAATTTAGCGAACTCTCTCACATTCTACCACTTCATTCTTGAACATGCAACGATTTACCATTATTGCACCATATTACAAAAATGTCTACAAACAAAAATATGTATCAACATTCCTCACTCACTCATACGTCTACAACCATTTCTTTTCCAAATTCTTTTATACACAGTAGCAAAAAGACTAGTAGTTTTACCAGCACCGCATCAATCAAAATATACGCAAAATATTATTTCTCAACCAAATTTAACGCTTTCATACCTCACTAAATTCCAGTCGCTTATCAATTATTCCAACTTACATTACGCATATACACAAATATTCTTTTCTTGCAATCTCACTTACACTCACATTCAAAACCCGTTGCATACGTTATCGAAATACTACACATACACGATGCGTCAAAATAACCTTACACAAATAAGCGTTGGTAGGTATTAGAAGATGAAATCCCCACTTTAACATTAAACCTCCTTTTCGGATACTAGATGAGAAAGCATAATCGATGAACTAAAAGTTCTCAGGAACAATTTAGATAAAATAGGGGGTTATCGTAAAGTAAGGGATATATTTTAACTTGTATATTTTTAACAAATCAAATTAACAAACAAAAAGTAAATGGAATCTAGTTGCTTACATAATGGTATTTTAGTGTATCTATGAAAAACAAAAGAATTATCGTGACAACTATTGATACAAGTGTCAAATGAAAGTATCGTAATTTAGAGAATTTTTCTGAAAATAGAACTCGCGTAAACGTAAATTGTAACGATTCGAACATGGATCTGCAATCAAGAATTGGTTTAGTGCAATGTTATTATGAATGCGGTAAAAATTACACTGTTGGATTACGAAGACTTCGTAGGGTCGTGCCAAATGAAAGCGTACCGTAATTTGATTAGCAAATTTGAAAGAACAGCGTTTCTAGCTAACCTTCCGAGATCAGTAAGACCAAGAATGAGTGGTGTCTAAGTTGCAAAAGTTCTTCATGAAAATCAAAACGTAGCCAATACTAATCCGCTAGGAATCAGCAGTGTGAATGCGATGTAAAAACGATTGCAAATGCCATACACAACGGTTTGGAAAATTTTACGGAAAATCCTAAAAATGTTTCCCTATAATCTATAACTGCTGTTTGAATTAAAGGAAGTAGATTTGGCTCTTAGGTACAATTTTTATTTATCATCATTGGCTCAGATGGAAATTGAACCTGAATGGTTATCTCGTATTTTATGGACAGATGAAGCCCACTTTTTTCTTAAGGTGGCGTGAATACTCAAAACTGTCGAATATGGTCAACAAAGTATCCACAAGAAATCGTTCAGTAAGGTCTTCATGAAAAAAAGTCATCGTTTGGTGCGGTTTCACAGCTAATTTCATCATTGGTCCACACTTTTTCGAGGAAATACAGAATGGGAAAACCGTATCTGTAACTGTTACTGCTGATTCATACCGGAAAACGTTATGGTATTACGCAATTCCACAGTTGCAAAACGAGTACAAAGGAATTGAAATTTTGTATAGAATTTGGAGGAACGGATGGTAGTTTTACAAAGACAAAATGGACGTCATATCGAACAATTGCGGTAACCAGTGTTTGACATCAGAAGTCTCTTTATTTAAGCAGCTAGATTCCATTTACTTTTTGTTATTAATTCTATTTGTTAAAAATATATGTTGAAATATAACCCTTACTTTATGATAACCCATTATATGATGCTTTATATACGCTCTATTCCGATAATACAAGAAATATGGCAAATTCTTTACTGGTAAAAATTAAGCCTTTTAAGTTTATATCCTCCATAGCAATATGGTATACCGTTTTAGTCAAAGTCAAGGTCGTAATCAAAGCAATGTAGAAAATAAGTACTGCTTTATAAAATATATTCCTATTACTGCAAGGTAAAACATATTGCCGAGAATATAGATAGCGACCTTTCATTTCCACTACTCAATACTGTTAGATCTCCAACGAAAAAACGATTTTTTTTTTATGATTGTGGACCTGAACAGGCTAAATAAGGCCTATCGTGCTAAAGCACTCAGGAAGACTTAGGAGGATGGATAGAGGGATAATGAATTGCCAATAGATGCCTATGAACAGCTACCTTAAATTTTCTCATATCATAAGTGAGAGGAAAACAGGAACTAGGGAGATCATTCCAGAGTTTAGAAGCCGTGTAGAAAAATGTAGATTGCGCCCGTTTGGTACGACAAGTGGAGATTTGTACTGCATACTGATGATGTGAATGAGCGAACCGAGTGTTTCTCGCAAAGATAGCCGGAGATGGTATCAAAGAATGTAATTCACCAGCACAATAGCCGTTGTAATAACGATAATACAAAGAAAGAACTGAAACCATCCTTCTATGCTCAAGGCACTGTATGTGAGAAGTTAAGGACGGGTCATTTATAAGCCTAATCGCTCTCTTTTGAATACGATCAAGGATATCGAGAGCGTATTAGGGAGCACTAACCCAAAGGTGAGAATTATATTCCAGATGAGGCCGAATTTGGGCCTTATACAGCAGAAGGAGTTGTCGAGAGGTAAAGTACTGCTTAGATCTGTACAAAAAGCCTATTTTACGAGCAGCTGTTTTGGTAGCTGACAGAAGATGGTCAACCCACGAGAGATTTGAAGATACAGTCATACCCAACAGAGTAATAGAGTCTGAAAACTTAGGAACTGAGCCATTCATACTTACAACAGGAAATGATCGATCTTTTTTGGCGGACATAAGGCAACACTGAGTTTTGTTAGCATTAAATTTAACTAGATTATTGCTTCCCCATTCGAGAATACGTTGAATGTCTTTGTTGATTGAATTTGCCATTTCAGCTTTAATTTCTTGATTTGACATAGAATGTGGATTGAGTAAACTGAGATGAACTACAGTGAAGAGTGCTATCGTCAGCAAAGCAATGGATGGGGTTAGTTGTTGAAGAAATAAGGTCGTTTATGTACAGCAGAAAAAGTGTAGGCGCTATAACGGATCCCTGTGGTACGCCCGCGTTAATGCTAACTTCTTTTGAAAAAAAGCCATCAACTACGACACGTATTCGTCTTTTATCAAGGAAACTAGAAACCGAGTTGATGAGCGTATCATTTAACCCAAACGAGGTGAGTTTGGCAAGTAAACACTTATGCCAAACTTGGTCAAATGCCTTTGAGGTATCTAAAGCGACTACAACTGTTTCACTGGACTGTTCTACTGTATTGTTCCAAACTTGGGTCACATATGAAAGAAAATTGCCTGTTGAACGACTTTGCCTAAACCCATATTGGTGGTCACTAAGGAGTTTGTTAGTTTCAAGGAACGTGAGCAGTTGCTGATTGATGGCTTACTATTTGATTATGAGAGCAAGGATCAAATTAGTTTTTATTTTGTAATATTCCTGGACACTGCATTAACGAAAATCGAAGAAATGTTTGATGAAATAAAAAATCATACAGTTTTTGATCTTCTGAACGACTTGAATAATTTCCTTAAATTAGATATAGTGAATATGTCTTGAAAAAGTAGATCTTTAGAGATCCACCGGTCCATCTAAAAATGAAAATGGTATTATTACCTAAGATTTATGCGATGTAATCTGTTTCCAAATTTAGTAATTTCTGTAAGAATATTTTTAACATTACCGAGGACAGTTGCTTGCGGCGAGAGGAGTTCTTCGAAACTTAAAATAATAAATAATTATTTGCGATCAACAATGGGTAATGAAAGGTTATCGGACATCTATTATTTGTATAAAAAAGACAATTTTTGAAGATATAAATGGCACCGATATTATCAGAATTTGCTTCAAAAAAGCAAGGAAGGCACAATTTATTTAAATGTTTCATAACAAGAATGTATTAACAAATACAAGTATTAATTAGCATAACTGTTTATTCATGTTAATTTATCGATTAAAGTTTAGTTTTATTTTTTTGTATCAATTAATAAGTTAAAATATCTATTCACTTTAATTTATAATAAGTTTCTGCTGAAATACAATTTACATTTCCTGAGTTTTATTTAAGGTAAACTTGTTTCAAAGAAATTATGGTTAATCAGGAATTAGGGGGCGGAGAAATTATTTTCGCACACAAGCGGCAGATGGCCCTAATTATCACATTCAAAGACGGTTTACAAATGGGCTAATTTTTACCTTCAT
Source organism: Vesta saturnalis (assembly GCA_036346205.1). NCBI lineage: Eukaryota > Metazoa > Arthropoda > Insecta > Coleoptera > Lampyridae > Vesta > Vesta saturnalis. The sequence goes on along the minus strand of JARFJB010002256.1, from coordinate 257,854 downwards.
GACTTTCAAACTGGTTACAATCCTTTAATGAAACACTGTGCGACTTAAAAGTATGCCAACGTTTGTTTAAAACTAAATAAAATAGTTATTAAATAATGCATCTAAGTTATTATTACCCTTAAAAATTACACTAGTTTATTACCAATTAAGTGTTTATTCATTACCTTATTTAATATTTTGTAACAGATGGTAAATGCATTGGGTTTCAATTTTGATTGTATTCCCTTTAAAATGATTATATAACACTGTTACAATATTTATCTATTTTGAGTTTTTAATGGTGTATTTGTATATTTAAGTTATCTTCGTCAGTTAGCCGTAAAATGAATGATTGTCCACAACTTGAACACTCTCCATTTTGTACACTTTTTGGTGTGTCGTCTTGCCAAGATATCTTCTGTGATCCCCTAGAAAATATCCACGTTTCGTCTATAAATACCGTCTGAAGTGGTGAAGTCGATTGCATATTTTCATGGCATTTTTTTAGGAACTGCACCAGTGCTGACGTCACATTTGATTTTTCACAAAGTGCTCTGCGATTGCAGCCTTGTTTACATATAAATCCTATACTATGTAAAATTTTACTTACAGTTGGTCTGGATGCTGTCAGTAACCTTTTTTCTTGTAATATATTACTAATTATCTCCAATGTAACCACAGTCTTTTGGGAATACATGTCATAACTTATGTCTCTTATGGTATGTTTTTAGCCCTTCTTGTATATCATCATTTTTACACTTAGTTCGTGGTTTTCTGATAGTTTTTGGCAATGAAATGTTCCCCTTTTGCCTCTCGGCGATTTTGAGTAACGTATTGGCGTTAACTTTTAAAGCTTCTGCGGTTCTTTTGTTCACTGCATCAACATTGCACAGAGGAGCAACATTGTCCTTTGCGCGACAAAAATACTCATACACATTAAAGACGAGATCCTGGCAACGTTCGTTTAAAAGCTTTCCTGGCATTTTACGGTTGTTACAACAATAGTATACAAACAGTACTAACCCAAATTTGAAATCTGAAGACATTACTCCATTGTGTAAAATAATGATATATTAATGACCCTACATTCTTTAATGTACTTAGTTAGAAAGTAGTTAATTATAAGGTTTATGTTTATAAAAATAAATTACATTATTATATTTTCAATTACGTTTTAATTTTTTTATTTCAGTAGTTGTTACAAACACGCGAAATACACTTTTGAATACGACTATCAAAGGATTACAGCAGAAAATTTAGTCTTTAAAGAGACGCATAAAATAAATGTTACTATTTTCTTCTAATACACCTGACACGAATACGGATGTTTTAAACGTATAATGTCCGTCTTAGTTCACCATCCGCAGCGACGATAATGTAGCATTCCATTCTCTCTATTTCCAATTATTGTGTGTTAAAACGAAATAGATACAAACTACGAGTGTGCACGCCAAATAAAGCGCTAAGCCGGAATTCGCATTTTTACGGACTATAGTAATATAATCTACTAAAATTTTTAAGGATCAAACAACTTTGTTTCAACATCTTTACCAATTTTAATAGATAATATTGCGACTGACGAAGATAACGGTAAACTGTTATCGAAACGTTTAGATTGTATAACTTTAATATACAAATACACCATTAAAAAACCCAAAACAGTATTTTATATGTCTAATAATGGTGAAAGTTTACATGTTCATATATAAAACTGTTGATTATTAAATACTTAGAAAATCGAAAATTGAAAATTAGTATTTGCAATTTGCAGATGATTGCCATGCCCGTTTATTCCAGATGATTGAAATCTTGTTACCATTCGTATGTTTTGGTTTTGTTGAGTTTACCTCGTGCACTATCGAAATGCCACATTTAAATTCTTTGATACAATATAACTCTATCTAAAGGAGCAATAAGGATTATATTAAATTTATTAAACTGCGCTATAAACGATAAAACTGGCAAAGGAATGGAGTTTTGCTCCCATTTGCTTTATCAATGCTATATTTAGATATATTTATGTATATTTTTATTCAATCTTAGAATAATATAATAAATGTATTTTTTAGTATAATTAGAATCATGTAATAAAATCTAATTTCATACTTAAACTACTGATAAGCAAAGTTGTTAGAATTTACATAAGCTAAAATTGATATAACTTATGTAGACGCTGCATCCATCTATTGCGACCTCGGTCGATAAAGCATTTATTATGAAAGATAGAAAAAATGGTTTCAGACCAGTTTTAGACAATAGCAGCATATGATCACAGACAATTTAAATTTTTATTCGAATCTTTTAAATGCATACAAAATACTCAATTATTGTAAATAAATATTTGATTCAATTTCTAGTCACCCCATTTATGCAATTTGAACAGTAGATATGCTATTTTTACTTTTGTATAATTTTCAAAGAACTAAGGAACATTTTTATTGTTAAGAATCTTGTAATAAAAGAACTGTAACTTCTAATGTACAAATATTTACCTATAGTCTGTACCATATTTCAAGTTCAGCACGGCGAGCATAGGGCAATGTATTTCTTATGGGGACATTTTGCACAGCACTGTCACTTTTCTATTAGCTGAGGCGCTATTCTGACCGACACTTTTAAGGTATACTTAAAGCCAAGTAAAACTTAATTGGTATAAAAATAATAATTATTACAGTAATTGTATCTATGGTAATTAAGTTTGACTTAGCTTTAATAGCTTAAAAATGTCGGTGAAAATGACCAACAAAACAATTAAATATGAAATCAGATAATGCAAACAATTATCTAACATTAATTTGTTAATGACACTGCAATTAAGATTGGTAATAATAAGAAGTTGCAAAACACTTTTGCGTTAGTTCCTTAGAAAGATTAATTAAAAACGCAAAAAGAGTGAAACTGTATCAAAGTCCCCGATAATACATACGACGAAGTAACTAAATTGTACATTTATAACTTGATTATAAAATACATAAATTATTAATAAATACAATTTGTATACCTACTTTCTAAAGTATCTTTTCAGATATTTTGGAAAAAAATAAATAAAAATTCATTTAACTCAAAACGTCGTTTTTATATGATTTTAATTATTAAAATTAAAAAAAAAATCGGTTTTCACCACGCAGTTGAACTACTGCGTCTAATTCCTTCCTTTAAGCCCAAGCTTAAAGGATGATATATCATAAAAGCGAAAGTTTTACGTTTAAATAGAATCCGGTTGAGGCGTATGTTTGGCAATACAGCAGCCCGTAAGTGCAATGCTGAATTTGAAGTATGGTACAGACTATACTTAACTAGTTAAAGTGGAGTATGCAAAATTGCACATACTTAAACTGATACGAAAATATTTCACTTACATGACTATGTAATGAAATAGCAAATCTATGCCGATACGTCGGGAGACTTTTTGTAATCACTCACAGCCACTTTGAGTACCACGAGTTTAGCGCTAAATCGTAATAAAACAAGCCCTCATTCTGTGCCAGATTGTAATGATACCTTCTTAATCTTCGTTAAAGAAGAAGTTCAGACTTCAAGAGTGCCTTCCTTAAACAGTGTTTAAATTTTGACAAACAACAAAAATAAATTTAATAAATCTGAATTTTACTTTTAGGAAACTCAACATCAGTTATTCTCTATTATACCCTGTGTACTTCAAGTAAGATGCTTTTAGCTTAAATTGTCAATCGAGTTTTTCAATATCGTCTTATGTAAACCAGTTTAAATATAAAATCAATCGAGGGACTCTGCAAATGGTTATTAATAATTCATATTAATATGAAGATTGCATTTATAACTAGCATGCTAACTGTACATAAAATCAATCTCTTAATTTGTTTCTAAAATCTTACGATAAAGTAATATTATAAGGTCACTCAATCTATCGGTTCATATAATGTTCTGTTTCACCTTTTAACTATGTTTGATTGATCACTGATGTAATTTACATATAGCTGGAATTCTTAGTCAGTATTAAATCAATGCGAATATTTTTCAACTATAATGTAATAGTGGTGTTTACTTTGTTTGTATAAAATCAAATAAACTCATATTACTCAAACAAAACCAAACAATACCATATTAACAATGTATTTATATGATGATTCAACATCCTAAACAATTTTGAAAGAGTATTACTACTGACGGAGATAACTATGTTATCGAAACGTATGGATTTCTCTAACTTAAATACAAAAATACACCATAAAAACCCATAAAGATAAGTATTTTAAATTATGAACATAAACGTTATAAATCTTAAATAAATGCAACGCTGCATCTAGCCCTTAAAGTTACATGTCTAATCAGTCAATGGTCAATTCTGACACTCAATTAATCCACTTAATCAAGTAAAGTAAAGTAAAGTTGAATTTATTTGAAACGTTACAAGCAATATTGCATAACTTTCGTTTCAAACATACAACACACACAAAAACATATTGCTACAAGCTCATATCTCAGGGGCCACAACTAAGGGTGTGTGGTGGAGAGTGGATAAGATCCACTCAAAATCGTTAGAATAATGATAATTACACATGTATTACCTCTATTACGACTCAACCGAAAGCTATGGGGTCTCCAATCTAAAAAACTGCTGGATCAGCTACAAGGCGTGGTAAACAAAAATGACAACAATGACGTTATAGCGTTACGTTTTGACCTACCCTGTATACATGACCGTCATTTCCACAAAATGCAAGAACCGTTACCACAGAATTAAAAAAAAATTATTGCCTAATCATGTGTTAATTATCAAGCCCTACCCCGTATATTTAAAGTCATATAGTGGATTACACAAAAATTGTATTGAATTACCTTTGAGCATATACACGTTTGGAGTCCTCTCAAATTAAGTGACACTATGTATACTAGTTTAAAGGTATACACTCTACTTTGGTCTCCAACTATTGCTTTTTTCTAACTTTGATAATATACAGGGTGGGTGTCTACTGCGTGAACGGATGATTGCTCCTTAACTATTAGAGATATCAAAACCAATTTTGGTGTGGTAATACACGAACATAGGACCTACATTCTAATAATATTTAGGTATACACAAGGTGATTGACAAAAATATGCACTCCAAACCTGTGTTTTTTTTATGGAACACCCTATATATTCTTGCATTTTTGGATTCACTGTTACATTTAGAATAAACGTATAGACATTTGTATCTGTATCACTGACCGAAAACATATAAAACTATACAAAGGAAATTAAAAAAATTTCACAGTTTTTTCAAAACCATGTAAAACTATACAGAATGATTAACTTACACGAAATGTAATTTTTCTCAATTTTTCAAATGCAGTACCCTGTATATTTGTTCACATTTCAATTCCCCGTAATAAAGAACAGTAATTCCATCTATTGTTTTGACGTTTGTATAATCATTAAAATATTGTTCCATTAGTGTGTGTGTTTTTGGATTGTCGTTTTGTCAATTTCTGTATAAAATGAATTTTTCCAAAGAAGAAATGGCTGATATGATCTTTATTTACGGCGAAGCTCAAACAGATGCTTTGCTTTGTACTGTGAACGATACCCAGAGAGAACACAGCCGCGGAAAGAATTGTTTATGAATGTAGCTGAGAGATTTATAAATTCCGGAATTATGTGTTATCTCAAACGCGCAAAAACAAGCCCAAATGCAGAAATTGAGTTTCAAGTTGTGGCATCTCTTATAGAAATTCCGGAAATTAGTACCAGAGCTAAGTACACACCTAGACCTAAATAGAAATACAGTTCGCAGCTTTATTAAAAAAAACAAATTACATCCTTATGATATCGAGCAACATCAAGCTTTAAGTGAAATAGATTTTCAAAATCGTGAATCTTTCTGCCAATGGATAACTACTAAAGTAAATGAAGAACCCAATTTTGTTAATAACATTCTATTTACGGATGAGGCAACTTTTCACAATGATGGCAATATCAATACACATAACTATCATCACTATTCAGATACTAATCCACACATCTTAAGAGTTGTTGATCACCAGCATCGGTGGTTAGTTAATGTGTGAGGTGGTAAAATCAATTTTAATGTGGTTGGTCCTTTTTTCTTTGATGGGAGTCTTACTGAAGAAAGATTGGTACGATGCGGTTTCAACTGGATGGCGCCCCTCTACACTACGCAATCAACGTTAGGCAATATCTCGATAGAAATTATCCGATGAGTTGAAAGGACGAGATGGTGTGCAAAACTGGTCAACCAGATCAACTGATCTTACGCCCTTTGATTTCTTCCTTTGGGGCTACGTTAAAGAAAAATGTATTCCCACCACAAGCGAAGACATGAAAAATAGAATTAGAGCTGAGTTTCAATCCATTTCGCCTCCAATGTTGTTGCGAGTTAATCTTTCGTTTACCGAGCGAATTGCAAAGTGTTTAGCTAGTCGTGGTCAGCATTTTGAACATTTAATTTTAATTTAAGGTATTATTCGTTTATGTTTACTTGTTCTACTTATTTTTAGGTGTAGAGAATTATTTTATTGTTTAGTTATTTATTAAGTTTTTCCTATCAGTTAAAGAATATATTTGCCATTCGTATTTTCTTATTTGCTCTAGATTTTGTTTTATTTGTTCTTCTCTGTGTCAATATTTCAAATAAAGCGTCAATATCTCAAGAAGCGTCTTATGGCTATGACACTTATTATTAATTAGTGTCTACTTTTCACGGGGAATCGAAATGAGAAAGAAAATACAGTGTTGCATTTGAAAAAATTGAGAAAAATTACATTTCGCGTAAGTTAATCATTCTGTATATTTTTACAGGTTTTCGAAAAATTTCCGAGTTTGTTTGTTAGTAGACTATTATTAATAGTCGGTGGTATAAACAGATTTACAAAATCTTGGTGACAACGCTTGTATCGTGGTTCCAAAGCTTGTATCGTGGTTCCAAAGCTGACTCTATTGTAGTACTAAAATGACGATATCTGCATAACGGTTAGCGATACAGATACAACTGTCTGTACTTTTATTCTAAATGTAGCAGTGAATCCAAAAATGTAAAAATATACAGGATGTTACATTTAAAAAACACAGGTTTGCGTTGGCATATTTTTATCAACCACCCTGTATATACCTAAATATTTTTATAATGTAGGTCTAATGATTGTGTATTACCACACCAAAATTGGCTTTGATATCTCTAATAGTTAAGGACAAATCCTCCGTGCACGCAGTAGACACCCACCCTGTATAATCGCTTATTTATAATCATAGCAACATACAAAAAACAATAATTTTTCTTCATATCGTACAACAGATTATGAAAACTCGTATTGTAACGTGTTCAAAACGATATTTGTCTATATCCCGATATACGGAACAAATAGAATAAAAAAGAAATATCGTCTAGTTCAGCTAATTTTTGAGGATTTCTAAAGCGGTGGTGCACTGAATGCGTGGGTAGTGGTGTTGTACAGTAATGAGTACCCAAGTCGCCACGTAATTCTAGATAAGATAGTCCCTAACCTATGAATGCGGAAAATGAAGCTGTAAGAGAACACATGTAAATAAATATAATAAGCAAAGCACAATAATCAAGTAAAACACAATGCTGGTACTGAAGCAAATAGTTTCATTTATTATCAGCGAAATCTACTTAAAAAAATTGTAGTCAGTGACTAACTTATGTGCCGTTAAAGCACCCCAGAGAAAAAGAAAGTAAACATAACCTTCCTTAAATATCTCACGTCAACATAAATTCTTAGATTCTTAAGGATCCAATATTATACATAATATTAAATATTAATTTGAACAGGGGTAAACAAAAGGTTCAGTCGCTGTAGTAGCAATACATTGCAATTACTTATTATTTTAGAGTGTTACGGCAACGTTTAGGTAAATGGTTTATTATTTACTCCAGAAAAGAAAAAAAAATTACCGAAGGAAATTTGCAAAATTCAATATTGTAAAAGTATAACTGCATAGCTTGAGCTCTTTACGATGTAGCGCTTAATCATAGTTAAATAAAAAAACACACGTAGCTCAAATGGATTCCGTACATAGAAAAAGCATGAAGCAAAAGATATTGGCTTAACTGCAGGATCAAATAGTCATTAAGCCACGGGTTAACATGTACCTCCACAATGACCTAAAAGAAATTATTGAAGTCATCAAGGGACTATAGAAATCGTAGTGGATGCAATACATCTAAAGATACTGCTTTTCGAAACCGTTTTACCAATCAGTGTAATTAGATATAGTTTTCCTGCCAGCGACAAGCTAGAAAGGAGCAATCCATCGATTTGGAAAAGGGCAAAGCTGGATAAGAATGTGAAAAGTCTCCCTTCCTGAATATACCTTTGACATAGATCATTCTACTCGGTATCAACAGGAGATAAATTGACCCGAGTTTTAGTTCGCAAGGTCGCCGCTAGAGGGCGCAATGTTCAAAAATCGGTTTTTCAGTATTTTAACGATTTCTCGAGCCAGAACCGACATTTTTCGATGGGGTTTACGGCATTCGATTGGTCTCAGAAGCATACATTAACTTAATTTTCCGATTTTTGGAGTTTAAAACTGATTTTTGGCGCCAATTGCATATTTTTCGAGCCCTGTACGCCCACGTGTTAAAGAGGTGTCAAAAAAAAAAGAAAAAATGTATTATTTTAATGTTCTTTTTGATGGTGTATCGCAAAAATTATTTTGTGGTATAAACAAGTTTTTCAACATTTACGACTGCCCGACTATTAAATATTTTGATATTATTAATCATATAAGACATTTCAGCATGCTTCTTGAGCTTTTTCACTAATTACAGCAATGGGGGGAATGCAAGCTGATAAAATAATGCGGTGAACATTTAATACATTTTTTCCGTTGCATGATGAAGTGCGAAGACGTTTATGCTCATTGCAGATTGTGGAGAACCACCATAAACTCTCATAAATTGACATAGGTTGTCATAGTTCATTGTAGTTTGCCATAATTTGTTACGGTTTTCAAAATTTTTCTCAGAATTCTCCACTTTATCAGTATCACTATAGTATAGATTGCAATAGTTTCCCATAGTATTCAATAGTGCCTACAGTTTGTGATAGTTTCTCATTATTTTCCATGGTTTTCCACAATTTACTAATCTTTATTCTGAATTTTCCATAGTTCATTATGTTCTGTACAATTGTGCTTACTCTTAGCTGTCACAATTTGGCATAGTTTTTCCCAATCTGAATACATACTTAACATTTCATACTTAAGCATTCCAGGTGGAGCAGTTACTGCTTAAGAGCCCGTCGGAATGATGCGTAACTAAGGTGACTCCATCTCTTGAAAAAAAAAAGTGGAAAACTGATATGGGAGACGGTTCAAGGCGAAAATCAAAATAGTCGCTCTTTCCGAGATTCTCCTGAGTTTCGGAATGATCTTATTATTTGTGAGAAACTCGGCGATAATAAGATTTTTTTGCCAGGAAAACTCTATATAACTTCTCCTTGAAGGCGGAGGTAAATTATTACCAGGAGAATCTTGGGAAGAGTGATTTTTTAAATGTTTGGTTCGAAACGTTCGGAATAACAGTTTTTTCACTTTTCTCTTAGTTGCGCATCTGCACGCCAGGTTCTTAATAAGAAGCATTTTTTCATGCGTCTGTCAACGCTCAAAATGTCTTATGGACTTTCCCTTTCGAAAATTAAATGTTTTATTTGATGAAAAATCGTAATATAATATAAACGACACATGCATAATATGAATATTTAATTACCATATTGCACGTTTGTAGAAGCAAAAAGTTCGTGAAGTAATAACATGTGACAATAAATGGATTATATGTAATTGTAAATCTATTGATATTTCGGTCTGCACTGATTCCGCTGTTCTTTCGCCATGTCAGCTGTTGCTCCGGTTTGGCAAAATAACAAGAAGTGTGCTGCCTGTCCAAAGTGCTTTCCTAAGTTGATTGTGAAAAGAACATGGGTCATAGAGAAGCCTGAAGATTTTGTATCTCAGCATATCCCTTGGAGATGTTGTATGCGATTTTTGTAGGAAAAAGATCCAACAAATTTATGTCCCAGAGACTGCAACAAGAAACAGTCAATTACAAGAATGCCATGGTACTCCATCTTGTTCTCAGCAATCCAGTAATTCTGGATCATTAACTCTACAATCATCCGACTTGAAGACTGATTCAACAGAAGATCCAACATTCATTCTGCAATGGAAAGATTCAAATAATGCAAACGATCAAAATAAGCTTTAAGAGTTGAGTGTTCCTCGTGTCATATCAACCCACAAGTCCTGTTTCATTTGTGGTTACAAAGCTACCAAAAATCTCATTACCGTTCCGTTGGTAGCCAGGTTGCAAGTATTTACAGATCTGATCGTTCCATTCAAAAATGTATGCTGCTAATATTTATTGAAAAATCGTTTTTATAATAATGAGATAACGGTTTTTTGAATCCAGAATACAAGTAGTTTCTTTCACGTATCAGAAATCCGTCTTTTCATGAACAAAATGGTTAATTTAGCTGACCGGCCTTCAATGTGCCAACTTGGTGGTTTTAATTTTTCAGAGGAACGTCTTCATGTTTTCACGGGTTTATCATGGAAACGCGTGACACAGTTACGGAATATGTTAACGTCTATGAGAAATACCGATGTTGCAACAGTTACACAAGTCCTAATAGTTTTTGTCTTCAAACTCAGGACTGGTAATTCAATCGACTACTTGCCCCCATACTTGGACTCGAGCATTCGCAAAACATCTCAGACATAAAGAAATCGGTAATGAAATCTTTTGAGAAAGACATTCTGCCAACAAAATTAGATTTTGAAAATAATTCTCGAGAAGACATTATCCAAAATCAAACATTTCTCATGGCCAAAAAGTTGCGGCAATCTGACAAATTAATACTTATTTGTGATGGGACCTAAATTCGCGATGAAAAAAGTTCTAACAATGCATATCAAAGAAAATCGTTCTCAATGCAAAAAAAAAGTTCCGCTTTGTAAACCATTTACAATTTGTACGACTAATGGATACGTGTTGGATATGCCGGGGCCTTATACGGCGAACAATCCTCAAAGACATCTTAAGATCATCACATCCCATGAAGACTTTTCTACAAAAGGGTGATGTTCTGATTTTGGATGTCGTTCCTTACTTGGAAGAGCTTGGTTTGACAGTTTTAATGTCCGCATTTAAAGGTAAGCAACTCCAATTGGCAACCGAAGACTCAAACAATTCCCGGTTCATAACAAAATTGAAATGGGTTGTAGAAGCGGCCCACGGAACCATAAAAGAGAACTTCCACCTCCTACATCAAAAACTCGATAATAAAATGGTGCCTAAAACAGGAACTTATTGTAAAATAGTTTCATTTATCAATAATGAATTCGGGAAACGGCTTGACTCTGATATTGAAATAATTGACGAGATAGTTGCTGCAATGGAGTCTACATACACATGTGAAAATACATTAAAGCAAGAAGTGGAAAAGAATAATTGGAACCGGCGGAAACGGGAGTTTCAAGAGATGACGTCACAAGTTATTCTAGACTTTCCAGAATTGACACGAAAGGATTTAGTGATACTTTTCACGGGGACCTATCAATTAAAACAAACCTTATCGTACCTTCCTGAGGTCTTGAACAACCTGAAGGTTGGTTACAATTTGCAGACAAACAATATAATAAAAGTTTCCGTACTATCTCGGCATAAATATAAAAACTATTACTACTGCTTGATAGAATACACGCCAAACGCAGTTGGACACGGAAGCATTACGAGATATTGTTTTTGCCCGAACGGAAATCGAACAGTAGCATGCTGTACTCACGTTGCAGCTATAATTTTAAATGGTAGATATCAAGACAAGATTCTGAGACTGACTGAGATTTTATCCAAAACTTTTCTGGAAGACAATATAGTAGCGTGTATTGACGCCTCTGACCAAGATGAACCAGATACTGATTATAATTAGTAAGTTATAATACCAGAATTTCTATTAGACCATTTGATCATGGTTTTTTATAGCATCTATCCAACCGGTCTAAATTTTGGTAATTTGTATTTATTATATTCGAAAAATGTTATTGTTTCATTATTTAATATGATTCCTTTGTATCAGACTCCTATTCCAGATATCCGTTTCGTTAATGTTTTCTCAATTTTTATTTCTTTTATACTATGTTTGTGACATTTTGCAGGACTACATTCATACATTCATAACTTTTTAATAAATATCATCATCCATCGTGGATAAAATATAATTTTGAAGAATCTGTTATTATTTATACCTTTCCCATAAATAACCTGTTCCCATTGGATGACTTGATAATTACTATCTAACAAGAGAAAGGGAAACTTAATAAAACATTGTGGGCGTCGGGGAAAACTATGTCAAATGACAGCTGATAGTAAGTATTGCGGTTTATGACAATTACACAGAACTAAGAAAAATTCAGAATAAAAATGAGTAAATTGTGGAAAACCATGGAAAATAATGAGACACTATCACAAACTGTAGACACTATTGAATACTTCATCATACAACGGGAAAAATGTATTAAAACGTTCACCGCATTATTTTATGAGCTTGAATTCCCCCTAATTGTTGTAATTAGTGAAAAAACTCAACAAGCATGCTGGAATGTCATATATGATTACTAATCTCAAGATATTTAATGGTCTGGCAGTCGTAAATGTTGAAAAACTTGAGTGAAAAGGTAAGTAACAGAAATCAGGATTACATTACGGTAATATATCGCGTAAAATGGTCAAGGCGGGGATTTTAATTATTTTAGCCCTTTTATACCACAAAATAATTTTTGCAATGCACCATCAAAAAGAACATTAAAATAGCTGAAAAAAAAATTTTCTTTTTTTGGCACCTCTTTAACACGTGGGCGTTCGAAAAATTTGAAATTGGCGCCAAAAATTAGTTTTATGCTCCGAAAATCGGAAAAAATTGAGTTGATGCGCGCTTCTGAGACCAATCGAATGCCCCAAACAGCATCGAAAAATGTCGACTCTAGCTCGAGAAATCGTTAAAATACTGAAAAACAGATTTTTGGCGGCGACCTTGAGAACTAAAACTTGTGTCAATTGATCTATTGATACCGAGTCGAATGATCTATGTCAAAGGTACATTCAGGAAGGGGGACTTTTCACATTATCCAGAAAATCGCTAACCGGTCTACCATAGTAAAATTGTGGTAGAAGTTTGAGGTGATTTCTCTAAATCAATTGAAGTGTTTTGTCTAATAGTTTCGTTCGTTGCAGTCCGCGGTCTTCCAGTTTTTGGTAAATTTTTTACCATCCCAGTTTCATTAACACGTTGTAATGTTTTAGTAACTGTTGAACGTGATATGGGATTTCTTTTAGGATGCAAATAATTAAAAATATGACGCACTTCTTCATGAGTTCTAACACGATCACTATAACCAATCATCAAGGTTAATGCAATATCTTTTAATTACTCCGTCGATTCCATTCACTTAACTAAATGTTTATCAATCAGAGACCTGGGTGTTATTTTTGACCATAAATTTAGTTTTGGTGAACATATAAAAGAAACATCTCTCTCGGCCAATCGTACATTGGGATTTATACTAAGACATTGCAAAAAATTTTCTAGTTTCGACGCCTTACTTTATCTGTATTATAGTTTAGTTCGGTCTAAATTAGAGTATGGTGCGTTAATTTTCAATCCTACTTACACCATACAAAAAAATTCAGTAGAGTCAGTTCAAAGGAAGTTCTTGAAATTCTTATATTACAAACTCTGCGGAACCTATCCTGTTAGAGGATTTCAACATAACGAACTACTTGCTATTTTCAATCTCTCGAATCTAGAAGAATTATGTTAAGTTTAAAGTTTCTTTATAATTTGATGCACAATAATATAGATGCTCCTGAACTTTTAGCACTTTTAAATTTTAAAATTTCTTCTCCTCGAAGAGTAGCCACCTTCATTTGCAATACACCACGAACTGACATCTTATACCGATCTCCCATTTTCTTTATATGCCGGAACTTTAATCTTATTAGCGATATATGTGACATCAACCATTCCAGCCTATCCTCCCTATTGTCAGCTTATTTGAATTTCAATATTGTTTAATTTACTTGTTTCATTTGATACCATTACATTTAGTTGAGTTAGTTTAAGTCTAGCTACGTTTAAATGTTAATATAATTTTAGTTTTACTATTGTCCTGTTAATGGATTTTATATCTTATACATTAAAGCTTATTATTATTATTATTATTATTATTATTATTATTATGATCATTAATATTTCAATACGATCATTTACACTTAAATGAACCATTCTTAATCGTATAATTTGTTTCCGTACATTACAATTTGACTGTTCGGCAACAGTTTCCTACTAAATAGTACTCGTTTTATTTCTTACTAATAATACAAACATCAATTTGTTTATCTAAATGGTTTTTTACTCTAACGTATAAAAAGTTAAAAGTGGTTAATTAAAGTGTATACCTCGTTTTTACAGATTTTTTACACTAAACCCAGTATGTACGAATTCGAAATAACAAGGTATTTCAAAATCTGCAAAAATATACAGGGTGTACCATTTTAATTAAAAAAGTTGAGGGTATTTCCGGTTAAACCGTAAGTATATTATTAACAAAAAAATGAGCTACATTTTGCCTCCTTGCACTTACTTACAAAATTTCAAAGATATTGTCCGATTCGTTCTGAAGATATTTACTTGATTCCATACTTTATCCCAACCCTGAATATATATATATATATATATATATATATATATATATATATATATATATATATTGTACTGATTTATAACTCCCCCTCACACTTTATTCTAGTTTATAATTATATTTATAATTTATTATTAAATTATATTATTATTGTAATTATTTATTATAGGCTAAAACTCTTAATATAAAAAAAAATACATTAGTCGGTAGAACATTATTGGTAGAACATGAGACTCATCACAAGGGGATAGGGATCAAAATTTAGAAGAAACTCTACTTTTAACATTGTAAAATAAATGATTATGAATTTGAATTATATTGATTTTTTGAATACAATAATCATAGTTAATATGATTAAAGCACATTGACTTAATGTCCTATTAATTTCATCGTATCTAAATTGATCAAGTAAATTGAATTATAATTTTTAATTCGCATTAATACCTGTGTTACACCCTGTACATAACAAAATTCTTCTAAAAGTATACGTGGGCATGCGCTGTGAATACGCAAACATGTGATTCGACATACAAGCAAGTATAACTACGTTTGAATAAAAAAAAAACAATATTAATATAAACCATTTAAATTTTTAGAACAAATAACATTCCCTTTGGACATGCTTACCTGCTGTTGCACATCATGATTATTACAAAGGATTGAAATTATGAACATAACAATAAAGTATCAATGTCAACAATAAAGTACTCACATAAAATGTCCTCCTTTTGTGGGTTACTGCTGCTGAGGTTGATTGAAGACAACAGCTCCTGCGAACTGCAATTCTGCTCCTCGAAAATCCAAATTTTCTTTTATATGGCCAGCTTATTCACTTAGGTAAGTTTCACTATTGTTATTAGAATATTGACGAATCTTTATTTTTAGGCTCATCACTTCTTCTTAAATTAAGTTCAAATAAATTTTAAAAAGCATGGATCGTTGAAGGTTGTTGTAAATTAAACACACTTTCGATAACAAGGTGTATAATGATAAGAACACGAAGACAACACAATTAAATATCCATACCAACATAAACAATATAAATTTAAAAACAAACAAAGTCGAAACTGCGGAAATATTTTTATAACTTATCGAAAACCTCCGATTTGAAATTTAAAAAGGTAAACTAACCTTAATTTAATTATTTCCCGACAAAAGACTATCACTTGTTTCGTTAACACTTCTGATACTAAATCGCACTTTGTTATTTTACCGAAGTGACGTTAATTTGTTTTAAAAAAAATTATTTTCAAAAAAATTCGTCAACACCTTACATTGGCAAGTTGTTGAAACAGAGGAAAATTAAGAGAGTTTATGAACCTAAAGCACTTGTATTTATATGATTTTGGTTGACGACCAAATCTTCGAATGTTTTCTATAGTTACGAAGAATATTTCCTGAATTCTGATTGGCTACTGGAATTTTTACATTACGATATTTATTTAAAGCCCTATAACTTTCGTCCCCTTTAACATTTCTTAAAACTAAAAACATTTCCATAATCTACATAATTTTCTCTATAATTTGAAACCAAACACGAACTAATTCCTACACTTAATAACTACGTTAATTTTTACACTTATTTATTGAATTTACACTAATTCTATGAATTTTACAGGCCTGGAAATGACCTCTACATGAATAGGGGATGCTACTACACCCAAATATTCATCTTAAACATGCCTACGGCCAATTTGAGAGGAAAATTATTTAAATTCTACCAATACTCTTCAAAACTAAAATTAACAAAATGGACATAAATATAAGGAATTATAACTTGAAATTGAGGCTACCTCACTATTTTTGCCTCTACTAATTTATTTTATATAAATTGTCTCAATTTAAAATACTTTTTACAAAAATTTTTGTGCGAGGAAACAACATAACCTCATATTGTTTATATAATTTTAATGTTAAATTTCACACTTTTAAACACAATAACTGTTAATGTAAGTGTTTAAACTTAATGTTCAAGTCACAAATTAATTTATTTTACCACTTTCGTAGGTTCATAAGTTTTTCTACTAGTGTCGGAATGTTGTCACTAGTTTAAGGTCATAAACTGTTGATTAAACACAATAATCCCAGAGCTGCTGCATGATTTATGTTTTATAGTTACTCACTAATGTGCTTAATCTGTTTTTTCATAATTTTTGCACTAATATGTGTTTAACGCACTAATACGAATGTTTTCAAGAACCTTGGCTGCGTACATGGGAATTGCGACATTGATACCAGCCTAAATCTAGTTTTAACATTATTTCTGTCAACCACAACCTGTATCACATGTCGTCGGGGAATATTGTTTAATATAAACTTACGAAACTAACTGAAACTTGAATTAACTCATAATGATAACAAACATACCCTATAATTCAATGTACTGTGCTGTCGATTACTCATTTTACCATTATTAAAATTATATTAAGAAATATTTAAATTTTACAAATATCTCAATGTTTATTAACCATTCTCATCTATAATTATTTAATGAAATGTACCATTTCGTACCAACTAAAGAAATACTTCACTATGCAACTTACATAGCTACTTGCACGTAATTTGAATCATCTCAACATATATATATATATATATATATATATATATATATATATATGTATATATACATCATTCTATCAGTTTTGCGTCCATCAATTTGGCATTTGCCATCAATTTGGCTGTACTTTGAAGAGTGGCGTCTGTATATGGACGCTATACTACAATCCTTAATAATTTTCTTAGTGTGTCAGGGAAGCACCGTTCACAGTAGAAGATTCCAATAGCACCCTATAATACTCATTCTGAGCATGGGTCTCATTCCATACTCCTACGTTAAGGTATTTGAAAAACTTGTTGACGCCAAAATCGTGTAATACGTAAAATTGTATGAAAATTATTTATCCCGTACTTTTATTCAGGCGTCCTTAAATGGGAACACTGTAAAACCAATTTCTAATATTTGTCATTATTAAATTTTAAGTTAAAAATTATTATTAATTGTATTCGATACATAAATAAAATGTTTACCTGGAGCACCATTTGAACCTACGACCTGTACTTTACTAGAGTACCGCGCTAACCATCTGTGCCATCGAGATTCAAGCCCCAATCGATGCAAACTTTGTCTTGCTATATTTCAGGCTCACATTCCATTAATATAAGTAATTTGATTGTAATTTCACTACATTTGGAATTTACATCAGTTCTACATACATAAAGGCAAAATTTACATCGATTGCGGCTTGAACCTTGATAGCGCAGTTGGTTAGCGCGGTACTCTAACACAGTACAGGTCGTAGGTTCAAATCCTAGTCGAGGTAAACTTTTTATTTATCTATTTAATAAAATTAATAATAATTTTAGTTAATTATTAGTCCTCTTCTTCGCCCCCACTCGCTACGTCTCTTTCGCTCTCTTCTTGTGACGACTCGTCTCTTTCTGTTTCATTGTCACCGACGGTTTCTGCTGTCGTCGCAAGAACATCTTCAACGTCCGCACTTCATCGTCGAATTCTGCTTGTAATATGAGCGAAGGATTGAGGCACCCAAGGCCCTGGCATTGACCATACATTGCGGTACATTTTAACGTTCAGCTGCACTTTGTACCATAACCCTTCTTGTAATCACAAAAAATCGCGTTTAACAGTTCCTCTGGCACTGGAGGCATTGTTCTTGTTGGCTGCATGATCTTGTTCTCCAATTCACAGTCCCATTGAACGGGTTCTAACTTTTCCTCGAGCCAAGTCTGTAACTGAAAGTAAACCGGGTTTGGGTTTTAGATCTTTTTTTCTTAACCAAGTCTTTACTTACCTAGTAGTAGACTCGATGGGTGTGCTGCCGAGCTGCTTCATTGGAAAGCGGCAGCGACGCCAGATGAACCGGTCTATTGAGTCTTGTCGATTTTATAAAACGTGTATATCAAAGACATAATTATATCAAATCGTCATAATGATCCAGTTATTTTTTTTCTGCGGTTTCTACCCAACCTTGTAATGACAAAGAAAAGGTCTGTGCAAAAATTCAGCTCAGTACTCCATATTCCCCAATTTCGATTTATTTAGGTCTAACCTGACAAAACTATTTAAAAATTAATAGATTTCATTTTGAGTTATTATTTGTTTCAATTCTTAGAGGTAGACAGTTTAACCGAAAGTTTTACCCCGAAGCAGATATATTCGCCCTTGGATTTCGCTTAGTAATCCTAACGCACTGCAGATTAAGAAACAAGTGTATTAATTTTGAACTACTTGGCTACTGGTTACGTTTATTAATCAAAATTGATTAATTAAATACAAATAATTAATTATTTGTACCACTATAAATTTGTACCGTTTAGAAACCAGTTATATTATTAACATATAGTGATAATTTTTCTATTGGAATAATTTGATTGTGAATAGTTAAAAGCCGTTTTGTAAAATCGGAAACTTATTATTTGATTTCGGTAATTCAAGGTTGAGGCTCCTCAATCAAATTTGTCTAAAATGTGCGGCTGTATGTCTGTACGTGCGCGTGTGCCTGCAACCAGGATAACTTAAAAGAAACGCAACGGATTTTAATGACACTTTATATTTACAGTTATTGGTGAAATATATCTTGTCTATCAAGTTTTGTTAAAAGCGGTTCATAGTCAACGATACTTTATAGAGGACACTCAAGCGCTGTGTATATGAATAACTCCAAAATTATTCACCTTAATGTAAGAAGCGAAGAGAGCTTTCTTACAGTTTATTCAATTTTGCATAAGCTTTGTTTACTACAATTTTTGTTGGAGTAATAAATTCAATTAAATAGTTTTTAGCAAATATATCGAAAACTGTCAGAATAAGTGAAAATACCTTTGTTAGGGAATACTTTAGATATGTTTCCTTTATAAAAGTAACATAACAAATAAGTTCGAAAAATGTTATCCGATTAATAAAAAAGAAGCTGATTTTATACTTAATTAGATAACATAATTTATTAGGATTGTAATTGTAATATGTCACTCCAATTTATTTTCTTGGAACTAATTCTAATGTTTACGCCATACATACTGTAATTTAAATGATTTGAAACTGTATGTAAAAAATAAAAGAAATAATAATACTGTAATTATTAAACAAGTTTAAAACTTGATTACTTTAGTTAAGAATTGTTTCTCTTACGTAATCTGTGATGTTTGAGACATCAAATCGTTAACAATTCTAACTATTCTATTATTGAACTCAGTGCATTTTATTGTCGAGATAAATAAAACCTAACGTACTTATGGCAACTGTAGGGAAGAAATATATAGGCCAAATATGAATTTCAGGATTGTTACTGATAATTTTACACTAATATTTCTCATTCCTCCTTATTTCTTGGGAATTACTAAGGTTTGGGTTGAGGTATGGAGAACTTGTTATTTCTTTTACATTTGGGGTTTATGTACAGCACTAAATTTTCTGTTAGAAAATACACAGTTCAGGTTTCGCTAGAAATAACCTCAAAATTATTAAATGATACACTGTGTGTTTTTGTATATAAGTACTCTAACGATTGAACTAAGTTAGATCCAACCATCAAATGTCAATTTAAAATAATATACATAACCTGACTTTTCTGAACATGAGATGTACGTTTGTCATATATTTAATTCAAATAAAAGTGAAAATGGTTGTCATTTTATTGGTATTTGATACTCTAGCCCACATTGCATTTGAACATTTATTAACCATTGAATAAAACAAAACAAATATTAATTAAAAATAAACTAAGATTTTTTAGATAACGTTTACTCATTTAAAAGCAGTTTAGCAACATTAAAAAAAATTTTAGACTTTATTTTTGAAAAGGCGAAGTTTTAACCACGGCTGCTGTACAAACCTAACCCACTATACTTACAAAACACCCACGGCTGAAACGAGTTCCAACTAGAGACTTTTTTTGGGTTGAATGGTTCTGAAGATATTACAGGTTGTAAAATAACTAAAAAAGTGAAGAAAATGAAATCATCATACTGTTTGACTATTAAAGTGGCTAAAATACGCTGATTCTACCAAACTCAGAACTTCTAGCTTTCCATAATCTTACTTGATAAATGTATCTGTTTTACATTTTAAACTATTTAAGTAACTCTCATTATTGTATTGATTTTGTTTAAAGGTGTATTAATAGATACTGCGCGAATCAAAACTTAACTTCAAACTTACTTATAACAATCAATACTAAACTCACTAACAGAATTATAGGAGGCGGAAGGTCCAATAATTGTATATAAAATGGTAGGCCACTTTTATGAAAATGATGGAGAAATTTATTAAAAATATCCCTTCGAAAGTGATATCTGTCCTGTACGAGTGTAACCTTTGATAATAGTGTAATGCACCAAAACCCGTCACTGTTAATCCTATACACGATAGTAAATAAGAGAGCGCACAACGTACAGTAACGACATGCTGCTGTGGGAACATTCCGTAGTCAGTGCGCGAGATACGCGCAGTGAGGAATGGAATACAGAGGGAGTCAGATCCCGAGATTCCTCCAACACTACACGTACGAGAAATGTGTTGTATCTTATACGTTTGGTGTTGATGATTTTGTTAATGTGTTACAAGAATTGTGTTCTAATATATTACGAATTTTTTTCCCATGCAAAGAACATGAGGCAGATATAATATCAATGTATTAATATCATAATCACATAATACTATAAACAAGATGAAGTAATAGGTCAAATGCAAAGAAGAAGAAGGAATCTAGACTGCAATCTTCCTAATTTTTCTGTTTTTTGGTGCCGATAAATAATATTCGAATGTATGAAAAGTTTAATTTTTGTTACCGTCCCCTAGAATTTTGTTAGATTTTGTACAATTTATTTCCTGTAAGTGCCATTTTGTGTTTAGAAATATGAACTGTGTGTTTTCTGTGTGAAATTTATTAATAAACCTTGATTCACTGCGTACACTTTGTTTCATGTATTTTCTGAAACGGTATAAGCCAAATATTGATGATAAAACAATATTCAGTAGAACAGAGTTTGTTTTTTTGAACTTATGCTTAGTGAATCCAACCCACCATCGTGGCCGAATTTATTTGTTACCTATTTTAACCGTTTCCTGTTTTATTTACTACGATAGAAATCAGAATTTGAAAAACTAAATAGGCCAAATCCTTTAAGATGTATTAGATATCGTACCTCTTACTTACAAGTACTCATTAAATAACACTGTGCAGAAATGCCTGTAGATACAATTGTTCCATATTTCCTAGGACGATAAATAAGACACAATTCCATTAAAACCAGTATTTGTTGAATGAATATTAAATCTTCAAAAATAAAACAGCGCGCGGTGTAAATATTATATAAAGTTGACTCTCTGTACGCTTTATCTCTTTATAACGCGAAAAGTCTACGAATTGGGTCCGTGACGCACCACTTCGTGCGTGTATCTCTCTGTTTACTGCCGTGATGCTATATAACAAGAAAATTACTAGATTTAATGATCCTTACAGTTTTTTGAGGTTTTGGAGGCTAATATTAAGTAAATTAGAAAAATGTATCGATAGCGCTTATCCGTGTTCTATTTTCAGATACAGTAATTTTCATTTTTTTGCAAAACTTACTGATATGCAAGAAGGGAAAACTTACGTAAAATTGGAAATTGCTTTAGTTAACATAAAACAGAGATCAAACTGGTATTCCTTGAATAAAAAACACCTTAACGCTCATATACTGCAATAATAACAATATGGATATATTAAACTAAGACGTCAGAATGATCGGCTGAAAGTGATTGCACACTAACTATTAGTTACAATATATAGAAGCCAATATGTTTGCAACAACAACCTCGTGTATATTTTAAACTAAGACGCAAAAATGATCGTGTAGTTTAATTGTGTAAACATATACACAATTCTTGGATAATATGAAAGCAGACGTCAAACTGATTGTTGGCAAACTATTAACTAAAATATATTGACGCCTATATGTTTGCAACAACAACATTATGTATATTGTAATGCAAGATGTCAAAATTATTGCTGTGTTACATTTCGAGGACATGCAACGCAGCAAGTGTAGTAGCTTAATGTAGGGGTACCAGAATGATTGTCAAACGTACGAAAATTATGTATATAGTAGAATTAAAGCTATTAACATATGGAATAGACTATTGAATTCAGAAAAAAATGCTGATTTATGTACTACAATAAAATGTCAGAGAATACGTATTGTTATAGGTGACGCCAAATTAAGGAATTACGTACGGACGCTGTAATGATTGCATGATATATATGTACATATATATATATATATATATATATATATATATATATATATATATATATATATATATATATATATATATATATATACATCATGCATATCATCAATTTGTCTCGTACTGTAATTACACATTCAATTTGGTCATCCATAATTAGCTTTACAATCATACTGATATTCACTAATTAATATGCACTAAATCTTACGGCGTCTTGCTGCGTTGCATGCGCTCTTAATGTAACAAAGCAATCATTTTGGCATCTCGGATTAGAATATACATAATGTTGTTGTTGCAAACATTTAGGCGTCAAGATATTTTATATTAATAGTTTGTGAGCAACCAGTTTGACGTCTGCTTTCATATTATCCAAAAATTGTATGAATGTTTTCACAACTAAACTACACGATCATTTTGGCGTATTAGTTTAAAATATACACAATGTTCTGGTTGCAAACATATTGGCGTCTACATATTGCAATTAATAGTTTATGTGCAATCAGTTTTAGGTCCGCTTTCATCTAATTCGAAAACTATATGTTCTATCACCAATGAACTAGCCGATCATTTTGACGTCTTAGTTAAAGATATACATATTGTTATTATTACAGCATATGAGCGTCAAGGTCTATTCATATATGTTTAGATAAAATCAATACAATACTTATGTTATTTAAATAGCTCCCAATGTAGAAGAGATACATTTATCAAGTAAGGGTAAAGTACAGGAAAGCAGTGAATAATGGGTGCGTACTAGAATTTTGAGTTTGGTACAATCAGCCTATTTCAACCACTTTAATTATCAGACAAACAATTTGATGAATTTATTTTCTCCACTTTTTTAGTTATTTAAAATTATAATATCTTCATCACCATTCAATCCAAAGAAAGTCTCTGGTTCGAACCTGTTTTAGGCGTGGATGTTTGTTAAGGTGTCGCTAAAAAAGATCGCCGACAATTGGTTACGCGAAAAATTGTCGCGCACATTTGAGCGCACCTCAAAATATCGCCAGCGAAAAAGGGCGCCGACGAAAAAGATCGCGGACAAATGGTTGCACTAAAAATTTAAATTTTGTTAACAATTATCTAAATACCAGACTGGAACACTGCGACGCGGCGTTGATTTCACTCAGTACACTCTAAATTTGAAGGTGAGTGTATAGATCGTTTGGATCGACGACACCAGAGACGACAACCGCAGTTTTCAAGAAATCTTTGGAATTGTTTTGAATTCATAGAGGAAGTCATACCATATACAAATTATTCTGCAGAAGGATGGCACAATAGTGTCTCCTCTATATTAAATGCAGCACATCTAAATTTGTAGAAATTTATCAATTCGTTAAAGAAAGAGGAAAGTTTACATTGTTTGAAAATTGAACACTACATAGCTGGGAACGAACAGCCAGTCAAAAAAATTTGTAAAGATACGGCGCAGCGACAGACAACTATTTGTCAATAATATGCCAATCATCCACATTAGGAGTATTTAAGGGCGGTTGCTCATAACTTCGAGTTACAAATATAAAAAGCAGAAAAGCAAGAACCAACAAAAAAAAAGATAAAAAAATCATAAAATATAAAAACATAAAAAAAAAAAACTTTTAAACATGGCAGTTATTAACTGCCAGTCCTAAGCCTGGATAAAATGTGGAGGAATGTTTAATAGTTATATTTTTCTACGCGACATTTTCTCACGTGATCATTTGTCCGTGACCTTTTTTCGCTGGCGACCTTTTGATGTGCGTTCAAATGTGCGCGACCAATTGTCCGCGACCTTTTTTCGTACATTCGTTTTTTAAGTATCGTGCATTAAATGTAGAGCAGCCTTGCATGAAACCCCGCCTTTTGAAAGTCAATAAAAATTTTCAACATGGAAAAGAATGATACAGGTTCAGTGGAAGCATTGTGTGTCGCCCTATTATTAGGAACTAGTAGTGCTGTTTATGGAGATGGATGGGTGTCGTACTCATTATACCTCTCTGAGTATAACACAAAGTATTCAACTTTAGTTCTAAAAGTACAAATACGCCAGCGACATGGACGTCCTGATAAACGATAAACACACATGCACCCATGCTTGCACATGTACTGATGCACAAGCACAGACGCGCGCATGCGCAGACACGAGGTTAATAATAGAACTGGTTTCTAAACGCCCTAAACGGTACTAATTTAACTTAGTCGCACTAAAAAAAATAATTTTGATAAATAAACGGTCTCATCGTAACAAGTTACTACGTAATTCAAAATTAAGACACTTGTTTCTTAATCTACATTCTGCAGTTCGTTAGAGGTTTACTAAGCAAAATCCAAGGATGAATATACTTCGCGGTAAAACTTTCGGTTAAACTATCTACCTCTAAGAATTGAAACAAATACTAGTTCAAAATTAAATCTATGAAGTGTCGATTAAAACTATGAATTTGGTGTACAAAGTTATTTAATTAATTTTAAACGGATTTTTTTTATATTTGTACACACACAAATATAGAAGCGAATCCGAAATGCGATTTAAAAAGTCACCCTTTTAAAATAAGGGTAATAATGTCATCTCAACTGTTAATAATAAGTAAATTTTGCATTGGATTATATCATCTGGTAACATTCGAATCAACTGGGTGTCCCAAGCAAAATTACTAATACAAACAACCGTTGTAGTTATCTACCTATGACAAAACTGAAAAACATATTAACCAATTTGCATTTTTAATGTTTTACATTTATCTGTAAATTTTATTATTTTCTAGGTGTGTACATAGAATGGCGTATTTGAGGTGCATGAGGTAGCTAATCTTGCTTAGAATAAACAGTATGTATATATGTTAATATATGACTTCAGAATGATGTTAAGTAACATAAATTGTATATCTAGGTAGAATGACGCCAGAAGGCTGTAGACCGTAAATATGTAATTACTTCAAATTAAATAAGAAAGAATATTAGAAATTGGTTTTACAGTGTTGCCATTTAAAGACGTCTGAAAGATTGTAAATGTACAGAACAAATACAATAAAAGTATATTTAGAAATAGTGCCGTGACGGCAAAGTGCTGAACTAAGTTTGTATACAATTTTACGAATTACACGATTTTGGCGTCGACAAGTTTTTAAAAAATCTCAACGTAGGAGTATGGAATGGGCCCCATACTCAGAATGAGTATTATAGGATTCTATCAGAATTGTCTTTTGTCAACGGTGCTTCTCTAACACTCATACCAAGAAAATTATTAAGGATTGTAATATGGCGTCCATATACAGACGCCACTTTGCAAAGTGTAGCCAGATTGATGGTAAATGCCAAATAGATGGACGCAAAAATGATAGAATGACGTATATATATATATATATATATATATATATATATATATATATATATATATATATATATATATATATATATATATATATATATGTGGTGTTCCTTAAAGACTTGCTAATACTTAAGGGGGCGATTCTTGGACCTATTTTAAGAAAAAACTTCATGTGAACGTATGTCGTGAACGTCCTAACTTTTCAAATACAGGGTGATAAAGTTTCCATTGTGATACCACTGTGATACTATTGTAGATATATTTACAAAATTTGGTACACGTCTTCAATGCACAAGATGCATTTTCTGATGTACAAACAATATTATTATTTTTACCAGTAGCGTCCGTACGGGTTTTGCATTGAATATTTTTTAAGAAAAAATGGTACGCCACTGCTTTCTCTTAAAATAAAAAGTATTTTTGAAATTCTCATTCATTTGTAAGCTATTTTGACCTCTTGATTTTATTTCGTCCGGTGCATGGTTTTCGCTTAAAAAAATAAAAATCGTTTTAGTTCAGGGTCAAATCGCCGAAGTGACTGTTGTATGGAAATCGTTTTTTTTTTCTTTTTTCATGGTATTGAATTCGTTTAATATTAAATGTGAATTAATTCAGAAATAATATTTTGCTTAGGAAAAACTAAAAAAAACTTTCAATTGCCAAGAATTACATTAGAAGTTTAGCGGGGGATTTCAGCTTGTATTTTATTTTAATAAAGTGAGTTTACATGAAAGGCTTAAATTTATTAATCACTGATTATTAATTCATAAGTGATAAACCCTTAGGTGTCAATTAATTTAACTTTTGAATAATATTTCTTTACTTCTATTAAGCCGTTTTCGAACAGTCCATCTAATGGATGAGGGTAACGTATAAGGGGATATATTAGAAAAAAAAAATCATAACTGCTAAACCCTTAGGTGTCGATTAATTTAACTTTAGAATGAATATTATTTTTACAATTAAAACACATCATATAAGCCGCTTTCGAACCGTCAGTAAGGGGATGAGGGTATCGTATAAGAGGATGAAAAAAAATCATAACTTCTGAACATGTAGGTGATGATTAATTTAAGCGTAGAATAATATTTCTATAATTAAAACACATAGTTTCAGCCGTTTTAGAAAGGTCTATTTGATGAGAGTGTCTGATAAAGGAATGAAGTAAACGCTTAGAACATGATACACTAAAATTTAAAACTTTTAAACAAGCATGTGACAGTTTGAAATCATAAAATTTCAAAAAATTTCAGATTATGCAGCTCTAGGTTTCAGTAACCGTTATAGTTCCAAATGCAAGTACCAAAGCGGTTTATAAAATTGGAAAACCTACATAAACCAGTTTTCAGAATTACATACTTTTACTTGAAAGCTTATTATTGAGTATTATTTTATATTAATAATGTAAAATAGTAAGCTATTTAATAGATGTTGAAAATGATATTCTAGCACCTGCCCGTGATATGAAAACAAAGGTTAACGAAACCCCTAAAAATAATTTTAATATCATAAAATCGGAGAACCGTTGTGAAAAACTTTGATTTGAAAGCATCGCAACTAAAAACTACGACACGTTA
Organism: Vesta saturnalis; assembly: GCA_036346205.1. Lineage (NCBI taxonomy): Eukaryota > Metazoa > Arthropoda > Insecta > Coleoptera > Lampyridae > Vesta > Vesta saturnalis. The sequence goes on along the minus strand of JARFJB010002256.1, from coordinate 230,040 downwards.
ATAATTAAAAGTTATTAATATAAAGTTTTTTGATGAATATTTAATAAATTTTGTTTTCTCTTTCTATGGTACGTGTGTCAATAAATTATAATAATATGTTGGAAAATTTGAAATAGTAACCTTGTACATTATTTGTCATAGTTGTCAATTTTTAATATTAATTTTAGTTCTTTTTATTGTTAAATTCCACTTACGATGAGTACAACCGTATTCGAAATATATGGAAAATGTTGAAACTGGTTCGTTTTTATTGAATATAGATGAAATTTCTAAATGTAAATATAAAAGATTTTTATCGGTGTTATCCAATAACTTCCTAGTAATACGTATTTGATTACGCAGAAGAGCATTTTCAGTTCTTCTGTAAATATTATTCGCTTGTTTGTTATTAAAATTTCTTTTAATATAGATAAACTTTGGGATAATTTAACATAAGTAGTTGAAATTAAATTAAAATTAAAAATTACAAAAAACGTAATACCATTAGAGTGGTGTGTACTGATGGATAACAAGAAAGCATTTGATCATGACGGTCTACTCTACGCTGTACTCTATAACAAGCTTCGGTTTCTTCAAGTTCGTATTAAGCTACAACTTAAAACGTATAGTTTACACTTATTTGTGTCTCTTATTTTTTATATATTGGCGAAAGCCTAAGCGCCCCCTCCAATGAAACATTGACTCCTAAAGAGGCAGTTTTTTTCCAAGGAAAACGTCTTTCATTGTTAAATTAAAGTGGTAAATTCGTGGCCCTATTTTTCTAGGGATGCCCTATTTATTATTGCTGTCAAAGTTGAGGACTCATAAAAGCAGTAGATAGCTATTCCGACTCATATATGTTTGAAAGACGTTTTGAGGAAAGAGGTAATGCGTTTTACAGTAGTCGTTATTCTATTCATTCTAATTATTACCATGTGAAATATTAACCCAATAAATGTTTTCCGTTATTCAAGTGTAACATCTTTTCATCGAAATATTCTAGAATGCACAGTCTCAGTCTTACATAACACTTCTACAGCATAACTATTCATTCTTGCAACAAGGTGCTAGTTATAGTTCGTCTGTCAGTAACAGACAACTAATAGGTGTATCGAGTATTTCCACATTTAATTTTCTGCGCTGCGTATAAGTTAAGTTTGTTTTTACAGGAGGTACAGAAAGCCATCATTGAATTGTGGTGGTACCAGGATAAACGGATTCTGAATCGGACTCAGTTGAAGTCGAATTAATTGATAAAGATGGAATCACGATAGGCAACCCAGAAGTGGTTTGTGCAAATGAATCGGACGGTTCGGGGACTGGTGATGATGACCAGAAGCAGTTGATGGCGAAACATCAAATGGCCCACCAACTGATACGGATGGAAGGAGTGGAAGTAGTAACTAAATCGTTGACTCCCAATTATTCTTTGGCTCGGACCAAACAAATATTCTTTAATTGGACCTTTCTCAGATTGTAAATCTGCAATGTTTTCTTCATTACCAGTCGTGAAGGCGTACTGTAGAGACCGATCTAATGAGCTAGGCCCTGCATTTTCTTCGTGCGTATCACATACCGAACGTCGACTATCATCCAAACAAGAAGCCGTAGAAGAATAAGTAGTTTCTCTGTTTTTTATATTCGTCTCTTCATTTTTAGTTTAGTCTGATTCACTCGAGGAAATATATTCCATGTCATCATCTAATTGTAGTTCATTTAGTAACTTGAGAAGTTCGACATCCCTATAAATTGAATAGGAATGTTCTCTTTTACTTGCCATTATTAGCAACAAATGAACACACTACCAATAATAAAACCCACTACATAACGTTACAATAAAAAATGATGTATGTCTACTTACAGTTTTAAAAGTTCCGTTTTACAGTAATCAAAATTCATTCACAAACTAAAATAAATAAATAAAACACTTGACGGATTGGTATTATTACCAAAAATGCAACATAACGAATCCCAACCTGAATATACGTAAATAAGCGTAAAGGCGAAGGGACATCGCACTACTGGTAGAGGTTAGGAAGGATTGACTCCCTCTACGCAGGTATAAAACAGAAGTCTGTTCTTGAATACAATAGGGTAGGAAATTGCAGTTGTAGTAGAATGTTTGTTTGAACCTTTAGAGCAGTGCCTGCCTTCACAGTACGCTATGAAAATTCTTAAATAATTTGTCGCACGGTGTGAGTCATGGGCATTCCAGGACAGAATAGCAGTAACGCACACATGTGCGTTACGGGCAGTGAATGTGTTAAATGTGCAAAGAAGTTAAAATCAGTTGGGTAGAGATCTGGTGAATAGGATGGGTGAGGCAGACTTTCATATCCAAGTTCATTCAGTTTTTGAAGGATGATACGTGCAACATGTGGTCTTTTTTTTATGATTGTGGACCTGAACAGGCTAAATTTGGCCTATCGTGCAGTAGTGCACTCAGGAACACTTAGGAGGATGGATAGAGGGATAATCAATTGCCAATAGATGCCTATGAACAGCTACCTTAAATTTTCTCATATCATCAGTGAGAGGAAAGCAGGAACTAGGGAGTAGGGCCTTGCATGATCATGAACAAGGATCGGCCCTTTTCTGTTCACCAATGCTGGACACTTCTTTCACAAATACTGGTGCATTTCATCAATCAGCAGTTATTGTTTCACCTGGTTTTAAAGTTATAGTGGATTAACCCTGCCCAGGACCACCATACAGTTAACAATTTTTTGGGTGTAAATTTGGCTTTGAAAAGTGTTTTGGCTTTTCATCTTTATCTAACCAATGAGCTGAACGCTTTCTGTTGTCATAGAGCACCCATTTTTCATCACGAGTTACAATACGATCAGGAAATGGATCATTTTTGTTGCGCAACGGAAGGGAAGAGCAAATTTCAAACCGATGATTTTTGTTCAATTCTGTAAGTTCGTGTGGAATCTACTTGGAAAGTTTTTTCACTTTTCCCAGCTCATGCAAATGGCGATCAATAGTTGAATAGTGAACTTCCAGTTCTTCTGCAAGTTCTCCAGTTGTTTTTAATGGGGCAGTTTCAATAATTTGTTTCAGTCATTTATTCTCAACAGTACTAGGCCAGCCACGACCATTCTCATTCAGGAGGCTTTTTTGGCCACTTCGAAATTTTTCGTATAGTTCTTTCGTTAGCAGTACCTTCGGCTCGTCTATGCTGCATTTGTGCCTAATTTAAATTCATACAAAAAATTGCACGAATTTCTGATTTTTCCATCTGTAACAAAAAGGTAAACAACTTATGGACACTGTGACTAAAAGTAAAACTTTTAGCTGAGATAGATGGCACATTCTTCTGTATTGGACTCCATATTTGAAACTCTAACGTGGCTAAATTCTCTGTTTTGCAACACCTGTTTAAAGACAGACGTATTTAGTTAATAATTTGATGCAATTAATATTCAAAGCAATTTTTATATTTTTCCCCACAATGAATTTATTAAATTACAAATCAAATTTAAACTTTAAAATTCAGTTCATAACCTCACAAGAAGTTCACCACATGTGCTTGGTTACGGATTAAACAGTTTATTAATCTTCAAATTTCAATTCATATTGAATTAAACCACTATGATTGTTATGCACTGCTATATTTCAACATAGGTGTGAATTTTGTAATCCTTTCCGTCAAGGCATTTTAACGTTTAAGATTACTAGGAAGCTGCTTTAGCTTTACATATTTCTTGTCGAAGTTCCTATGAGCTCCTCATCAAGGCTTCACTTTTGTTTTGTTTTTTTTTGCTGTTAATTGATTAGATTGTTGATAATTTAACTTAACCATTGATGCTCGCCTTTGATGGAACTGCAGGTAAAAGGGTGCCTCGGAATTTATTTCTTAGTGTGTAGCTCAAAACATATTTTGATAATGCCTACCTCCACGCCTTATGCGTTTTAACCAGAATAGTGAGATGCATTAATTTGTGTTATTTTTAGTATAAATATTTATGTAAGTACCTTTAAGGTCTGAAGATGAAAATGTTTGTCGAAACTAGGCACCATTTGTAACTTATTGTTAAATAAGTTTTCAAGTAAAACATTGTGGGGAAGGTTTAGTGTTTTCTAAGTATACCTCTGATTAGATAGATAGAACAAGTAATGCTCTTCAAAATAATATACAGTGCGATCATTATTATTTGTTCGTGCTGCTCCTAGAACAGTACTACTGTTGCGCATCTTTAAAATGAAAATTGTGCTATGTCCAGTGGCATAAATGCAGATATTAAAATAAATACTACCATAAATGACAAACATTTTCGTGAATGACGAATTGCCTATTACGTAGGCGTACAAAAACTTGAAAAATTGTAATTTACGTTTTATTTTGAATTAACACTTAATTTTTTTAAATTTAGCTTTATTTAATTATATTTACGTATATAATACAGTAGGTGTATGTTTATTATTATAAGTATTTCGTCATCTCTCAAGTTGTTGTTGAACCATTGGCAATATTCTAAACGCTTTCGAAAATCTAAAGGTAGTATAACTCTTGCACAACCGTTATTTTGTAAGGATGAGAATGTAATTGACGTTTGACTGCTTTATGGCATGTCCCATAAGGAAGACCTTTAACAATTGCTTATATTGAAATATGCACAATGTTGTCAATCTAACTTTACTTATTTAATGTTTTGGTTTTAAGATTCTTTTTATTTTATTGCTTAAACATACAAGTCAATCATGTTTTGTATAATGCAAAATTACCCGGTTGCTGGGCCAAATGTTAAATGTTTTGTTGGACTTCTTTCCAAATCTGTACGTACAGGGTGGTTCATTTTCGACGTTTTCTTATGGGAAGTACTCTTTCTATTACAGATAGACAAAAAATAATATGGGGTGCTTGTGCTCGATTTTGGTGTTAATTAAGATTGAATAGTCATAATCAAGATATGTCCGACCGTTATTGCGCAATTGGCCAACATTGAAAAAACGGCGATTTTGAAAAACTTGAATAACTTTTTTATTTCTAAATGTATCCACAAACTGTAAAAACATTCTCAATGCACTTTTTTAAGTAGAATCCGTTAGTGTATTCACATTTTTAATACCTCCTTAATTTAAAAAGATATGACATTTTTAAATGACATTTTTATTGTGCCTTTCAAAAATATATTTATAACACTTTTTGATTTTTAAGTTTTTCTTATTTACGTTTTATATTAAGAATACAGAGTAGGCATAGGAGGCTGAGATTTATTTAGGTAAAAACAAATGATACCTATATGTCAAATAATAAATAAAAAATTAGAAGTGTGCAACAAAGTGATCTTGGTATTTAGTTATTAACATGCCTAATTATACAAATTCAGAAAAATTTTGCATGTTAAAGTGCTTTATATTATCAGAAGGTGATAAGAATATGGCAGCGGAATTATATTTACAAAATTTTCCTGCAAAGCAGCGGCCAAATAAAAATATTTTTTAACGGTATAGTTTATTAACTTTATTAAATTTTTTTCTATTGAAAAAATTTTTACTAGCTCAAAACAATATCTTAATCAATTTTTAGGTTACAGAAAAATTTAGTTGAATTCGGTTCATTTAAAAATCCCAGGCCAAAAACTTACTTTAAACGAAATTCTAAAGAAAATTCAATGGTCGTCTTAGGACAAGTCGAAGAAGAGCCAACAACTTCATTTAGACAAATAATTAATCTATGCGTGTCTCGAAGTAAAGCCCTTCGAATTTTAAAGAAACGCAAATACCATTACTATAGATTTCAGAAAGAACATTTTTTGACAATAGACGACAGAAGGCGGCGTACTGAGTTTTGTAACTGGTATATAATTGAGTGAAAATATACCTAATTTTTCAAACTCTATTGCATGGTCAGACGAGGCGCATATCAGTAGTGATGGTATTTTTAATAATCATAATTTACCTTACTGGGCAGATACTAACGCTTATGTCAGTGTTGTCCACAGGACGCAAGGGAAATTTGTAATAAATGTGCTGCATTAAAAGCGGACATTTTTATTATCACATGTATAAAGGAAAATTCAACTCTATGAAATATCTCGATATTCTACGAATTGATTTTGAGGGATTTCTAGAGAGTCTTCCTTTAGCACAATATTGCAATGTCATATTTCAGCAAGACGGAGCTCCCGCACATAATTCCCGTGTAGTTAGTGACTAGTTAAATTTACGTTTTCCTAATAGCTGGATGGGAACGACAGCACCAATTTTGTGGCCTGCTCGTTCACCCGATCTTTCGCCTCTAGATTTCTTTTTATGGGTTTTTTGAAAAACATTATATACAAAAGAACTAATAATACTGTGAATAAGTTAAAAGAAAGTGTTCTTGTGGATTTTGCAACAATTAACACCATTATCTATATGCAACTCTATAAATTCAATTAGAAGACGATGCGAAGTCTGCATCCAGAAAGAGGGCGCACAGTTTGAAAAATATTTGTAGTTTTAGTGACTTTTTTATATTGATATTTTGTTTCATATTTTTGTTCGTTTACAGAATTTGATGTTTACATACGTATAAAAATTGATTTATTGTTAGCTTTTCCTAATTTCTGATATTGTTTATTATCATTTAATTTCAATTTGCATTTGAGGTTTTTTGATAATTTTATATTCAATCTTTAGATTTTATAATTTGTTACCATTCTACAAGAACAACATTACAATTAAACTTGTTTGAATTACAAAATGTTTCTAAAATATTTTACTGGAAGTGAAATTGCTTTTTTGAGTAGAATATCGTCATACAACTTCATATTTGGTTTTCTAAGCCAACTGTTATCCTTAACAAATATACCAATTAAGAAAATCTTAAAAAATCAATTAATTATTAAAATAGCATAGAGGTGTTATATATTTTTAAAAGCACGAAAAAAATGTCATGTAAAAATCATAGCCAACTATGGTTTCCATATAAAAAATACAACTTTATGTCATATCTTTTTAAATTAAGGAGGTATTAAAAATAAGAATACAGTAACGGATTCTACATAAAAAAGTGTCTTAAGAATGTTTTTACAGTTTGACGATACATTTAGAAATTAAAAAGTTATTCAAGTTTTCCAAAATCGCCATTTTTTCAATTTTGACTAATTGAAACGACTAACAATTCTCCGAATGTGTCGACATAAAACATAATCGAAGTTGAAATAAATATTTATGCCTAACTTCACCAGAAACTTGGAATAAACTTTGATAAAAATTGTATAAAAAGCAGTTTTTTTAGGTCAATCAGTTGCTCATTTACTGCTTTTTCGAGGATTTTAGATATGGCGGAATTATGCTTCCGTAATATCACTAATTAAATTATTTTTAGGAATTGGAGTTATTAGAGCATGCTTCCACATATCTGGAAATGTCCCGATTTTAAGCGAATAATTGATTATATGAGTGCTAGTGTTTAAACAGAAGAAATAGATGGTCAATACGCATAGAATTAAAGGGTAAGATTTGTAAGTATTTAACAATCTCTTGTTTACTAAGTAAAGAGAAAATAAATTGTAGATTTGTTAAAAGTTTCAATATATTGTGGATTATCCATAACATATTGTGTTTTATTTCAATCTATTAACTAATTAAATATTTGATTTATTTGGTGAGATTCAATCTAATATCATTAACTAACGATATTTAATCACTTGGTACTTATAACACTTTTACTGATATGCCTTCGGAAAACTTTTTTAACTGTTATATTGGTAGGCAAATATAATTTCTGTTTTTTCATTTTCTATAATTGCATGACTTGAACTAGATTTAATCACGCTTCAAGCAATTTAATTTAAACTCATATTTGCATTACAGAAAGGGATAGAAAGAACAATCTGTTGAGCGTTATTATACTTGCTTACTCTAAAGTCAAGAGGAAAATAATATTTACAGTATTCTCATGATTGTATCCTACACTAAACACAGTAAGTAAACTTAATTTCTGATTTTAAAGCTAAACCCGAATATTTATATACACTACACATATACCGTACACGAAGAACCAAATAGCTACTTTTATCCACAGTTTGTTTAGGTTTGTTAATTTTCATATTCTTTTTTCTTTAAATGTTCAGTTACTGCTAAATTTCGTAAAACGCACTTAACTCTCATCCACTTGGAAGTTTTTGCTCGTAACGCTGTAGTAAAATAAACATAATAACAATTTATTAAATCCCATTTCTGAAGCTTTTAGTTAAAATTAAAATAAATGCTCAATTTGGCTTTACGTCCTTAGAATGTCTTCCCTCATGCTTGAATACGGAGTAAAGGATGAAAATTAACACGCAACATGGGGTTGTAAATGTAGAACAGCATTTTGGTACTACAATCACAGTGTATACATTTGCAGCTAGAGTAATGAAATCTTTGAACGAAAACTAATTTCATTATGTTTATTAGAATCAGTATTTAACGTTGACTTCAATGTAATTACGTTGCCTAATAAATGTTTGTTAAATACAAAGTGTTTAAAAATGCAGAGTATGCTTATATTGTTTTCTCTATTTCTCAACTTTGCACTGCTTTCTTCGCTTATTTGCTTGAAGTGTACCGTAAGTAGTGTAATTAAGTAAACTTTGAAGACTAAAATTAATTTTCTCTGCAAGAATTTGCTTTTTTTTATTTAAAAAGGATTAATTCCCTTATTAAATTTGATCAATGAATAATTTCCGTTTTGCAAGCAAAACTTGTAACTATAATTCGATTAATTTAGAAAGTTGCTAATAACACGAATAGTTTTAGACTAACGGACTCTCTGAATTACAGCTGTTGCATTTCTGACAATTATTTATAATGAGTATTTCAAATTTGATACAATAAAATACGGTAATTACTTTAAAACTAAAATAATTGTAATTTTAAACATTTTTTTGTGAACTTATCTTAGAAAACAGTATTGTCTTTCGAAAAATAAGCAATCAAAGTTATACTGTGATATATGTGGTCCTCAGGGTTTCCAGGTGATAACTACTCTTTGTTGACGTGAAGAGTACAGACTCCAATTGTTATACATATTTATTGTTAATACGTGATGTGAGTAGTATTACATATTCTAACCTACAATTCACTAGTACTCTAACACTACGAGTATCTTAATACTATTGATTGGTGATGGATGAACTGAACTGATTTTCTTATTACTTATCACTAACTACTTATCACTGTATGGAGCTATATTTATAACCTATTATGTATGTCATGTTACAATTTACAAAGAGCTGACTTTTCTTGCAATAACAACTTATTCTATTCAGCATGATTGTAATTTGTAATAATGACCTAGTTGTGACATAACTATGCTTTAGAAATAATACATAATTAATTATTGTAAAAATGGATAAATGTTTCTTATTACTAGCTATACACTACACCTTCCCCGGTAGAAAAAAAACAAATTGAAAATCTAAAATTTTACAATTTTTTTCCTATTTAAATTAAACAACTTACAATTAAATACCTAAAATCTGAAAATAAGAAAAATTTTATAATCTAGAAAGTTACAAAATTTATAATACTAATTGTAATAAGGCTTAATTCTATTTTTCTGTACTGTAATCAACTTATCATTTACCTTAATAACTATATTGGGGCTATTATCTGCCACCACTTCATATGGTCCTTTAAACAAAGCGTCTAGCTTAGAAGTGACAGTAGCTTTCACTAACACCTTATCTCCTATTTTATACGTATGTGAATGTATCTTTGCATCCAGGACACTTTTCCTGTGATGTTTAGATTGAATTAAATTGTTTCGCGTCTTGAACTGCACTTTGTAATCGGTACTTTAATTCAGTGGATAATTCTCAAATTATATATTGGATCAATGTGGTCAATAGTACTGTTAGATGGTAATTACAAAGTTTTCCAAAACAAGTTCATACGGCGTATAGCGTGTTTCAGAATGTACGGTAGTATTAAAAGCGAAACACCAAAAAGGTACCCAAGTACCCCAAGAGTCTGGATACTTGGCCATTTGGATGCGAAGGTAAGCACCCAATGTTTTATGTGAATTTTCTAATGCGCCTAAAGTTTCATGGTGGTACGCAGTTGAATTTAGTTGTCGAATGTGCAATAATTTACAAATTTCTTTAAAAGTACTTGCCATCAATTCAGTTCCCTGGTCCGTGACCAATTCGTACGGAACACCATAACTAAGAATATAATTAGTAACAAAGGCAGAAGCGACCGTATGCGCTTCTTTGTTTGGTAAAGGATATGCTTCAACAAATTTACTTAATTCGCATTGTAATGTTAAAATATATTTATTATTTTGATTATCTGGTGGGAGTGGTCCTACCAAGTCGACAAATATTTTCCGTAATGCGGAAGTAGCAGTGGTTGTAATACTCATTGGTTCTTTACACGGTATCGAATGCTTGTATCGCTGACAATCGTCACAACGTCGAACGTAAGTTTCTACATCTTGTCTAAGTTTTGGCCAATAATAAGTTCGTTTAATATTGTGATACATACGATTCATACCCGCATGACCTCCGGTAGGTAACGTGTGATAATCATTAAGTATTAATTTTTGATCCTGTGGATCCGTAATAAGAGTTAAATTTGGTACTATAGATATTTGTATACCCATCGCTATGATTTGCTCTTTATTTTTTAATTATTTCTTCAATAATTCCCCTTTTTTCTTGATTAACTACGCAGTTTAAATCTTTTTCCCATTATACATATCATTTGCATGCCACTTATTTTACAACACTTGACTAAATCTCTCAACGTTGCACCGTATGCAGACGCTGATGGAGAAGTGTCACTAAAATAAATTATGTGTGTCGGGTATATACACCACATTTTTAAACAATTTATTATTTTGATTCTTCATTTTAAAGTCGTCGTCTTCTAAGGGTTGTACTAGTACAGAATTATTTGGGTATTTAAGCAATTCTACGATGCCAGGGTGATCAATCCTATTGTCCGTAAAATCGTCAGTTTCGTCCTCTAAAGTACGTTGCTGCTTAAGTTGAGCACGTGTCATAATGTTAATGTGGTGAATCACCTTACTAGAAAGTTGGTTAAGTTCGCGAGACTCAAGACAAATTCGAGAAAGGGCATCAGCTGGAGTATTTTCTTTTCCTTTAACATAATGTACAGTAAAGTCATATTCTTCTGTCTCGATTTTTGGTGTATAGTTTTTTATTCTAATTTCCTTGTCATTCGTATTGAGTATCCTAACAGGGATAAAACTATCTATTGGTTTAGCTATAGTAGAAGCTACATACACACCGTCACATACTTCATCATTCATAACAACGCAATCATCTACACATTTAACCGAAAAATTCCTAATAACTTCGCAACGAGGCGGTATCAAAATGCAGCAATCGTGCATGGATTGCATACTTAAAGAAATATAATTAGACTGCACATAAAATGAAAACAAAAATTTTTCGTAATCTAAGTGAGCTGAAAATTTTGTGAAGAAATCACTTCCCAGAATTCCATGAATATTGTCTGCAAACTGATGTAATATATCAAATTCGTGTTGTAAGGAAAAGTTTTGAATGTTTAAATTTAAATTTACGGCACCATGAGCTTTGATGGAACCTGTAATACCATTAATTGTTATATTTTGATTTGAATTTATGTATTCGTCCTTCTGAACGTAATTTTTAAATAAAACGCTAATTGTTGCGCCTGTGTCGATAAGAAAACTTAAGTCATTTTCTCGATATTTCAGTTGTACGTAATTTATTCCATTCATACTTATAATTGCAGGGTCGGTACTACATTTCTCTGACTCGAGAAAACTGGTTTCTAATGTCTTCCGGATTATGATTTATTTTACTTTCACGGTTCTCGTTATTGTTATCATGCGTATTTGCGAAATAAGCGTTCTGATAGTTATTTTCTCTGCGGGTATTACGCGACATTTGTCCTTGTCCGCGTTCAAATATACGACTACCTTGACTGTGGCTTCTGTAGTTTGAAAAATCGACGATTACCGGTATTATGATTATTCTGCGAATTATGTAAGTTATTAGAAAAATTGTTTTGTGAACGTCGGTAACCCCTATAGAATCTACTTTGAAATCGTTGTGTTTGGAATCGACCGCGAGAATTTTGATAATTAGTACGCCCCTTTGGGTGGAAAATTAGAGACGGAGAATTTGGTACTTCCTTGCTTTCTAATATCGCTGTATTTATGACATCTGCTAAGTTATTTTGACCCCTAGCTCGTACGATTGTCCGCAATTCATTACTTTGTAGACCCCTAATAAAAGCACTAATGGCTAACTTTTCGTTGACTTCTTTAAGAATCGTCCGTTTTTCATTGTTACCTGCGACTTCAGTAATGGTTAAATCCCACATTAGTTGGCAAACAACCTTACCAAAGTCCTCTATAGATTTCTCGTTTTTTTTAACATTATGTAATTCTACTGAAAGTGCTGTTACAGATTTCGGTGTGAACAATTTACTTTGCATATCTTTAATCAAATCATCTGTTGACTCATAGTTAGCGAGTAGCTTAGCTTGCGCGTTTTCTGATAGGCGTATTTGATTACTAATTGCTTATCGGTTTCTTATAATAGGTCAACATATAATTTGATCGCATTTATTAATTTCTTAGTAGTACCCTCAGTATCGTCCATTTCAGGCAGTAATACTGCTGCCGTTCTTAAACTAAAACTTTCTGTACCCATTTTAACAATTTTTGTGTTACTAACTAACCTATCTTTTAAAATATTTCGCTTATAACACTGTGACTTTCCCTACAATGTTGGTTGTCCTTTGCTAGATTAGTTTTAACTAACTTCTACGTGCAATTGTTGAAATTTTTGGAGCATTGCATATCTAAAACTTACACTTATATTTCCTTATCGCGCTGGCCATGGATTGTTGACTGCTTACACTGTATTGAGGGCATCTGTGCTGCGAATTCGCTTGTCCACTTGCTTGAGCATCTGTTGTTTACATTTGTTGTACAGGATGTATCCTACAGCTAGAATGCAGATTAGGGTTATTATTATGGAATAAACGAATAAGGGTGATGACGTTTGTTGTAGCAATGAGTTTGTTTGACCTCCGCTATTGCCCGCTTGGTTGATGAATATTTCTTCTTTGCTTGATTCACTGACCATTTTAACTAATATATATATATATATATATATATATATATATATATATATTTTCTTCCATCTTTCCTTCTAGTAGGAACTGGCCGGGATCGCCATGTGATATATGTGGTCCTCAGGGTTTCCAGGTGATAACTACTCTTTGTTGACGTGAAGAGTACAGACTCCAATTGTTACACATATTTATTGTTAATACGTGATGTGAGTAGTATTACATATTCTAACCTACACTTCACTAGTACTCTAACACTACGAGTACCTTAATACTATTGATTGGTGATGTATGAACTGAACTGATTTTCTTATTACTTATCACTAACTACTTATCACTGTATGGAGCTATATTTATAACCTATTATCTATGTCATGTTACAATTTACAAAGAGCTGACTTTTCTTGCAATAACAACTTATTCTATTCAGCATGATTGTAATTTGTAATATTGACCTAGTTGTGACATAACTATGCTTTAGAAATAATACTTAATTAATTATTGTAAAAATAGATAAATTTTTCTTAATATAATAATATAATAATAATATACACTACAATACTTTCTTCTTTAGAGATGAAATTAAACAGCGTTGGCAATATTATTTGGCTAAATAAAAACAGAAATCTGCGATTTTGTAATTCTATTAATAAAAGAGTGTAATTTAGATGACCAATCATTGCCTGAAGCCATCTGATATGGCAAAGATAATAATATGGCAAAGTCAAACAGAAAATTATTCTAACCAAGAGGACTACAGTTTTTGAATAATTCTCACTCCTCTAGCGCTTACACATGGTTCTGCAATACCTCCTAAGTCTAGCGCGATCTTAGGACCATCTATTTGTGTTTTTCGGTACCTCCTATATCACCAGCATCCTATTCCAAAATCAAACACTTTATTTCTATCATGTGTAATGCGTGGTATCACCCGTACAACATTAAAGAATGCTTTGTGTAGTAAATATTAAACAACAATGGAAATTTTACAAAGAACACGGTAAGAGACGTATTTTCATACTGCCCGTCAAAGTACATTACCTAATTTTGTGTTTTATATTGTCTAATAGACTTAGAAGGTTATGACACTTAGGTATGGTTTGACATTTTGCAACCATTGAAGAGTTAGAAGTTTTTATTCTCGTTATATTGATAAATAAATAACATGAAATTGTGAGAAAAAGACTATTTTGGTCCAACTCACTTGACTATTTCTTGTATAAACTGATCCTTTTGTTGTAGGTGAACTTTGCCTCTAGAGGAAAGTTTCTAGTTTCCTTGACTATTTTGGGAAGAGTAATGAACTGTAATGAAGTGCCGGAGGTTTCAACTTCCAATCAGCGGAAGTAGAAAATAAACTGAATAATTAGTCTAAATTTAGAGGACAATGTAGAATGGGATGAAATTGACAATACTACTACAGAATCAATACATATTTATTCCAACTTCGGTGAACTATACAATGAAACTTCACAAGCAGTGGATTGTGTAGAGTAAGTAGGCTAATCGGATTCTGGCGCAAGAAGTGACGTCACACTAATCAGCAGCGTGAGCGAGCATTTAAGCCGCACCCCTCCGAAAGTTTGCTGTTAGAGGACCAATGAGAGAAGAGGATGTGGCTCCTATCCTAAGTCGAAGTGACGATGGAACGGTATGATGCGAGGATGGGCCCCGCCCCAGATGAGATTAGCAAGGGGACGGCCAAACTGTTGGACAGAGGCGTGGCGGCCATCTTGGATGTAGTCTTCGGCTTCTTCAGCTGCTTGGCACAGCTTCCCCGGCATTGTTCATTAGCGTCTTCCTATGGGAATGTAGCATTAATATGTAGAACATGTATCGAGATAGTTACAATGCAGGAAAGATTTAAATTTTAAGAAAGGGTTATGGTGCGGACACAGTTTAGTTTTCACTCACAGACATAGTGTACAAAAAGTGCAGGAGACGCGGTAGTGCGTTGTAAACATTAAAGAGAATATAAACAACATTTTTACATTTGGGTATTTAACATACAAATACTTTTTGTGTACAAGTTCTGCAGAAGTGTGTTTAACAATATGGATTTTTGAGATGACAAAGTTTTAGACAATACAATAAAAGTGAACAGTGTTGATGTTAAAGACAGTTATAACAATATCTTTGAATAACATTTTAAGTAATTTGGGCGTTGTAAACGCAAATTATGAGTATAATTGTATAAAGTTAGGTTAAGTTTTAATTTTAAGGTTTTGCAAATTTATAGTTTTTATAGGATAATTTAAGGATAAAATAAATTATTAGAGTAATTAATAGCAGGTTTCCCTCGTTTTCATGTAGAAATTTACATTGTACAAGCTATGTAAACATAAAATTATAAAAATGGGGTTAACTACATAAATTTTCAATTTGAAAAAGAATTTTCCGTTGGACTTAAGATATATGAGTTTAAATAAATGTATTCTAATACAGTTTCTCGTGTAGATTACGAATATGTATTTAGTTTAGGTGCAGAATTTAGAGTTTCTTAGATATAAGTAAATTAGATTATAATATGTCAAATTGCACAATTTTGAAGTAATATAGGGCTCGTTAGGTATCGTTTTGTGCGGAATTCTGCACAGATTCCAATTCTGTTATCTAAAAGTAAATCCGAATTATTTTAAGAAAGTTATGGCATAATTTGTATTTTAGTTAAGTTTTCAATTTTGTTTAAACCAATCAGAGGCTTGGTTGCTTTGTTTGTATGGTACAGAAAAAAGTTGAAATTTTTGTAGCTAACAGAATAGTATAAAAGGAATTGCTCCTGATTTCTCACTCTCTTACAATTTTTAATTTTTTTTTGACTAAAAGTCAAGGTGTTGATAGATTTTGTGTTAACATGTAAGTTTTAAGTTACGTTATTATTAGAAATTTTGAACAGCGGTTAGTGAAGAGTCGAGACATCAGTAACAATTGTTTTTAACCTACGATCAAATTTAAAAGTTAGGTTACCGATATAATTTTCAATTATAATAAATTTTGTTTCGATTCAAATTACGTGTTCAAGTTTCGGTTGATCTATATATGGTTTGAGCCTACGGTGATTGGTTAAATCTAATCGCGCGATGAACTTTCTCGTTGCGAGCAGTTTCCTACTTTTACCACCAGGCGGAGCACCATGTTCAACGCAGAATGGAATATATTTATGACGATCATGCAAATTATTGCATGCATCATCCGGTAAATTCAAAATCGATTCAGGTAAACATCGCTATATTAACCTAAATTTTGAATTTGAAACCTCTGTCAAACGTTTTGAGCATGCACATAATCATTATCTGTGATATGTGATTGCCTCAATTTACTATAAAATCTCTCTTTATCCGAAAGACAAGTTTCGTTAAATTTAGCCCACGAATCTACATACTCATACGGTTAATACGGTTAATATGGTTAATAACTGTAGCTGCTCATCATTCAAATGCTGAATTGTGGGAAAAACTGGTATTATTTGAAAGGCCTTATACCGGATGTTGTACGCTTGATAAGCATTACCTCTAAACCGACCGGTGAAATGACAATGATCTCTTACTTTGACATAATGGTCTACGAAGGGATGTTCGCAAATATGACACTGGGTGCAGTCTGCTTGAACTCATAGTTCTTAAAATACACATTCGTTCCTGGATCAGGCATCTTTATCCTACACTTATTAATTAACTTACAATCTAACTCGTGATTACTTACACTAATTTCTGAACTAGAATAGTGGAGGCATCTATCGCATAGATATAATGTACCTTTCCTCTTCGTTAACTGTGAACCTACTAATCCTGATAAATGTTTGATCCAGCAGAAATGAAATTTCACTACTTATCATCATCCTTAGTTTTTCCATATCTAGAAGTATCATGATCTATTTAGCTCTCAATTTCATAATTTTGCTGGATCAAAATTCTTCTTATCATCACATAAATATTGGAATACCGCGACACATGTATCTGAAACCTTCCTAAGTATAAACGTTTAAGGTTAAATTAGGATTTCGTTTTAAAAATTTAGGGATTTGGTTTAACCCATGGGAAACCGCATATCCTCAAAATTTAAGATTTCGGCATAGTAGGGATAGGATGATACACCTGAAACAGGCTTAATCATTATTTTTTACATTAATAATGCATTTTTTATTTGAGGGGTAATGGAAGGTATATAGGAGGACGCACTTATTAGAGTTATACTGTTTGTGTTCACAGCTAACGAGATAATTTTTGATAGAGCCCAACCACTATCCTATTCTTCAAATTGAAGTAATCGCTCCATTGAGTAATCGACTACATTACTATTAAATAGATGTCTTAAGTTTTCATATTCTAGGTTAATCTTAAAATGTTAAAATTTTTAGTTGTAAAATTAAATTCCCTATACATTAAATTATGATCATCATTATTTAAAGATGGTTTAACAAGTTACGCGCAAAATTCTAAATTGATTTTTAAAACATCATTATAAATGCTAAAAATTTCCTTAATCTTAATTGAACATAACTTAAAACTATCGTAAAAAAATGTTCCTAATGTCCTATGCCCTAAATTAATTATAATACTAGTGCTCACCCTGGATTTAAAGGCAGCAGTCAAGTCGCCCATGCTCCGAAGTGACTATCCTACAGCCGGTTTTCTAAAATGCTTTACTAGTACCGGTCCAATTTCACTGCAAGGCTTACTAGATGTCTTTTATCACCAATAGGGAATGATGAGTCAGTAACGCATGTCTTAACCAGCCTTAAATTAGCGTCAACAATGCTGGTTATTTTAGTGATTTTATGAGTATTAGGATGCTTATAAAAATGTTCAATAATTTCTAGGGATGAATTCATTTTCTTGATTAAAGCCATTTCTAAAAATAAATAATTAATATGGATTAATATAAATGGTAAGCATTGTACCTGTAATAGCTAGCGAACAAACTGCAGCAGCAAGTAATATAATCTAATGGAATTGATCGAACCTGTAATCTATCAATATAATGAATGCTTCAAATATAAATATAGTTTACCTGGAACGATACAAGTAATTAGAATAGCAGTGAAGTACAGCGGTGAGCACTTTTTAGAACAAGTTAAATCTAAAAAATTCATTTATATAATTAATGCTTTAAGTAAAATGAAAAAAGACCTTAGTATATCCGTTGAACGAACTGCAGCAGCAATAATTTATTATAAAATTTGTTTCTATGCATTAACTCATTGATTATTTGTAACTAGTAAATGCATTGAATTTATTACTTTAAGTGAATAATTAAAAATGTATTGCATATTTATCGACATTATTTTTAAATCTAATTTTTCAATATGGATTTTATAATTTTCAACCGCATTATTACGTTAGCAAGTCAGAGTCAGTGTTAGAGAGAGAAAGTGAAATGCATACTCATTGCGCGAATCGTGAATTTATTCTAATGATAATGCTAATAAATGTATGTTAATATTATAATTATATTGAAATTCTTCAATATAATTTTGCATGTAATAAATGTATGTTAATATTTTTATTTATGAATTATTTGAAAATTTACCATTCAGAATCCATATATATTATTATTATCGAATTTGCTGCTTAATTCTGTAATTAAAATATCATTACATATTTATCATCAAATGTATTATTTTTTATTAGTAAACGCATTGTTAGCATATGATCTTATTATGCAAATAGATATTTGTTAACAGACATGCATCAACAATTATTTTTTAGAATACAATGTAATTACCTACGTATTTATTAGTAAATTCATTATTGTTAAACAGTATGTTATGCCAGATGTTATTCATAGATAAGCTCGATGCGGATATTGTAATAATTTTTATATATGAATTTACCATCAGAGTCCATATATATTATTATTCAGTTTACTGCTTCATTCTGCAACTGAACGTAATTACATGTTTATCATCGAATGCAATTATTTAACATTCAAGTGAATAACATCAAATTCTCTTTTATAATTGATTACTTTAAGTGAATAATTAAAAATGTATTGCTTATTTATATCGACATTATGCTTCTATCTAATTTTTCAATGTGGATTTTATAATTTTCAACCGCATTATTACGTTAGCAAGTCAGTGTTAGACAGAGAGAGCATACGGAAAAATGAACTGCAAACTCTCTATGCGAATGGTGCATTGTATTCTAATAATTGCTAATAAATGTATGTTAATTTTATATATTGGAATTTTTCAATATAGTTTTGCATGTATTAATTATACGCAACTGCATTTATTAACAATTATTTTTAGAATACGATGTAATTATATTTTCAAACGCATTATTACGTTAGCAAATCAGTCAGTGATAGACAAAGGAAGTAGTCGCAAAAATAAAATGCAAAATATACTCAATTACCTACGACCTCGAGTCAATTAAAATGTATTACATATTTATTGATAAATTTCACTATCTTTTACTAGTAAATACATTCTTCAATATTGGTTATCAATTTTATAATTTTCAACTGCATCCTTACGTCAACAGAAGCATTTCTATACGATGCGTTACGTCAGCATAAACATTTATGTAGATAACACACCTTATACATTGGATATCTAAAAACAGGTTTGATCTAGTGGTAAACATCGAGGTTTGCCGAAAATGTCTCGAGTTAAAATCTGCAAGCGACCACTTTTTTCAGACTTTACACTTCAACCGGAAGTAGCTCTGCAACAGCGGCAAAGAACCTGTATGCAAGACCCAGCAGCATGCGACATCCCCGTAGGATGACTCTGAGGAACAGTGCCGAAGAAGATAGCGGAAGATCCTGTCCGCAAGGCCCCACACATGCGACATCCTTACAGAAAGGCGTTGATGAACAATGTTGAAGAAACCCCCAGAAGCTGCACGTTTGAAGAAGCTGAAGAAGATATCCAAGATAGCCCCTATACGTCTCTTATTGGCTGGGCAATCCCCCTTGTTAGTCTCAACAGGGGCGGGGCCCACTCTCGCATCCTATTGCTCCGATTCCACTGCAACTTCATGTAGGAGACGCTCTCTTCTGTCATTCGTCCGCTAACCGCAAACTTCCGGAGGGGGCCGGGATTAAGTGCTCGTTTACGTTGCTGGTTGGTGTGATGCTACTTTCTGCGCCAAAACCCGCTTAGCCTTACTGCTGTGTAGTATCAAATCAACATAATACGAACGAAAGCAGTTGCCGATTGATGTTTTTTTTCATAATTTTAGTCAAAATAGAAGCGATAGAAACTGGTCGGTAGTTCGAGGGATCGGTGTTATCGCCTTTTTTGGGAATGGGTTGAACATAGCTAACTTCCCCGATGAAGGAAGTTCTCCAGAAGCCATAGAGATCGATTAGAGCTTAGATAGGGCTGATACTAGTTCAGGGGAACATTTCTTTAAGACAATAACTGGAATACCGTCCGGGCCAGTTGCGTTATTGAGATCAAGCCTACTGATAATCGATTCTAGGAGTTTGTACCAAAAATGAATTGGTTTCATAGAGTATGAAGAAGAGTTGACTTAGAATCATTGAGACACGGGTTTGATCCAAATACATCTACAAAAACATTGGCTTTTTCTACAGAATCAGCAACTGCAGATCCGTCAAAAGTGGGAATGAAGATGTATCAAGGTTTTTACTAATGGCTTTAGTTAAAGACCAAAATTTACGACTGCCCAAAGGCAATGAAGTTAGTTCATTGCATTTTCGTTGATCAAAGAACTTCTTAACTTTAGTGATGATACCTTTGCAGATATTTCTAGCACCAACGTATTCTGCATCTCGATCATTTTATTAGATTTCCATTTAATATAAGATTTATTTTTCAAAGATATTGTATCCGTACAAGCCTTATTGCACCAGGGTTGGGAACGTGAATGACCCATACGACTCTGTTTTTTGCCAATGAGGATGACTTCAGATACTGAAAGAGCAACGTCCGAAGACGAGGGCGACTTAAAACAATAATCACGCATGGAAAGGTTGCAAAGCAGCCCCGTAAATCACTCTACCTAGCTGACTTAATATGCCACAAGGTTCTACCAGTGTTGCGAACAACAGAGGAATTAGGGACAGTAGAATTTAGTTCTATTAGACAATGGCCAGATAGACCTAAAATCACCACTTATGAAGCAACTCCAATTTTATACCATTTGTTCATTATTACAGTTCACGATTAGTAAAGGGAAAGGATGGAGAAAACCATAAAAGTATTATAGATGCCACAAATGTTACAAAGAATGATTATTGTGCTAATCAACAAATACGAGGAACGCATAGCAAAAAATATACAAAAATCTAACGTCTTATAAGCAAGACTGTTTTCCGACCGACTGGAGAATCGCTTCCATTACCCTGATTCACCTTCTTCTTTCGATACTTTGATTTTAATACCGCTTACAAATTTGCCCGTGATCACTAAAAACGCTTTAGCTCTACCTCAAAGTTGGGTTAAGTTTAACATACGAATGGAAAGAGCTTTAAAATTCGAAAAGTCTTTCTCAGAACAATGATCAAAACTAGGCACAAAGTTTTCTGACTCAATCCCGAGCAGGGGGCCCATAATTAAAACACCTTATTTACTGCACAGAAGTTTGTGATAGATTCACGTTTTGCACCTAGTCAAGATTACGTCGAGCAATCATTCTGACTAAAGGTCAAAGAAGACTCTAAATGCAAAATGCCATTGCCATATTGCAAACGTCATTCATTTTTATGTCCCTCATTTGAAATCAACCTTTCTTAAAAGTGTTGATATGTCACATGGTTTTGATGAGAGGATATTAAACGGAACCAACGCAAATAAAAAATGCAATAACTCTATGAAATGTCCAAATTAGATGATGTAAATTCTAAATTTAATCAGATTAAATTTAGAATTTACATCAGTAAATAATTTTATTTTTAAGTTTATTAACTATAATCCTTCTTTATAATTCGTTAGTTATTTAGTTATATATTTATTTTATTTGGCCATTTTCAAAGGATTTCGCATTCTCAGTAATCTAATATTTAATACTTCTTTGTTTATCTGTAGCCCGAAGCAGAAAACTTAATGGGTATCTATTGTTCACGAACCAGTTGTTCTTTTCGGTTTGTAAAATGTACAACTTTTTATTATAAATTCATCCTTTTCATACAGTTCGTCTGTTGAATGTCATAAATGTTTTTGCTCACAAACAAATTTAAACCTGTAGGTATCGAACCCCCTCGTTACTCTTAAAATCTTTATAACAAATACAACCTCTATAATCCGGAAATTGCTTTAATACTAACGTAAGGTATTTTCCATAACTAATATCTCTCAAATCTATTCTTATTCAAATTTAAAGAATCAAACCAATCATAACTCGTCTCTCTCACTTTAGTAATTATCAATTGTACTTAGTGCCTCCCATTTCACCCTTCTTGATTCCACAATATATTTCAAACAGTAGTACAAATATATACCTCTTATTATTAACATCGCTTCGTTCTATCACTCAAACTTAAATTTATCATAATATATTCTACAGGGTGTCCACGGGGGAACTACGAAGAATTCATATACGTATTCTTTGAGCAATTTTAAGCAAAAATGATTCTCTCTCCTAACCCCTAAGGAGATATGGGCGGTTGAAGAAAAATTTTAAATGTAAGTAAAGCTGCTTAAGTCTTAAAATTATCATAAAACAAAACTTTTAACAACAATTTTCGTTAACAAATTAACAAGAACACAACATAGCACAAAAATGCACATAAAATAACGAGGTGACAAACAAAAATGGTTGCTGTTGTTCAAAATGAGATCCACCAACTTCCACACATAATGCCACACGCCTTCGCAGTTCTCTTTTCAATTCGATATTTCCGAAATTGTCACGAATGTTGGGTAAATGCAACAAAAATTTGTTCAATCAATTCTTCTCTTGAAGATGGTTGACTCCGCCCGTCAACTAACGACTTACCGTGGCCCCATAGATAAAAGTCTAAAGGTGTGAGATCTCGTGATCTGGGCGGCTAATGTACATGTCCGTTTCTACCAATTCATCGGTTGGGAAATTTTCTGTGCAACAACTCCGTTACAACACGCCCGTAGTGCGTGCATGTTTTGACGTACAATTAAGGGTACATCTTCAAGCAATGTTGGTAAATCTTCTTCCAAGAATTGTTTGTACATTTTGGAGTTTTAGTGCACATTAAAAATGTGGGGTCTAATGAGGCTGTCTCCGATAATCCCGGCCCAAATATTTACCGTGAAGCGATGTTTGATACAAATGACACGAAACGTCAAATAAGACGTTTATTGTGGTGATATGGTAATACCTGCTAGGCAACCACAATATCTCTTACGATTTTCATAGTGTGGATCTCATTTTGAACAACTGTAACCATTTTTGTTTGTCACCTGGTTATTTTATGTGCATTTTTGTGCTATTTGTATTCTTGTTAATTTGTTAATGAAAATTGTTATTAAAAGTTTTGTTTTATGATAATTTTTAACACTTAAGCAGCTGTTAAGAGTGTTCTCTTTACTCACTTTTACATTTTTCTTCAACCACCCATATCTCCTTGGGGGTTAGGAATTGGAAAAAATTGCACATAATCATTTTTGCTTAAAATTGTTCAAAGAATACGTATACAAATACTTCATAGTTACTCCGCGCACACCCTGTATAATCATGCAAATGTGATTTTATGGCATATTCCCTTAATCATACTAGTTACTGCAGTTATTTGGGCAGATAATATTGTATTATAAGTAAAGCAAGTGTAATATTTGTGTGTTAAACTATGTATAAGGTGTAGAGTAATTATTAAAATTATCTAACTCTCTTCTTATTGCAAGTATACCTGATTAAAATGAAATAAAGCGAAGTTAGTTCTTCAGGATAATTGTGGAATCACTACTAATTCCTTCCAATCAAATACATTTAATATACAATATCCAAACAAAACACTTATTAACCTACTATTGCGGCCGTTATGTCCTGAAACACAGAAAACCTGGCACACTATAAAGCCATTCTTTACAATAATAAAAATTTCTTAAATTCAGTTCCTTGTCAGTTTCTGCAGTTTTTCTCCCTTGGATAGATCAATTCGAGATATGTTGCAAAACTTGCCAACATGTTGTGTGAATATATATATATATATATATATATATATATATATATATATATATATATAATAAAATAGACTTAATTCCGCGAATTAAGTGATGGGCACCGGATATTAAAAAGACTAAAGGTTGTTTACTCTGGTATAACAAATAATGTTCATAAAGCGCAACACCTAACGATTTAAGATAAAAATTAACGTTCACTTTCATTGGTAATATATTTGTTTTCCTTACACGAAAACTTTTGCTATGAGAGGGATAATTAAATTCTGTAAAGTGCTTAATTATTCCAAACTCTCTTAAAATACTACTAAAATAATTAAAAACATTACAAATTCATCAAGATAATACAGCAGACCCCTACAATTCAATGACCAGTTGCTATTCTATTAATATGCCAAATACGCCTCTTTAAAACGTGCCATTTTAAACACAGTACTAAGTCTTTGACCACTGAGCCATTACTAATTTAATTATTGACAAAACAAATTTAATTTTACAACTTTCGTGGGCACTTAAACTTGACTGGCATAACCGGGTCGCAAATAATTTAAATTAAATTTTCATGCGGTTTAACAAAAATAATTAGAAATGGAAAAACATCGTAAAAGTTCTTCCTTAAAGTTTTCCTCAAAAGTTTTGTTCTTTTCTAATAGTCTTTGCGAACCGGTTTTATATAAGAAAAATAGGTAATTTAACGAATGTGTACTGAAACGTATATTATTCACAGACCTTCCTGTTATATAATAATAAACTCTATAAAATATAAAAATATAAATAAATCATTATTCGCTAATTTATAAACTTTGTTAAAAATCTAAATCATTAGATCAATTGTAAAAGTTACTGCATTTAATATGTAATTGTCTTTAGAGTAAATTGCAAAGAAGAAAGGTGTGCAAAAGTTTAAAATATCTCATTTTTACTTATCACACAATATTGGAAAGTTCCACCTTCAGCGGAGGTTTAAGTGCACCAACTGCACCAGATATTAGCCCTATACAGTTGCCAATACCTAAGGTGACGTAGTCCTATTGACACCTTAAGACAACCACCAAAACAAGTCTGCTACTATAAAAGGAGGTGGGCAATATGATAGCAGTTTATTCTATTCGAGACCTGGATCTTCCGCCAAATTTGGAAAATGCCGATTGTATATTTAATGGTTCAAAACGCCGAACTCGACCAAAACTTTCGCCGACTGCGTCCATTCTGACGAATTTTAGAGTAGAGCAACTACGTTGACAAAGCTGCTTCAAAACGCCGAACGAGATTTAACACATTTTTCTGAATACCCAAGACGCCGGCACTATATTTCACAAGTCCTAAACGCCGATCTTGTCAAAATGCCGAACATATCCAAAATTCTGAAGACCGTTTCGCTTACTGTGCCAATTACGCTGAATTTCAATATTGCGCCGAATTGGGTTTGTAGACGTATCCGCGAACGTATTCTTTGCCAACGCGCAGTTGTAGTAAAATACATTACGTAAAAAAAATATAACGCACAAATATAATCTTTTTCTTTCAGTAGATCATTTTCTATTTTAATCTACCTAATCACATTCCATAAAAAAAAAACTTGTTACGGCATGTAATCCTCCTACATCAGTAATAGCCGTATCGGATTTTTTAGGCATTAGGCGTTTCGAGAATTCAAGGCTTCGCTCATTCGACGCTTCGGTCATTCTGCGGTTTGGCCAAGAAATGTAAAACATAGGGGATGTTAATACGTTTTGAACCAATTGAATTTAATAGACCTTATTTAAAGCAAAAACATGTGAGGATGTATGCTTGTGCCTTAACAAGCTGATGATCCAACGGAAGTAACCAATTACATACTGAAGTCCCTGAACTTATACTACCACAGACCTGGCGAATATTTTCAAATTTACTTCTTCAAGTAGATGCAGTCCAAACCGACTTTTGTAGGGCTTTCGACAAAGCTGCTCATTATACATGGTGTTTAAGAATGATTGCGCAAAATTTTAGAAGATGATTCCTGGTCGAAAGTTAAGGGAGGTTTGTTACATAAAAATACTTTTAAAAAATTAATTAATCGGATATTTCACCTAATTCCAGAAAATATTTATTTATTATTGCACTACTAGTTTCAAATGCTAAGCATTCATTTTCAAGTGCTTTTTATAACCGATTTAAAAACTAAATATTTGAAATCTATCAAATAAACAGATATTATGATTATAAATAACAGAGGGTGGTAGGGTAGGTAACGGTAACAGTATGTAAAAATTAAACATAAACAATAAAGGACTAAACTAAATCTAATAATATGGTTGTAGTATTGCCGGAATCTGAGTTCATCAATTTGGTTTTATCAAATTTGGTAATATAAATCGCCTCAAAAATGTCTAGATGGCATGGGTTTGATACTTTTTTTAATAATTTCATTTTATTAATGTCTATGTAATGGCCATAATTCAGTAGATGTTCAGCCACGCTAGATTTTTCCTTTTTATACATAAAAATATGTCTAAGTTTTCTACTATGAGTTAAGAGCCTTCAAAGGAAAGGTAAAGATAAAGTTTTTACTGATTAGCTCAAAATTTAAATAATCAACTCTATGATATTTCGCATTATAAGTTTTGGGGTGATTTGTTTAGAAAGTTTTGTGGCTCTTTAGATTTTGCCGTAATAGTAATAGTTTTAGAGTAATAATACAAAATACACCAACCCATGTAAAGGAATTTTTATCTTCAATAAACTAAAAAATATCTAAAATATAGCATCAAAGCAAAATAACAATGCGGTAGTGACAGAATGTGTCTATTGCCATTTTTTATCGAGCTTACATGAACAAGGGATTTGAGGTATCCACGGACGCGGAAATTCATAGGAACAACTTGGATAGAGGGTACACAAGTGCTGACAGACATGTAGAATAAAATCTGCCAGAGCACTATCATGCACAACCGAGCTCTAATTTGAAGCACTTCAAGTTAAACCGTAAGCTCATTTCCAAGGAAACGACAATATGAATTTCCATTTATTTGCAGCCTTCTAGAGTATGGTCGAATGAAGATTCCGATCCACACGTATCGGGAAAATTTATGTTGTTAATGTGAATGTTCCAAAGCATGTGGGTTTTGTTCTATCCACGTCCGATTATTGTGAACGTTTGTAATTTCTTTCCTTGAAAAGCTCATTTTATCACTGAGAAAAATGTTTTCGAAAAGTATTGGTATTTGCAGAACGCATTGGGTATGAATCCTCCTGTTCCTGAAAACGTGTGATAATAATGCTTGCATTCGTTGAGTGTGGTATGGGCATAACTGTTGATGGCCTAACATTTTTCAGATTGTAGGATTCTAAACTTTCAAAATTTGAACAATCGTCCTACCGTCTGCACTGCCCTCTTGTTCAACTAAATTTAGTACTTGCTCTACTAATGTAATTGCCCTTACTTCACAAGGACGACCACAATTAATTGTTTGCTTTTCAAAGTATGGAGACTTCGGAAGGTCTTACAATAAGGCATTACCCGTTTAGAATCCATTTCTCCATAAAGACGTGTAGCTGCTAAGCAATCTCCATTACTAACAGTATACACAAAGTGCACGTTTACAATGTTAATAATACTGTAACTAATCATCTCATGCCATTATAGGCTGTATCAATAAACTGAATTTAAACAATACTGTACTGTCAACCAAATATAGACGCCACATTCCATTAATATAAGTAATTTGACTGTAATGCCATTGTATTTAGAATTTACTACTGTAACTAACCATCCCATACCGTTATAGGATATATCAATAAACTGAATTTAAAAAATATTGTACTGTCCACAAAATATAGACGTCACATTCCATTAATACAAGTAATTTGACTGTAATCTCATTATATTTAGAATCCACATCAGTTCTACATACATAAAGACAAAATTTACATCGATTGGGGCTTGTATCTCGATAGCTCAGTTGGTTAGAGCGGTACTCTAGCAAAGTACATATCCTAGGTTCAATTCCTACTCGAGGTAAACTTTTTATTTATGCAATAAAAAATTTTATTCACAATTAATTGGTAACATACCGCTTTTCTAACGCTGTAAAGGTTGAAAAGTGAATTATTCTACGGGTTTACTTTAAGCGGTCAGTAATAACAAAAAAGGAGACAATAATGGGATGAAACGGTCAGTAATGGACCACTTTCCAACTTTTGGGGGAGCTACTATCGATTTAAACTATCAATATCAAACTGACAACTTACCAATTTTAATAAATGTTCAGCAGTATGCAATCATTTTTTCTCACGTGCGTAGATGGTGAGTGAAAGTAATCAATAGGTGGAAATAAGCATATTTGATAAGTGAATTATTGATAACAAGTAACGACAAAACCAATAGAAAAATACTAAGCATAACATTTATGGCTTCACATTGAAGTCAACATTAGAAGTCGCATTGCCACGACGTTCAATGTTAAACGAGAAGCCGTGATGAATGTGTTCCAAAATTTTTTGATTAGAACTGCTGCTTGTTGTTTAATTGTGAATAAAATCCTATACAAATCTCAAAAGTACCATTCCCCTTTCTCGAGAACTATATACTATATAAAAATTATTATTAATTTTATTAAATACATAAATAAAAAGTTTACCTCGAGTAGGATTTGAATCTACGACCTGTACTTTGGTAGAGTATCGCGCTAACCAACTGCGCTATCGAAGTGCAAGCCCTAATCGGTGTAAATTTTGTCTTTATGTGTGTATAACTGATGTAAATTCTAATTGTAATAATTTATACACTAAATACTTCTCTCGACAGGAATCGAACACTTTCCGCCTCGGTATGTAATATACAATTAATTATGCATTCATTCAAGTTAATGTTATGCGTTACGTTAGTTTCATATCTATTCAAAGTAGAATTGGAATAAACTTTTAATCTGGCGTAACGCTTGCTTTACACAGCCCATCTCCAATGCATTTTAGTAGCAGACGGTTATAAAGTTCAAATATTTTGTGGTAATTGCAGTAAAGTTTGTAAAGCAGTCTAATCCTAAAATGAATATTACATACAAATTAGAATTAAATTCAAAATTTTGCACAGATCTGGATATGTTCTAAAATACTATCAATCCCCTTATCTCCGAACTTTTGAGAAGAATCTAAATGAGTTCAATATGGAAATTATATTCACACATGGTAGAGCTAGTCCGCAATATTCCAGGAACGTGCGTAATTATTTAGACACTAATTTCCGTGGTCGTTGGATTGGTCGTCGGAATCTCATGGAAAGACTTACTAAGTCACTTGAGATTACCCCCCCCCTTTTTCTGCTGGGCTATTTAAAACAACAGGTATCTGAGTCGGAACCTGCTACTATTTTGGATCTACGTCAGAGAATAACAAACGTGTTGAAATATTAACGTTATAATATTTGAGATCGTTCGACAAGAAACTTCAGACAGTCTTTTTTTTGTGTCAAGAACTACAGGGTTATCATTTCCAGTGTCTTTTGAGTTTTAAATTAATTTTTAATTGTTTTTATTTCATAGCATTAAAAATGCTTCCATTTCGTATTTTGTAAACATATTGACATAATACTCTAGTGTTATATGGTACTTACTTAGAAGATGAGGTATTGCAAGTCTCTCTTTTTTAATTTTTTAATTCAAAATGGCGCTTCAAATTTTCAACCCTACACCAATCATTTGATTCGTTCAAAAAATAGAAGGAGGGAGGAACATTAAAGAAAAGCTTAGTATTTTTTCTCCTGATAATTACATTTCATAATACATCTACTAATTCATCCCCTTTTTCCGATTGCGGACTATGTAGTTATTTAATTGTTTGTTTAATTTGTTGACTAATTAAAGCATTTAGGAAATTAGTTTTTCATAACTGACTAACATTCTAATTTGATTAAATGTTCTTAAATTTGTTTTTTGATTGTGACATTTTTTATTGTTAGCTTTCGTCCGTTTGAGGATGTCCTGATTTATCATTTTCAATCAGGTTTTAATACTTAATCTATTAAAGGTTTAGCTAATCTTTACTAAAATAGAATTATATTTCATAGTTAGCTTCGTCATATACTATTGTAGCAGAATTTGTTTTCATATTTCACATTTGACATCTTAAACAATTTTCAGAAACTATTATCATTTACTGCAACTGTTACCGAAACGATTAAATTTGTAAAAAAAAAAATAATAAAAAAATACACAATTTCATACCCCACAGCTAATTATTTTAAATACAGGAGTCAGTTGGATGGTTTCCTCACTCACTTAATGTCTAGAACCCAAAGGTGGGGACTGTGACGTCAAACGCCTCTTGGTTGTGAGACAGATGTGTCATCTAAGGTTTTTAGTGTTGCAAACTTCGAGGTTAAGCAGCTTAACGGTAAAAGTGGATATGGAAGTTAAAGAATTCAGCTTACATTTGGTTATCGCTGTGGGAATATTAGTTTCTTGTGGAGTTGCGTAGTGCCTACATTTTCATTGCCACATTGATTCGATACCGTCTAGAAAGGTTGGTAGGAGAAGCTTAGGTGAAGTGCCTCTCGCCAATGTGAATTTACTAACGTTAGAATTTTGCCGTATTTCCGCAAAAGTGAAGTTGCCATTATTAACGTATCGAGAAAAGGAGACGACTAAGCATAAATTTGATTAATATTGATAAATTAATATTAGTCAAGTTGCTTTGGTATGTGTGAATCCTTGCGATATTGCAGGCTCGCATTCCATTAATATAAGTAATTTGATTGTTATCTCATTAAATTTAGAATTTACATCAGCTCTACATACATAAAGACAAAATTTACATCGATTGGGGCTTGTACTTCGATAGCGCAGTTGGTAGCGCAGTACTCTAGCAAAGTACTTGTCGTAGGTATAAATCCTGCTCGAGGTAAACCTTTTATTTATATAATTATAAGTGATCTCATTACATTTAGAATTTACTTCAGTTCTACATACAGACAAAATTTGCATCGATTGGGGCTTGAACCTTGGTGGCGCAGTTGGTTAGCGCGGTACTCTAGCAAAGTACAGGTCGTAGGTTCGAATCCTACTTGAGGTAAACTTTTTATGTATGTATTTAATAAAATTAATAATAATCTTTTATTTATGTATTTAATAAAATTAATAATAATTTTTAATTATAATAAATTGATGGGAGAAGTCTACTTAAAACTTGAAAAGTTCTACTATATGTTAAACTACTTATCTTTTTTTTATAGTGTATTTTTTACATTCAAGTTATACAATCTAAACGTATCGATAACACTTACAGTTTTCTTCCGTAGTAATACTATCATTCGTCATCTTTAATAATTTTGAAAGATAGTATTACTACTGACGAAGATAACTGTAAGTGTTATCGGAACGTTTAGATTGTACAACTTAAATGTAAAAAATACACCATAAAAAACCCAAAAAAGATAAGTATTTGAATATGTACAATGGTGAAAGCTTACATTTTCATACTCTATTATATATGTGTTAAACATTAAGTTTTGAACAAAATAGTTAAATTAGTGATTAAGTATTGGTTCCTCTTGTGAGTACAGTTAGTAACGCTACATCCGCTATATAGTTACAGGGTTTTGTAGAAAGACGTAAATCATTTTTGGTTTTGGGATTTTATTGCTAAAAAGAATCATGTAAAGAATGTAAAAATTATAATAGAATGTTAATAAAAATAAAAGCTGCTCTTTGAATGAGTCAGCGTGATTTTCCTTACTAAGGCAATTTATGTTTTTTTAATTATTTGTTTATGTCTATGAATCCCGTTATAAAAGGGATAACAACGGTTGAGTAATAATATTTACAGTTTAGTTCCTGTTTAGATATAAGATAAAGATATCTTAGTAAGATTAAGATATTGATTTAGCACAGTTTGTATTATTATGATACCTTTCTTTGTTACTTTTTTGGCAGCTATATTGAAGTTTGTTATCTTTAAACTACCGTATTATTTTTTCTACTGTGATTTGTATGGAGAACGGCCGTTTGTATTTCTCATTATGTTAGATGAGTTTAAGTTAACATATGTTTACTATGGAATGCAAAGTAGCATTGCTCATTTGTTTATCTAATGTCTGAAGTAGCTTAATTGGCACCCATTACTCTATAGATATTACTTTATTATCTTATGATTTTCGTTTTTCTCATTTAATAGGTATAGGATATTTTCTGTAAAATTTTTGGGTTCCTTGAAGTCAGCAACTCCTCAAGCAGGTTAAATAATATTCAGGTAATTTATTTTAAGTCAAACACATTAACCTACGACAGAGTGTAGTGAGCAAGAAGTAATTGAGACGTATTACAAAAAATAATAAATGCTCTTTAAGTATTAATAAGACTTTATTAATAACCTTAAATTACTATAGGTACTATTCTTTTGTGTATTATTGACTTTTATGAATACCCATTTTGAAATCCGCCAACTAAGAGTTTCTTCATTTTAGAATTGATAACACAATTTATGTAGGTTATAATAAAAGCTTATGGTAAAATTTTATAATTAATTATCGCGTTTTGCAGATTTATTGAGACAAAATAAAGCAATTCATTTTGCGTTCTTTTACAGCTATTGTGAATCAGATCTTACGGCTTAAAGCTGTGTGGATAGTTTACATTGTGATTATAACGTATCTCGTTATAAATTTAAAAGCAGGTAGCGCCATATTGTATTTTTTTTTCACTGAGCTGCAATGCAAGAATTTACTTTATCGGTGCGGAGCGAGGAGCTAGTGTACATTGGGCGGGTATGCATTTTATCCCTTTAACGCTCTCTGGTCACAAAGTAATACCAGTGCGCAGTAGACTGAAAATCATTCGCCTAGCAGCGAATAATAATTTTCAAAGGTCGTAAATATATTCAAATGGCTTCTCAGATGCAATCTCTTTTATCCCGTCGCAAGCAAATGAAATTTCGTTATTCGAAAGCACGCCGAAAGATAATGGTACTACATGTGTACCAGAGAACAATCCCGCCTTCGACTTTTGTTTGCTTGCGTGCTAAGAAAAAGTTTTTACTTTAATTTTTTTGTGAAGATTTTAATTTGAAACAGATTTTTGTTAATTTATCGAATATATTTCCCATATAATGAATAAAATTCCACAACATGTAACTTTCATGTAATTTTTAGCATAAAAGTTTTCCGTTATTTAGTATATAAATGTCTTATTTTGGGTAATAATTTTAATACATACAGTTTCATTAATAAATTTTTAAATTTTACTGCGAAATTATGTTGAGCCTGGAAAATTACTTCAAAATTGTTTGGTGCGCCGAATTTCAATGCTTTTTTTCTACTGTAGTTGTATTCAGGTACCTGCTTTTATGGCAGGGATACCGTTACAATTCAAAAACTGTCGACCTTCATAATTAGACCTAATATGTATTTTCTATATAACGTCAGGACCGTATTATGTTTTTATCAGGGCCCTTTTTTTTAAATTCAATTACTGTTCGAAAGTTTATGGTTTATTTACAAATTGGATTCTGCATTTGTCAGATTATTATTATGCCATATTATCGGAAGCGACCTCTTGGCCAAGCTGAATTAGAAGAGATGCTACAGGAAATCACGGCTGAGCAAGCAGAAAATTCAGACATAGGCGGTGAGTCTGATGCGGATGACGATTTTCGAGAGGAATTAGATACAAACACCACGAGATCGTCGGCAGCCTCCGATGACCCTCTTGCAGACAAAACATACAAACCGGACGACCCACAACTTCTACAAGCTCCATTGCTACAAAGTGAAAATGATGACGAACAACCTGAGGAATTGGATGATATTATTAACGATTTTTCGACTTGGGAAAAAACACCCATCGTTCCCGTGAGATATGTCAGTTACGACTTTGTCGATGACATGGGGCCACGCGTGCAGGTTGGTTTATTGATAAAATTGTCTTCGCATTTGTATTTATTCATTCTTTTACAGGTCAATCCAGAAGAACCAATTGATTTCTTCGACGTTTTTTTTGAGGAGAATTTTTGGAATCCGTCGTCCAGCAATCAAATTTATACGCTACACAGGCTCACAACAGTTTGAATCTTTCAATAAAGGAGCTAAAAGCTTTCATTGGAATCCTTATAATAATGAGATTAACTGTCTACCACAATTACGGATATACTGGTCGCGCGACCCTAATTTCTATAACTCAAGGGTAGTCGGGGTGTTTCCAGTGAAGAAATTTTTAAAAATCCTCACTTGAACGATAATATTCAAATGCCCAAACGGGAATCAGCGGAATACGATAAACTTTACAAAGTTCGGCCTTTGCTAAACCATTTCGATTGAGTGTTTGGGGCTTCATTTACCCCCAGCCGAAATGTGGCTGTGGATGAGAGCATGACACCATTCAAAGGCCGTAGTAGTATAAAGCAGTACATGCCCATGAAACCCATCAAACAAGGCTTCAAGGTGTGGGCACTGGCCTGCTCTATTACCGGGTATTTATACTCGTTTGAAGTGTACACGGGGAAAGCAACTGCTACACAGGATACCTTAGGAGAGCGCGTTGTGCTGAAGCTATCCAGAGCTCTAAGCAGTAGAGGTTTTTGCTTGTACTTTGATAACTTTTTCACAACAATACCCATAATGGAAAAGCTGGTGAATAGCGGTTTGTTTGGATGTGTAACGATTCGCCAGACAAGAAAACATTTTCCAAAAAAATAAGTTATTGGATGATACAAAATTGGCCTTGAGTCAATTTGACTATGCCACTTGCAATGAAGTCTCTGTTACCAAATGGAAGGATTGGGGCACAAAAGCCGTAACGGTGTACAATGCTGATCAAAACGGCCAAGTACTCCGAACAAGTAAGACCGGAGAACGTGAAGCAGTCTCTTGTCCACAAGCAATTGTGGATTACAACAAACATATGGGAGGGGTTGATCGTTTTGATCAACGTTTGGCAACATATAATATAAGCTGAAAGAGCAGGCGTTGGTGGATGAAATTATTCTATTATTTTGTTGATGCTGGTCTAGTAAGTTCTTTTATTTTCTACCAGCAAACCCTTAAGAAAATAATCCACGGAAGAAACACCTAAGCCATTTAAAGTTTAGAAGCAAACTTACCAACCAGCTTATTGGCGATTTTACGGCAAGGAAGAAGCCTGCGTAGCGTTACCTGTAGGAAATGCTCCTGCAAATCATCAACCAGAGAGAACAACAGATCGACGTTGCAAGCACTGCAGTAATATTGGGAAACAAAAAAGAAGCAATATGCATTGCATAGATTGCAAAGTTGCTCTTTGCCTTAACTGTTTTGCTCCTT
This sequence comes from Vesta saturnalis, assembly GCA_036346205.1. Lineage (NCBI taxonomy): Eukaryota > Metazoa > Arthropoda > Insecta > Coleoptera > Lampyridae > Vesta > Vesta saturnalis. The sequence continues at coordinate 194,653 of JARFJB010002256.1, read as the reverse complement.
ATCATAACCGATTGTAGTTTTCTATTTTTTCCTAGGTTTTAGATGGAAGCCAAAATTGTAGTTATTTAGTTTCATAATTAATGTTTATCGTTTTAAAACTTTGAGGGTTAGTAAATACCATGTAGTATATACATACGCAGTAATTAGTTGTAAAACAATAGGAGTTGTATTGGACAGTATTCATTAAAACTTTATATAGTTGGTGTTATTCTTGTTACTTATGATTAGTCAAAACATAATAAGTAATACCCGAACAAGAAAAATCGACTTTTTTTAAATATGGTAAAACAGGTATGCCAGAGAACATGCACAACATATTTTCTTCTGAATGTTCTCTGGTAAAACGGTTTACCAGCGTTTTCCAAAAAACTGAAATGACATACATTCAAAAAAATGCTATAATAACCTTATTTGAGACCCTAGTGATTAACTGACAAAAGTTTTTGTTTAAATATGTTAACAGATAATTCTGCGCGTTAAACGTTTAAAATAACCACCTTTAAGAAAAAATCCTCCTTTAAATTTTTTGTAATTTGCTAATCTTATCCTGTATATGTTTTTAAAATCTACCTTAGTTACGTAGAACATTTCTTTGAAAAATTTATAATACAAAAGGCACTCTTATTGTTATAAGTACCTACGTAATTATATAACTGCAGCAATTACACGGGCACACACACGCACGCACATGCACTCACGAGCACGCACACTCACGCACACGCACGCACACGCACGCAAGCACACGAACACACACGCACACCCACGCACACACTCACGCACACACACACACACGCAAACACACACACACACACACACACACACACACACACACAACACATGCACACGAATTCACACGGACGGACACACACGCACACACACACGCACACGCACACACGCACTCACATATACGGACACTCACGCACGCACACGCACGCACACGCACGTACATGCACTCACACGCACGCACACGCATGCATATGCACGCACACGCACACACACGCGCGCACGCACGCAAACGTACGCACACGCACGTACACGCACGCACACGTACGCACACACACACACGCACACACACGCACACACACACGCACACACACGCACACACACACGCGCACACACGCGCACACACGCACACATACGCACACACTCGCACACAAGCACATACATGCACACACATGAACACACGCGCGCACGCTCGCACGCATACACACACGCACGCACGCACACACACGCACACACAGCACACGAACACGCTCACGCACACACACACACACACACACACACACACACACACACACACACACACACACAGCACACACACACGCAATAGGAGGGGTGGGAAAGGAAACTAAAAATAACAAAATAGCTAACTACTTATTGAACACAGCAAAAGACTCTATATACAGAATATACATAGCTGAAAGAAAAGAAAAAAAGAACAGCTAAAAACCCGAAAGAGTATTGGATGGGAGCAATCAAAGGGAGAATAATGAGAGAATTTATACAATATAAAAGCAAAAACGATCTCAAAAATTTTGAAAAAGTGTGGTGCGCTGATAATGTGTTGTGCTTTCTAAACAAAGACCATGAATTAGTACTTAGATTGTAATTGTATTAACACACAAAAAAATGTTAGCATATTATTATTCGGAAATAAGCTATATTTTGTAAACGAATATTGTAAAAATGAAATTCTACACTCATGTACATGTATCAAACATTAATGAATAAAAATCCGAACGTTAAAAAAAAAACACACGCAAACACACACACACACACACACACACACACACACACATACACAAACACAAACACATGCACACGAATTCACACGGACACACACACACGCACACACACACACGCACACGCACACACGCACTCACATATACGGACACTCACGCACGCACACGCACGCACACGCACGTACATGCACTCACACGCACGCACACGCATGCATATGCACGCACACGCACACACACGCGCGCACACGCACGCAAACGTACGCACACGCACGTACACGCACGCACACGTACGCACACGCACGCACACACGCGCATACACGCGCACACATGCACAGACACGCACACACACGCACACACACGCACACACACACGCACATACACGCACACACACGCACACACACATACACACACACGCACTCACACGCGCGCACACGCACCCACACGAACACACACGCACGTACACGCGCACATTCGCTCGCACTCGTACGCACACAAACACACGCGCACACACGCACTCACTAGCGCATACACGCACACACACACGCACATGCATTTACACACACGCACACACGCGCACACGGACACACGCACACACGTGCACACGTGTACACGCGAACACGCGCGCACGCACACACGCACACACACATACACGCACGCGTACGTGGGCAACCGCGCACGCATGTTCGCACGCACGCACGCACTCTAGCACGCACGCTCGCACGCACGCTCGCATGCTCGCACGCACGCACGTCCGCACGCACTCACGCAGGCTCGCACGCTCGCACGTACGCACGCACTCACGCACGCACGCACGCACGCACGCACGCACGCACGCACGCACGCACGCACGCACGCACGCACGCTCTCGCGTACGCAGGCACTCGCGCACGCATGCACGCACGCATTTCAAACTTTAGTTTCCAGTTTCATTTATTGGAGCTGGTATCGGGTTGGGAGAGTACAGCCATGTATATAGCTTCAGAAGACAAGTGTACATTTTACCGGATAACATATCAGATTCTATAGTAATAAAATTTGAAGAAGACGATTGCAGAATATTTTTAACTAACGACCAAATTAAATGTCCTAGTTGTAAAGAAATAGGACACATTGCCAATATATGTACAAAAAATCTAACTACTACGGATGCACAACCTATTACTGACATCGAATACGTAACTACCTTACAAAGCAGTTTAGTGTCACATCACGCGAATAATGAAATAAGCGAAAAACCTCCAGAAACATCAGTGCTGAAGTTATTCATAATGGTTTTATGCAAAAGGCCATAATCTTAATCAACACATATATGTTTCATGTTTTCTCCATTTATATACCGCACGAGACAAATACAGCCTTTCGAATCTTGAACGTTGTAAGAAGTCAGCTTAGTAAAATTTACCGCTTCAATTGCAATATACTAATTGGGGGAGATTTCAACACTACATTAAAATTTACCCTAGACCGTGTTAATTCTAGCGAAAGATTTAAAAAAATTAGTTTCAGAATACAACATGATTGATGCATATAGGATGCTACACCCCATAACACCAGGGTATACCTTTTATACCATGGCTCGACAAATTACTATGTAACGTAATATTTCCTCAGCTACTAAAATCTGCTAATAATCTAATTTTGTTTTCAGATCATTGGCGATTTGCCAACTCACTTCTTAATGACAACCAATTTACAGAATGCATAAATAACGTAATTGATTACATAATTAATGAAAAAAAAGCAGTAGGTAAGATTGGACAGTTCTGGAACACACCACAATTTCAAGGTCCCACATTTGCAAGCTTACTACATTCTCAAGGTCCCACATTTGCAAGCTTACTACATTCTCAAGGTCCCGCTCGCTCAAGGTTACACAACATCTAGGTCATTTGTGTACCCTACTTTCCCAAGGTCCCACTTGACCAAGGTGTGAAAATACGTAAGTCATTAACACCTTACACATTCTCAAGGCCATTTGCGTACCCTACCTACTCAGATAGCTATTTCACTTTTTCAAGGCCTGCTCTTGTAATTTTTTACAATTGTCTGATACCACTCTTGCAACACTAAACACAGAAAAAAAAAGAAAATGATATGTTAATATATGTATTTGTTGTATGTACCAAAAGGTACTTTCCACTTCTATATCATCACACCTGCGTAGATGTGGTACAAGTAATTGAGCGTACGTGCAGTTTGGTGCCCATCGGAGATGTTCCTGTAGGGGAGTATTCGATGGTTGCTATCGGTTAATTCGAACTCCACACATGAAGCTTTCAACCGTATCGTCTGAAGATGCTAGAGGACTAGCACAGGTTCATTAGAGGTACATAATGGTATACCATCACAACGTCATTGACGTATGTGAGCATATACACCGTGTGGTGTGTACATATCTGTCTGTCTGTCTGTCTGTCTGTCTGCCTGTCTATCTGTCTGTGTAGTAGTCGACGGGCTCAGTCAGTTAGTGTTGGTCTGTCCGGTCTGCGGCTACACTATTGAGGACTACGTTTTTCTGGAAATAAATCATGTTATGTATCTGTTCCTGTGCACTTAGTTATTCTAGTACGTCCGACAGCTCCTGAGCGCTACGTTCCAGTTGTTGCATGTAGTTTGTGAGAGTGTTCCTAAAGTTGTCCTCATCGCTACTATCTTCAACGGTGATTACAAAAGTCAGTACGTGTTTCACGCAGTAGTCGTTGTTAGCGTAACGCGACGTTGTCGTAGTCGTCTGAATCATAACTGTAGGCAAGGTTCATGTGTACGTCGTAACCGTACTCATCAGTGTTGAGGTAATCGTTCCCCGCACAGGAGGAACATACTTCCTCAACACTGGAGGTTATACTGATAAAGTCATCACTATCATAGGTATGGTCGTTTAGGTCAATATATACTGTGGTGTTTAGGTCCTCGTCACTGACAGTGATGACTTTGGCATTGGTTAGGTCAAGTATTATTGTATGCGCATCAAGATTGCACTCTCCTAGAGTGTCCAGCGAGAGAGCGAGCGAAGTAAATTCTGAGGGATACACAATTGCTCCAGGCGATGGGGGGAAACAGTAACCTGAAAAAAAAAGAAATAAAACGTTAAAAATGCATTAATAGTGGAAAAAAAAACAGAAAAAATTAAAAACATAAACCTTGGTGGGCAATTCATCGTTGCCAGATGAAGAAGATGATGGGGAACTTGCTATAGAATTCATTCTGATTCTTTCAGTCTGTTCAACTATAAAAGCAGTTGTACCAATAATTTCTACTGTTTTCTACGCTAAATATAGGTGTTTCCCCCTGCAAAGACAACGTTTTACATGCATTTTTGCACCTCCACCCCCGCCTTATTATACACATGCGGGTGACCTTGACCTACTTTCCCACTTTTTCCCCCACTACCCCCATAAATCAAAATTTTGTATATAAGAGCAGGTTGTTCCACTACAGAGTCATTCCATCATTATACAAGTGAAAAGATTCCAAGTGTTATAAAGTGGTGTTAAATCATGTCTTCGCGTAATGGTAAGTGCTTATTTTATTATTGAATTATTTTTTTATATTATTTCTCATATTTGTGCCTTATTTACTATACGAAGTTCTTTTCTCGGACTGGATTCAATGAACCCAATTGTAGCCGCCGCCATAGTGGACAATACCGTGTTATCCGTAAACAGAGGTAAGAAAGCGCTTTCATTACTGCACCAGATGTGTAATTTAAGTTCTTTGGCTTCTTAAGTACGTCCCGGTCAGGTGAAGATTTTCTGAGCCCTGCTTCTACCGTAGAATTTATGGAGGAGTGGTCGTACAGCAGTTATACGGTAGAAAGGGAGGTCAGGGAGCATATTTCCTGTGTGTTCTGAGGATTTTATAGATAATACTTATAATACTTACCTGCGCAGTCACCGGTGAGGGATATAGTGGAAAACGCAGTATCTTCTCCACAGAGGGTACTGAACCCTACATGTGCTGCGGAGCTTCTGGAAAACAGTTGGGGTTAATACCTTTCTTCCATCCCAAAGCAAATGGCAGGGTGAGGTAAAATGCTGGGTAGAATGTGTCCTCAGCAACACTTTATCCCGACTATCATTGCTATTGTTTCATTACCCGTACACTAAATATATACCCCCCCACCCCAATGATAATATAATGTCCCATTCCTGGCGATATGTTGCTTTGCGTCCCCGCTCGCTGGATATGATTCATTTTGTAACAGTGATAATAAATGATAAAAACTAATAAGGAGTCAAAAAGTGAATCATAATAAAATATGTATCTCTACCCTTTCATTTATACATTGTTTATACATTTTCTCTGTTACACATCGCAATAAAATGTTTCAATACGAATGTCTGAAGAAATTTTCAAGACTCTACTTCGACATCAAAAAAACGGTGTGTTGGATAAGGATACCAACTACCCCACCTGCAGAGATGCAGCAGGCTGTATCGTAAAACCGTGCCACACATAGCAATGTGGCGCAACCTAGTACTTTCAACGCCAACAGAACGGAACATAGTTATGTTGCTGAGCGTCTTGTACAACCTGGGCCATCAGCAATTCAAGGAACAATGTGGAACACAGGCGTGAGGTTGATTCCTTTGAACAATCAGGGTTGAACAACTCAAGGAAGCGTAAATGGGACCAATAAAACGAACCTGTACAAAAGAAAAGTGCCAAACGTGTTGAAATTGTCTACTGTACTCATTGTTTAATCGATGTTCGTCTGTACGCTTTTCAAGGATACCTCAGAAGCAATAGGCACAAATAAAATGTTTGTCTACTCGTTGATACTGGAGTTGAAGTAATACGAAATGCTTTTAAACAACGCATTGTTTCGTATAAACTATCACCACATACTGATGTGCAAATGTTTATGGGTGACGTTAAAGTAAATACAAATTCAGTTCACTTCTCCTTGAAATGTAATGTCGAGATGTTTGGTTCATACTTTCTGAACAATAAAGAAATTACGGAATTAAAGTACTTTCAAACTAAGTATGATATATTGAGTGTTGAGATGGTGTTGGAAGATTATCTTCAATGAATAATGGAAATAATGGATGCCAAGCAATCGAAATTTCAGCATAAAGATTCTGCTAAGTGTGAGTCATGAGTATTAGTGCAATGTATTAATAATATATGTTTTCTTGTAGGGTGGTCGCTGGTGCATTTCGTATATTTAGAGGTAAACATGTTGAAATTTTCTCCCACTACGGGTTCATCCTATATGAATGTCCCGCCTGAAATTTCGCATAAATATGCCATAGTGAATGTGAAGAATTGTGATAATTGTTGCTTTTCGTGAGCTATTGTATCAGCATTAGTGACATTGCAGGGGTTACCACAACGGACGGCTTCTTACCGTGATTTCAGAACGCTGTTCAACTGGAATGGTGTAGAACTTCCAGTTAAGCTGACTAACCACTTTCGAGTCCAACAATAATATCTCCATCAACGTTTAGGGATTGGACGATACGTATCGTGATGGTTTCCGTATTAGGGAGGTAGTGGGTCCTCTTTACTATACCAGATCTAAACGGCCTATTTATGTTAATTTGTGACTATTTGTCAGTAACCAAACGGATAAGCATTATGTATAGATAAAAAAATTTTCTCGTTTACTTAGCAACCAAATAACCAAACGGGACGGGGAAAAATATTTTTGTGATTCATGTATTCATTACTTTAGAACGCAGGAGCAATTAACCCGTCACGTGTCGCATGACTGTAATTTGGTATACACTAAATTACCTGGCTTGATGCAAAGAAAAGACAGAACCGGGGAGTTCTATGCGGAAAATATACTCGCGTTTCGGAACTATCAAGCAGATGTTTCTACCATTCGTAATGTATGCAGATTTTGAAGCACTATTAGTACTGGTAGATACGGCGGAACCCGATTTCTAACAACCGTTCACGATAAAAACGTGTTCAACATGAACCATACGCATTCAGTTATATTAAGTGTGGTGTAAACAATGCTTAGTCCAAATTTGAACTTTATAGGGGGCTTAATGCCGCGGAAGTTTTTAAAGTCCTTGGCTAGTACCATACATAGACCTTAATACAACTCTTCGAAATCAAGCCAAGAACAAATTCGAAAAGGATTTCTTTAAATGAATTAAAAATGGCAATTTAAGAATTTTATTCAATTCACTGACAAATTATTTGCAGTGAAATTGCGAAACAGGTCGTTACTTATGACAAACCCGTATATGTCGGATTTAGTCCTTTAGATCTTTCCAAAATTATAATGTATCGATTTTCTTACGATATCTTGCGCAGTCATTATGGTAATAATGTAACTTTGCTCTATACAGATACAGATTCTTTAACTGTCGAGATAACAACTGATGGTGTGTATGCGCATATGCGAAATAATGTTGACGAATGTGACACATCCAATCAAAACGATCTGCATGGTATTACGACGAATACATCTGTCGTTCGAAGAATGAAAGGTGAGCATGCAGGTAAAGCTATTAACTATTTTTATGGACCAGGATCAAAATTTTATTGTCTCAAGCTTGCTGATGATGAAGTGGTTAAAAAAGCGAAAATGTTAAAAAATCGTTATTCAAAAAGTGCTGACGGAGGTAGACTACAAATCTGTTGCAGATGCGTCTGATAAAACAGTAATGTGTAAAATGTTCGTGTTTAGATCAAATTTACTATTATATATATATATATATATATATATATATATATATATATATATATATATATATACACTGAGATGCTAAACAAAATCTCCTTTAGGTCCCAGGATGACAAACGGTATCGATTACATGATACGTGTTCAACATTCGCATGGGGGCATTGGCGAATTCTGGAATTGGAGAACGTTGACCCTTTGAGCGGTCTACTAGGGGTTGCTAGGCAAATGTATTTGTACAATCCAGATGGTAACTAATAGTTTGGGTACTGATACTTGTTAGTTTTAGATGTGTATATACTATCTCCATAAAGAAGCTAAGTACATATCTTACCATACATGTTAGTATGTATAATAACGATACAGCATTCCAGGTTGACTACTTGATGTAGTAACTTTTTAGTGGAATATAGAACAATATTATGTCATAATTCATTATCGAGGGAATATATTCAGAATTTAGTCTTATTGTGTGACATGTAAAAGAAGTAAACATAACATATATTTACAATTTTTTTATTAAAAAGGTGTACAAGCTTTACTGCATTACAAAAGTATAGTACAGATGGTATACGTTATACAGAGCGTAGTGACATAATGATTGACAATTACAGTAACAAGCTGGTTGCAAAGCAGGAAGAGGATGTTCATCAAGTTCAATAACGGTGAGTGTAACAAAATTTCTGGTGTAAGCCGCTTTCTCTCTGCCCTTGACGTAGATATTTTTATCTATTGTCTGAATCAAGCGACTAAAAATTGTTCGAAATTGGTGTGGTGGTGTATACCCCTCTTCTCATTTTATACAGTGTTGATTATGCATTAACCAAGTAGCTTGACGGCGACTCTCCTCATCTAACGCATGCCATAGATACGGTGATTTAAACATGCAGTGAGCGACTTGTGTTCCATTAAAAATTGCGAGTTCTTTCGGTATAAAAACTTTTGAAATTTTAAACCCTTGTATGTCGACTATGACGGGCATCGTATTACAGCTGCCGTACTGCTTTGGTTAACGCGTTGTACGTAACTAATCGATCATGGAGTATAACACAGTATGCTGTCGTATTCGCGGGTATGTTGACTGCTGTTTCGAATTCTACACGAAGTGCTACTGCTTTAGAGTGTAATGCTTTTTTTTGATTCGAACAGTCTACCACTGTCAATGGTGCGACTACCGTAAATTGATTAGGTGTGAGTAATGCAATTGTTTTCGTAATTAACGTTCAAATTGTCATACGGATAATAGTCCGTGATAAGGAATACCCTAATATTATTTAGTGCATATTTATCGAATCTGCTCATATCTCGAGACACATTATTTTCTCGCCCCGTTTGAAATCCAATAATAATGTATCTAGGTGTTTCTATACTAGTCGATGCTTTTATTGCCCATGTGTGTTCGTTTGTTGTTGGAATGGCTGGATATATGTGTGTTTCACAACTTCTAAACGCTACTGGGGTATTTGCATCTTTATCAATGCGAATTAAAACCAGTTTTTGTCTGATGTTCAATATCACTTTATTGTAATCTTTCGCAAAACCGAGTAGCATTCGCAAAGGCATACAAACATTAAAATACCCTAACGCATTTGTTAGTGTGCTATTGCAGGTAGGAAACCAACCCGCATTTTCACGACGAGCGAGGTCGTTCGGTGTCATTGATACCAATCCTTTCATTGTAGTCGTTAATCCAACCTTCGTTACGGAATCTACCATTATTCCACTAATTTCGTATCTAATGTCACTGAATAAAAATGGAATGCCATTATTAACAAACCACGTGGTGTTAGAGACAGCACCATCCTCCCTCAACAATGTTCCCTCTACCTAGACACAACTTTCTGATACCTTGATGCTGTTTCATAATAATGTTCACCCGTTAGTAATTGTGCTTTAAATACACGCAAGAGCTAATGTCTAATATTTTATTTTACCACTAGTATTACACAGATATGGGATTGTTCTTAAAGATTAGCAAAGTTCCCCACGCTACCTTGAAATACTACATAGGCTTTCAATTCTTCTTCACCCCTGAAGCTGTACCGCAAACATCTTCCTTTATCCAACTCCGGATCACTAGCATGTTTTCTAATACACACAAGACAGCATCTCCAATATAGTGGTGTATACGCCGAAAAAATTGCTTGTGTCTTCTTCTTCTTTAAGCTGGATTTTGCCTCTATACAGCATGCAAGCTCTACCTTACCTGAATTACCTCTGCCAAAAAAGGATTATAATCAAATTAAGCATACCGGTTTTTTAATCTTTAAATTTTTACCGATAAGGACCTGCCATTCTATCACATAGGACGGCTTTACATATAGGTTCTGTCTCGGATGAACTGTCGAAAAAGGGCTCTTAGGTTTATAAACATGCCCCCATGGAAGATATTAGAGTGTAGTTACGGAAACATTTTGAGTTATGACCGGCAGGTCTTTGCAATATCATATCCCATATAGGTAAAATTTTGCGACGTGAGGCTTTCGGCGAAGGCTGTCCAACCCTCTCCGAGCATAATCGAGATTTTAAGACAGGTGTAGGGTGTCGCAACTTGTTCACGGGGTTTTGGGCCTTGTCGTGATCGCAACTTGTTCGTAGGCGTTCGTGTATTGTCGTGGTACCATTGCCGGAAAATTTGAATTTGTATTATAATGTTAATGAGGCCTAATGCTAACTTATAAGACAGACATAAGGCTTCGCAACTTGCTTTCGGGTCTTAGCCCCTGGCCCCTTGGCGGGAAATTTGAATTTCCATTTGTATTTAAGTGTTTAATTTTTGATTACTTATTGCGAGAAATTTGAACTTGTATTCTAATAAGGGATCTATTGATAGCTTATAAGACATAACATAGGAAACTGCGTTAGGGCCTACGGCCTCCTGTTGTAGCGCTTGTTGGGAATTTTGAATTTGTGTCGTCATCCAGTTGTGTATAGCCTAATGAATTTTTTCTGTAATAAAGGTGGCACCATCTAGCGGTATATTTCTAGGACTAATTAGGGTTGTTTGTGGTGCCATATAGTGGTGTAAAGGCTAATGAATGTTTTCTGTAATAGAGGTTGATCGTGTTCATCTCTTCCTTGTCCCTTTCTCAAACATACAAATCAACTAATCAAATCAATTAAATGCCAAAGTGATTTAGCTTAATCATACAAAATCAGCTCTCAATTCATAAAATAGCAGTATGATTGAACACACACAGAGTGCAAAAGAAAGCCAATCTCACACTTATTGCAGCTACCCATCTAACCGCCCTTTCGTATTAACTGCAGTATTGTTAGTGAAGGTTCAAATACCGTTAGGAAAAACAAGTTCATAAACAGGAGAATACATTATAATAATGCACACTCGATGCCGGTAACGAACGAGAATCGAAAATGCTGCTGGCCTTGGGTCAATAATTGCGCGCGCGCGCGAGTATTGACCTAACCATACTCTAATACCCTCCCTAGGGGCGTGTATATAAATCCAAACTCCTTTTTTGGCTCAGGTATTTTTCCTAAGACAGCTGCGAAGGCTGTTTCGGCGACCCCTACTCCAAAATTCCCCCGAAGACAACCGATTCTACCAGAACAATGACGAGTGCGCCAGCGCACAAGACCCAAGGCCAGCAGCATTATCATTTCTCGTGCGTTTCACTTTTTAAAGTGTAACCGTCATCGAGTGAGCATTATTATAATGTGTTCTCCTGTTTATGAGCAAACATCAGCGGACATTAGAGATTTTACTGACTTGTTAATAAACTATTACAACATAACCGTTCAAGATGATGATGGAGACGATGACGTGCATGAGCTGAATGTATCTCACACCCAAGGTGATAGTGATGATTCACAGAACAGGAAGAAGAGCGATGAGGTAGAGGAGAAGGAGGAGACTCAAAACCATGATGATGATAGCGACGAATCACGGTTCAAGAAGAAGAAGAAGATCGATAAAGGATGTGATTAAATAAATGATGTATTGTTGTTTATAATAATAATATATCTTCAAACGCTACGCTTCCTTCAATTTTGTTAATAAATTTGTATCTCCTAACGGTGTTTGAACCTGCACTAACAATGCTGCAGTTAATGCGAAAGGGCGGTTAAACGGATAGCTACAATAAGTGTGAGATTGGCTTTCTTTTGCGCTCTGTGCGTTCAATCATTCTGCTATTTTTTGAATTGAGAGCTGATTTTGTGTGATTAAGTTAAATCAGTCTGGTATTTAATTGATTTAATTAATTTGATTTGATTAATTCATTTGTATGCTTCAGAAAGAGGCAAGGGAGAGACGAACACGATCAACCTCTGTTACAGAAAACATTAATTAGCCTTTACACCACTATATGGCACCACAAACAACCCTAATTAGTCCTACAAATATACCGCTAGGTGGCGCCGCCTCTATTACAGAAAACATTCGCTAGTTTAAAAATATACCACTAGATGGTGCCACAAGCCAAACTCTAATTAGTGCTAGAAATATAGCGCTAGACAGTCCCGCCTTAATTACAGAAAATATTCATTAGGCCATACACAACCAGATGACGACACAAATTCAAAATTCCTAAAAAGCGCCACGACAGGAGGCCGCAGGCCTTAACACAGTTTCCTATGTTTTGTCTTATAAGTTAGCAATAGGTCCCTTATTAGAATACAAGTTCAAATTTCTCGCAATAAGTAATCAGAATGTAAACCCTTAAATACAAATCCAAATTCAAATCTCCCACCAAGGGCTTAGGGGTTAAGACCCGAAAGCAAGTTGCGAAGCCCTATGTCTGTCTTATAAGTTGGCATTAGGCCTCCTTATTATTATAATACAAGTTCAGATTTTCCCTCATAGATGGCGTCACAAACAAATTAAAACTTTTTGTTGAGGACCGAGGGCCTGAAAGTAAGTTGCTAAGCCTTACATCTGTCTTACAAGTTAGCATTATACCCCTTATTATAATACAGATTCATATTTCCAGCCATAACCTACAGAGACTTAAATACAAATACAAATTCAAGTTTTCCGGCATTGGGGCTTCGACAGGGGACAAAGCCCTGAGAGCAAGTTACGCAGCCCTACACCTGTCTTACAAGTTAGCATTAGGCTCCTTATTATTATAATACAAATTCCAATTTTCCGGCAAGGGTAGCACGACAATACACGAAGGCCTACTAAAGAGGTAATAACTGTAAGAAAATGGTTTATTCACCTCTTGATATGACGAGACTGTATGTCGTTATTAAGAAACATTTTAAATCCGTATTAAACGAAACTAATACATTTAGTTAGTAGAAGTTTTTCAGTATAAATCTTGAGACAAGAAAAAAACCATCGTACCACTGTAAAATAATTTCCCACTTATTTGTTTGTTTCCAACAGGTTTGCACCCAATTACAGGAAACGAAGATACAAGAATATATAATGTACGCATGCTGCATGCTATTCTTTATAGATACTTACAAGCTAAACTAAAGATTTCCAAGAATATAATAATAAACCTAACTAATACAGTTAATACATCTGTACAAAAGTCCGTTTACATATTATAGTTTTTCTAAGCACTAAACTAAACTGTTGATCCAAAATGTACTCCAATATTTTTGTTAGATAATCTAATTACATACTAATTAGGATAAGTCGGTCGGTGTAGTTAACTTGTAGAAATCACAGCAAATATTTCTCAAGATGTCTGGTTTATCAGCAAAAATGGCGTTTTCGCCAAAAGCGAACGCGAGACAGTCACCTGATTCCCTTTTTCCAATCAAAATTGTTCTTATTTATCAAATTTCGAACTATTTTAAAACTGAATTGTCCCACGCAACGTTGTCAGACTTCTCGTCAGTACCTAACGTAAGGTATGTTGTGATTACCAATAATAAGAAGTTCCCAAACTCACACGAAAAACGTGCTTTTAATTTTTGCACGTTACAACCCTTTACGAACTCTACATTATTTTTGAGTAAATGTTGCTTTTTGGTGCTTAAGCTTTTTATTTCATTCCAGCGTTATCCCGTTATTGGCATCCATTTGGTGTTACAGCATTCTTTATTCTTTCCAAGAATCTCCGTTACAGGTACTACACACTTGTACTCCTTCAGAGATTAGTAACTGCTAAACTAAATTTTTAACGGTTGCTTTTAGGTTGGAATACTATTCTAGTAAAGAACGTCTTATTACCTGGTGTTACTATACTCTATCTACTTTACTTGAAATTGAAGGAACATATCCAGTTTTTATAAGTATTGACTTACCTGACTTTAATTTAGTGCGCTTTGGTATGACTGCTCATTCATATTTTTAGGTAATTCCAACTTGTTTGAATTGCCAATACATTTGAAATATATTTGGTCACGATAACATATGCAAACTGTTTAATTACCATTTGGATAAATTTTGCTTTCGTACGTTCAACGTTTTTAATGAAAATTGTTGCCTTATGTAAAGTTTAATAAATGTTACTTGTATTTCTCCGGTATACAATAGCTATTGATCTTTTTAGCGTGTATTTCTGTATAGAACATCTGTATAATTTTATTTTAACTGGTGTCTGTGGTAAAAGTTTTTAAATGCTGTGTTAGTGGTTAGATTAGTAGTAAATTCAGTTACAGAATCGATATAGTTGGGATTCCAAATACATGCATTTGAAATACCCATGTCACTAAACATGTCAATTGACGTATCTAAATGTAGCCACACTTCCACTATAAATGAGAAGACTATACGAAAAGTAAAATGAAAGTAAAACTGTGCACGTCACTAACATTTTTATAAAGTTTCATCAACTAAATTATATGGAATCATTATAATTTGTTTCATAATTAGATGCTAACCATGCAGACTACTGACACTATAGTTATTTTTTACATTTTCATATATAATGAAACACTATACGTAATACAATCTTTATATCTATTAATTAAGGAAATGATTAGTAATCGTTCTATAGAATTAATTGTTATTGTGTACTGATCTTCCTAATTAATTTTCCCATCCTTGAAAGTAATTTCCTATCAAAACTTATTTCCCAGTTATTTCCGCAACTGCATTTCCCTATTGTATATAAATCCCATCAGTTCCTCACTCCTTTACCACTCCCGTCCGGTTTTCCCTATAAATACCCAACCGCACACTTACCCGTACCTGTTATTAATTATTCTTGCAAGTTTCCTGTCTAGTGTCTTACCCTTGAACCTAATATCCAACCCCCTTCAAGTAACGAACCGGAAACATTTCTTCGCCAACGTGGGTTTCGGCCCCGAAGGAAATCGTACGTAGGGATCTACATTTTTTCCTTCAGAGAAACAACTCTAGTAAATGACGACACCTTTTTCCTCTTCCAATTCCAGGGCACTTTCTACCCAGGGTTGATAATAATCTGAACTGTAAGGGACTTCCTTATATAGTTATCCCGTTTTCCCTCCTCTTCTTTCTCGCATTCCCTTACAAAAATGATACACAAAAAATCGATTATAAAAATTCCTGACCACTACCACCACCTTCCTCTACACTTCACCTCTTCCTGTGTACTGCAGCCCGGTCTACCGCTATACACCTGCATAACGAAATCCACCTTCAACACCGTAACTTTCATTATATCAATTCATCTCCATCGTCATATCGTTGCATTCCACCTGTGTACATCAATTACAATTATTATCCTGTTCCCGAAATTGATTTTAACATTTTACACACCACATACATAAAATCATCATATCCCTAACACCCTTTTATGACGATACCGTATAATTAAAAATACCGAATTTGTTTATTGCATTGGATTCAAAAATCCACTTTAATGTACAGAGTGGCCCACCGTAGACGACACGCTTTCTCCACGAAGATGAGTTGAATATTTTTAAAAGATTTTTTGTATGTATAACCATTGGAAGTACAATTTCAAAATATTGCAGATTATGCAGCATTCATCAAAAAGAGACATATGTCACAATTATATTTTTTGAAATAAAAGACCCTGTATTTTATGTCATTTATGAAATCTAACGGACAAATAAAGGTGAGTTAATATTATGGTTCCCATACCTAACGTCAACCAGTTTTCAGATATTTTTAGATTGATAAGGAACCCCGCAGTTTTTGTTAGGCAAATGGGTTTCGATCGATTGTTTTGAATCTTCGGGAAAATGTTCTTCTGGCGGCCCTGATCAAAAGTCATAATGTCTCAATGATCTCGATTTTCGGACCTACATGCGATCCAAGTTGTCCAAATCTGAGAATTCAACTCATGATGCTTAGAGCTCATTAACACTCGCTATATACATTTTTTTTATGTTTCTATTCACTTGCAAACATACTTATGCTTGGTTGAAAAACTAACCAGCCTTACCGTGTTCATGGATATAAATAGTTACCATCGGGCTGCAGTCATAGGTAAAGAATGGGTTAAAACGGAGTTTCAGCAGGTAAACACAAGTGTCAAACTGCCAAGTATTCCTTCTCGTCCTCAAAGATGACTACTTCCATATATGTAACAAGAGCATTGTTACTCTCTGCATTGGCATTACCCGACATGCACTGCGTGGAGGTTGCAGATAGGTATTTGCATGTCATGTGGCTGTGTATGTTCGTGTATGCATGCGCACATGTATCTGATATATATATATATATATTGAGATGTTTAAAAGAGGTAATAGAAGTATCGGACAGCTTACATGACATTTGGGTCATAAAAGGGGTAATTTCTGGCTCGATACAAGTGCGAGACACAATGTTACATAAATATGGTTCACGATGTGTTTAAAATAAATTTATTTGGTATAAATTGATCTGAATATCATTTGCTAAGTTTGGTTTCATCATAAAAAGCAATTTGTTGCTACCTAAATTGTCAAAGATGTTAAATATCACCATTTTCGTAGAGTCATTTTAGTAGTGCAATTTTTACAATAAAATTCAATTTTTCAAAGGTAATTTGGCAAGTAGACATTTCACAGGTGTTTAAACATGGACTATGTAGTTAGGATTATGTTAGGGATAAGGTATGTTTAGTTTTTAAGAGCAGGAAATACAAAATTTAGTTAAAAGGGTTATAATATGGATAGTATAGACAATTTTCGCACACATTTTTGTTAGTGAATTAGTGACAAAACTTATAATAAATGATTCACAAGAAGAAAGACATTTAGAACATTTTGGCATACAAACATTTATAGTGCCGTACAATTTATAGTGTAAAATCCCAAAACAGTGTTAGACGATGAGACATTTTCAATGCAAGACTAAATAACATTATGCATTGCAAATAAGTAGTGTGAACAATAAAGACAAGTTGTACAAACTTTAAACATAACATTTTATGTGCTAAAAACAGTTTTTAATATGAATTTATTTCATATTTAAAATTTAAGTATGGTTACGTTGTAAATTTTAGATTTTTCACATAATTTTATACTTTTTCCATATTATTAGATTTAGTTTTGCTCTTAAAGCAAATAATAGTTGTTCTTTCACAATATAAATAAGTTTTTATAAGGATACAGCGTTTTATCTGCAAAATTTGCTAAATCTAAGTTGATTTCTAGACAAATTTACAAAAACTTAAAATTTTCATTAAAGTAAATGTTTGAATTTAAAAGATATGTTTTCTTATGTAAATTGTCCTCAGAATTCCATTTTCGCAAGTAATTTTAGTGTAGCTTGTAAGTGTGTATAGTTAGTAGCTTATTTTGATTAGATTAAGTTGTTTCGTTTATTAGTGGTAGGATTTATTGCTTATTCGGTGTCCTTTTATTCGAAATTTCACATAGTTTTCATTTCTGTTTTTAAATTTCATTTCCGACCATGTATAAGAAAGTTACGGCCAAAATTCCATTTTGTACAATTCTTAAATTTGATTAGCCAATCACATTCATTGTAAATTTTGCAATATGGCTGTAAAAAATTGAAATTTCTGTAGCAACCAGAAACCTATAAAAGCAAGAGCTCAGGAAGTCATTCTCTCTCAGTTTTTGTTCAAAAGTGAAAAGATTAAAACAGTGTTGCTAATTTAGTGTTTACTTAACCTAATTTATTTTCGTCGAGAAAGTTTACGGTACAAATAATTTCGAGAGCACTTGTTTTTATAACTTCGGTCAAAATTTAAATAGTTCGGTCACCGATACCTGTCGTTGTAAATAAATCATTGCTGTACGATTAATTGATGTCACGATTTTGTGTAAAATTTGTTTTCATGTTTTCCGATTTAAAATAATTCCGATATACCAAATTAAATTCCATTTTTATTTGGTGAAAAGTTGTTTTATTTATCCGGACAACTCCTCTTTAATAAATATTATATTTTCGGTAACTAAAATAAAATTGTGTTAACAAAAATCTTGGATACTAATAATACATTTTAAACGAAATCAGTCATAAGATTTAAAACCATTTTAAATAAAAGTTACCATTGTAAATAAGTGTTTGGAGGTTGCCGTTTTGGAAAAGAAAACATCTTGAAGATTGGAGGTTGGTGTCTTCGAGAACCGAGATAGCAGTTGGAATTAGTAACAACAAAGCCGAGTGAACATTGCCTGCCTCCAGCTGAAGTTTGAAGACATCTTTCAATCGACAGGAAGGATTGTATCTGTGAGTTTAAAATTTTTTAACCCTGTTATTGGTATTTCCTGCAATTAATATTTGTTATATGTTATTAATTAAGAATTTCAATTATTTACCTGTGTAAACACCTGAAAAAATCATTTCCTTTTCTTTTCTAAATTTTCACATTTTGATCCAAACATTAAAATTTCTTAATTATTTGACAATTTTTGACAGTTTTAATTATTTTACACTTAAAGTCAGTAACGCATGCGTTAGAAAGCAAAACTTATTCAGACCAAATTTTATACGTCAAATTCAATTTAGTATAAGATATTTCTTATACAAAAATATATTATCTTCAACTAAATCCTTGAACCCTTTCCCCATTGAGATCCATAATCATAATTTAAAACAAACCAAATATTAAACATTACAATTTATTGGCACCGCAACGTGTGGGCACGATTTAGTTTGAAGATTTTGGATATAAAAGCACAAAAAATTTTTATAGATATTTAGTTTTTTTTTTTGTTCATTGTTATTGTTATTGTTTTTGTTTATTGTGTTTTATTTGGTTTTTAAAAAGGGGTTTAGTTAGTACAATTAGTTAATGCAAGATCGTAGGGTAACTAGATCAGGAAAAGTTTACGGACCTAAAGATATTGAGGTAAAAGAAAAACAGGATCTAGTTACAAAGATGGAGGATATTGAAAAGGATGTTGAAACACAACAAGAAGGGGAAGTCCAGTGAGAAAAGCAAAAGCTTAGACGTGGATATGATTGTAGCCATGTTAGTCAAGGCTGAAAAAAAAAAAAGCAAGAAAATATTGACAGAAAAAACAAGCTTGGAAAATAGGAAGCAAGACATGATAAAAGCTGAGGAAAAATTATAGAAATTCAACAAGCTTGAAGAAAATAGGAAAGAAGCAAGGAAGAAAGGAAGGAGGGGAGAGAAGAAAATAGAAAGGAGGATATGAGACGGCTAGAAGAAAGTATTAATACAAGTGAATAAGTGGGAGAACGATAAAGAAAGTTAGTGCATAAAATGGAGAAAACGAAGGAAGAATTAAGTAACAGCATGCACCGAGAAAATGATAAGTTATGGGGAACGATTATCGACAATAAGGAGGAGGCAGATGACAAGATGGAAGTTGGATAAAACATTAGAACTGAAACCCGTCTAAGAGAAGAGGCTTCTAACGAAATAAATGATAGAGTAGGAAGGATACATGACATCCACGAACAAATATGTTTTCAGGTGGATAAGAATAAGGATGAGAACAAGAAACAGATAGGGAAATTTGCAATAAACTAAGAATACACGATCATGACCTAGAAGAGTTGAAAGAACGTGAAACACCTCGAAATTTTCAAATCGGCTGGGATAATTGCATGTGGAATCAAGAGATGCCATATAAATTTGAAGGAAAGAAGCAAGAATCGCCAATGCTATTTTTGAAAAATATAGAAGAATATTTTAATGACATCAAGGACAATAAACAAAGAATGCGTTTGGTAAGAAAGATGCTTAAAGGGAATGCCGAACTATGGTACAATTTAGTACAAGAGCAATGTACCGATTATAAGCACTTCAAGGAATTATTTACCAAACAATATTGGAGTGATGTCCAACAAAATGTAATAAGGGAAGAATTTTCAAGGGCGAAGTATGACAAAACTATGGCACTTCGAGGAGATTTATGTGATGAAGAAATACCAAATAGCAAGATACTTCACACCACCGATGAATGAACAAGAAATAGTTCAATATTTAGCAAGGCAACTGGAGAATAATGTGGCAGAAAACATTATTCTGCAAAATATAGATAATATAACATCACTACTGCAATTTTAAGAAGATACGATGCATACGAACAGCATCAGAACAGTTACGAAAAGAGAGAATTTAACCCTAGGAATTATGGAAATGACAGAAGGAATATAATTACAGGCACGAAAGAGAGGACAATAGGAGAGACAATTATAATAAGAATTATGGAAATGACAGGAGGGATTATCAAAATCAATATCATCGTGCTGATAATCGTAGAGAGTATTTCCAAAATGGCAACAATAGAGAAAGCAATTATAGATCGGGAAGAGAGAGGAACAACTTCCAACAAAGAAGAGGGGGATATAATAATGGCTACGATAGGAACAGATTTAATTACAACAATCAAGCCAAGGATAATGAACGGAGCATCAGAATAATAGAGAGAATGAAGGAAAGGATCATCGTAGAATGATATGCAAAAAGAAAATAGAAGGCCATACCAAGAGATCGTGGATGATCAGAATAGGAGGGTGAATAACATCCAGGTACGAGAAGAGAAGGAGGAACCGAGTTGTGGAAGGATTAGTTGGGTCAATGCCATCGTACATGCATCCCAAGACGAAGAAAAGAACACACAAAAGGACTTTGACAAGATCACCGTTCAAAATTTTTAAATACGAGCTTCCTTGTCAACAATGTAAAGACAAACTACCAACATCCTACGGAATTTTTAGAAATTGAACAAAATTCAGAACCAGAAACTGCAAACATTTTATTACCTTTCGTTAACATTAGAATTAAGAATTTAAATTTATTAGGATTAGTTGATACCGGATCAGAAATTTCATTAATACAGGAAAAATCATCGTAGAGAATAACGATTTATTTAAAGATGAGATCATTAGAATAAACAAAATAGAAGTTATGGCAGCAACGGATAAGAAGCTTAGCACTATAAATAGGATGCTACATACTGAAGCTAAGGTAGGGGAACAGATTTTTCAAACACAATGGTTTATAACTAACAATTTAAAAATGGAGTTAATAATCGGAATGGATTTGATTAAGCAATTAAAATTGATTATCGATGCAACATATGAAGATAAGAATTGGTAAAGATGAATTAAACTGGGTACAGCCCTACAATAAAAGATTAAATTTATATAAACCGCATATCCAGTATTTGAAGGTGGAAAGAATTATAAAGGATGAGCAATTCGATATCAATCACATTGGTTACAAGCAAGAAGTTATAAACATTATACAAGAAAATTTGGTGTTGATAAATGAAGAACCTAGCGTAGCAAGTAAATATGTACATAAAATTGAGGTGCCTAGATGAATCTAAAATTTTCATACTTCTATAAGTTATTCTTATTTCAAAATTTAATTTTAATAGGTAGGTCAATTAAAGAACTTAATATTTTCTTGTACAAAAATATCTTCATTCTTAAATTGGGGAATTTGAGATGTTTAAAAGAGGTAATAGAAGTATCGGACAGCTTACATGACATTTGGGTCATAAAAGGGGTAATTTCTGGCTCGAGACAAGTGCGAGACACAATGTTACATAAATATGGTTCACGATGTGTTTAAAATAAATTTATTTGGTATAAATTGATCTGAATATCATTTGCTAAGTTTGGTTTCATCATAAAAAGCAATTTGTTGCTACCTAAATTGTCAAAGATGTTAAATATCACCATTTTCGTAGAGTCATTTTAGTAGTGCAATTTTTACAATAAAATTCAATTTTTCAAAGGTAATTTGGCAAGTAGACATTTCACAGGTGTTTAAACATGGACTATGTAGTTAGGATTATGTTAGGGATAAGGTATGTTTAGTTTTTAAGAGCAGGAAATACAAAAATTTAGTTAAAAGGGTTATAATATGGATAGTATAGACAATTTTCGCACACATTTTTGTTAGTGAATTAGTGACAAAACTTATAATAAATGATTCACAAGAAGAAAGACATTTAGAACATTTTGGCATACAAACATTTATAGTGCCGTACAATTTATAGTGTAAAATCCCAAAACAGTGTTAGACGATGAGACATTTTCAATGCAAGACTAAATAACATTATGCATTGCAAATAAGTAGTGTGAACAATAAAGACAAGTTGTACAAACCTTAAACATAACATTTTATGTGCTAAAACATTTTTAATATGAATTTATTTCATATTTAAAATTTAAGTATGGTTACGTTGTAAATTTTAGATTTTTCACATAATTTTATACTTTTCCATATTATTAGATTTAGTTTTGCTCTTAAAGCAAATAATAGTTGTTCTTTCACAATATAAATAAGTTTTTATAAGGATACAGCGTTTTATCTGCAAAATTTGCTAAATCTAAGTTGATTTCTAGACAAATTTACAAAACTTAAAATTTTCATTAAAGTAAATGTTTGAATTTAAAAGATATGTTTTCTTATGTAAATTGTCCTCAGAATTCCATTTTCGCAAGTAATTTTAGTGTAGCTTGTAAGTGTGTATAGTTAGTAGCTTATTTTGATTAGATTAAGTTGTTTCGTTTATTAGTGGTAGGATTTATTGCTTATTCGGTGTCCTTTTATTCGAAATTTCACATAGTTTTCATTTCTGTTTTTAAATTTCATTTCCGACCATGTATAAGAAAGTTACGGCCAAAATTCCATTTTTGTACAATTCTTAAATTTGATTAGCCAATCACATTCATTGTAAATTTTGCAATATGGCTGTAAAAAAATTGAAATTTCTGTAGCAACCAGAAACCTATAAAAGCAAGAGCTCAGGAAGTCATTCTCTCTCCAGTTTTTGTTCAAAAAGTGAAAAGATTAAAACAGTGTTGCTAATTTAGTGTTTACATAACCTAATTTATTTTCGTCGAGAAAGTTTACGGTACGAATAATTTCGAGAGCACTTGTTTTTATAACTTCGGTCAAAATTTAAATAGTTCGGTCACCGATACCTGTCGTTGTTAATAAATCATTGCTGTACGATTAATTGATGTCACGATTTTGTGTAAAATTTGTTTTCATGTTTTCCGATTTAAAATAATTCGATATACCAAATTAAATTCCATATTTATTTGGTGAAAAGTTGTTTTATTTATCCGGACAATTCCTCTTTAATAAATATTATATTTTCGGTAACTAAAATAAAATTGTGTTAAAAAAAAAATCTTGGATACTAATAATACATTTTAAACGAAATCAGTCATAAGGATTTAAAACCATTTTAAATAAAAGTTACCATTGTAAATAAGTGTTTTGGAGGTTGCCGTTTTTGGAAAAGAAAACATCTTGAAGATTGGAGGTTGGTGTCTTCGAGAACCGAGATAGCAGTTGGACATTAGTAACAACAACAGCCGAGTGAACATTGCCTGCCTCCAGCTGAAGTTTGAAGACATCTTTCAATCGACAGGAAGGATTGTATCTGTGAGTTTTAAAATTTTTTATAACCCTGTTATTGGTATTTTCCTGCAATTAATATTTGTTATATGTTATTAATTAAGAATTTCAATTATTTACCTGTGTAAACACCTGAGAAGCAAATCATTTCCTTTTCTTTTTCTAAATTTTCACATTTTGATCCAAACATTAAAATTTCTTAATTATTTGACAATTTTTGACAGTTTTAATTATTTTCACTTAAAGTCAGTAACGCATGCGTTAGAAAGCAAAACTTATTCAGAACAAATTTTATACGTCAAATTCAATTAAGTATAGGATATTTCTTATACAAAAATTTATTATCTTCAACTAAATCCTTGAACCCTTTCCCCATTGAGAATCATAATCATAATTCAATAATATAATAAACTAATATAAATAAAATAATTAAACATAATTATAACATTACATATAAAACTAATATTAAACATTTCAATATATATATATATATATATATCAAGAACCAAATGACAGAAGCCACATGGACATAATATATATATATATATATATATATATATATATATATATATATATATATATATATATCAAGAACCAAATGACAGAAGCCACATGGACACAAGTACCTAATGTTCTGATTGGCAAGTACAGTAATAACATTGGATTGGATCTTCGTCCTTTCCCGTACTTCCATTGTCGTCTGCTTCTATATAAGCAATCCATAATTGATAACGTGTGCGTCCGATCTGGAGAATGGAACCTTATCCTCAATAATCCTGGTTGATGTAATTGGTCAATCTGGAATTCTGTTTCTCTATCTTCAACACTGTTATCTTGAATGTGGCGCTAATCTAACTAGGTACGTTATTCTCCCATAGGGTTACCCATTCACCCCGTCTCAATCGCAAGCATTCCTGTTTTACTAGTGCTTGTACAACATTTGGCTCTCGAAATCTTTCCAGCATCTATCTAGCAAACTATACTGTCGCACCAGCCATTTCTAAAGGTGGATGGTATTTATTTACAATGCCCGCACAAGTTAGAAGGAATTCGCGTATATTTGGAACATGCGAATAAATAATACAGTTCCTGAAGAACTTGAAGATCGTTTTCATTACTATTTCCGAAGCATTAGCCTCCTCTGCAGTAAGCTGTGTTTATCCACGTTGGAGAAAACGATGCATTTGAATGCTAATACAAAGTCTTTGGAGAGTTGGAATAGCATCCCTATATGCCCTGTCTATAAAGAAGATATCTCTATTACGAAACCAATCTCGCATGCCCTCGACGTCTCGTTGGAACTCATTGATTAAAATGCTTGCATCATTGTTTTCTGCATTGGAAAAATAGGGGCCCAGAATATTGAAAATATAACCACCAGGGGCTACGAACATTGATAGTTTAATTAAATGCTTAAATACTTATTGAAATCAATATTCTGAGGTACGAATTGTTGCATTGGTGACTGTCTCACTAAAGATATTGCAAGACTAGTTGCTTGTCTTGAAGGATAATTGAATATTGCACTCACTCAATCCTTGACGCATTTTTCAAACGAACGCTAACAGATCTTTTTTTGAAGTTAATCCTATACTGGATTACAGAATAAATATAAATCATTGAATTGATCTTTTAATATCGGTGAAACAGTAGTGGTTATTTGAGAAAACAATTTTCATCCTCGAATTTACGTTTACTCTGATATAATATTTCTTTGAGTAGAGCACTTAAAAACTGAGTAAATCGTTTTCTCTTATTTTGCACGGTCTATTGACAAATCTTGAAACATTTTGCAATATATCCAATAGGCAGCGATTTTAGTTCAAACGATGAGCGCAGCTTTTCATTCCTTTTCGTACGTATATGCTATTTTGCACAAAAATGTCAACTCGAGATTCGATTGATAGTCGTATTAGAACATTTTCAGTATTACAATAAGAAATGAGACGGTAATATATGATACGAGTATGTGGTATAGATGTGAGCTCTTGAGCACAATACACGTATTTTGTGAGAGAGTTCTCATAGGCATTCGATACGCCTTTGGCTATATCACTTAAAGAGAGTATACGACGTATGAGTAACGAGTATTAATATTTTTTCTAGCTACTTAATAACCTTCACACCGGAAGTGTGCGATCTCGGAGAAGTGCCATCCAGGAGGCCGGACGAAGACAGCGAGTATGAAGAAGAGATTAGGGACTTAGACAGATCCATATAGAGTTCTAGTTGGAAGAATGGAGAAGTCAAGAAAAGATAACGTCGCCAAACAGGATTACATCCAACTTACATACAACTCCAGGCAAAAACGACACAAATCGAAGAGCTGAAGGCAACAATAGAAACGTTTAGGGCTCGATATGAAGCAGCAAGACTACATGAAATAACAGCAAATAAAACCTTAAACAAGACGACCGACGAAGTTCGCGCAGAAGATCACAGCGACAATAAAAAACCCCCACGCTCCAAGAAGAAGAAGCACAACGGGAAGAGCAGAGGGACCGGTGTAACTCCCACAAAAACACCCGTTAAGGAGGTTAAAGTAAAGCAACCAAGAAGAAACGAAATTACACACGACAGGATGGAAGTCTGCACAGCAACTCCCCAACTAGGAAACGACAAAGACGCCCTCTCCGAGGAGGGAGGATACAAAACCGTCACGAAAAAAGGTAGTGTCAAGCAGCAACGGGGTGCAAAGTCCGAAAAGAAAAAATTCCGCCACTAATCCTCCGCCGACAGGAGGATTACTCCAACACGATGTTGAAATTAGCCGCAGTCGGGATAACTCCAAAGGCAACAAGAACTTCCAACGACGGAATCTTAGTGATCCTCAACACCCTTGAAGAACACAGGACGGCAACAGCTGCACTGGACAACATCGGCGTGCAGTTCAACGTCTAAATTCTAGAAGAGTCGAAACCACTAAAGTTCATCAAGGGCATCCCGCAAGACGACGAGATGTTAGAGACGGTCAACAATGATCTAAAATCCATGGGGTTTGACGTCCAGAAGGTTACGAGAATGTTGGCCGGATGCGAACACAGAAAAACCGCCCATGGCACTGGTCCACCTCGAGAGGAGTGAAAGGGCCAAGGAGACGATTGGATACTTGAGGATGCGAGTGGAGTCGCCCTACAAGAGGAACGGAATAGGACAGTGCTACAAATGTCAACGGTTCGGGCATACAACAAACGGATGCCACGCCTTACCCAGATGTGTGAAGTGTGCAATATTACAGTTATTCCAATCCAAGTTTCATCATTGATAATCAATGGTGGACTCCCAGCATCTGTACGCCTATTAATGGCGCAAAGTATATTTGAAGAAATATATGAAAATCGGGGATCAAGTAATACGGCCACTTTCTTGATGGTCATTGACAAGGGTTAGAATTTCGGCGATTTTTAATGGAGGAGTTGCCAGAACTGTTGGAGAGCGTTCATCTTAATATACGATCAAAATTCTGGTTCCACCACACTTTCATGCTAACGTTCGCAAGTATTTAAATCAGATCTTCGCAGATGGATGGTTTGGGAGAGGGGAACCTCAAAGTTGGCCAGCCAGGTCCACAAATTTAACTTGTATTCATTTTTTTCTGTGGCTAACTATCCCGAAAGATATGAAAGAAGGAATACGTGCTGCATTTAGAACAAAAACTCCACAATTGTTACGGAAAGTGCAAGAAATTCTTAAGCAGAGTCCAGTTATATATCTAACAAGACGGTCGCTAGTTTGAAAATTTATTGTAGACATCGGAACATTTTATTTGTCGTTTTGTTACTATGGATTCACTCTTTAATAAGATAGAATCTCACTTATTAGTGATCCAGTTCAGATTGGAGAGTTTTTGGCTTAGATTTAATATGCGCCTTGGATTTCCTATGTTCTTTAATGTGTATGCCATTAAATTTTGTACCTAAATCCATGTATTTATTTTACTTTTCTCTTTGTACATTAAATTTATGAATATTAAATATTTCCTCAGATGTTTCATTAAAAAATAAATTTGGATTCTTGTAGGTATGATGTTAAAATTATTTCGTAACGATAACAACTATTATTATTCTGTATTCCATTAAAACCCACTACCACCGCAAGTCGTCCTCTTCTTCGGACATCGCTCTTTCAGTATCTGAAGTCATCCTCATGGGAATGGAGTTATACATTCCCAAAAAAAAAACAGCACCGTATAAGTCATTCACGTTCCCAACCCTGGTTCAATAAGGTTTGTGACATCTACTTTAGGCAGCCGTAAATTTTGGTCGTTAGCTAAAGCTATTAGTAAAAGCTTTGGAACATCTTCATTCCCCACCCTTCTCCTGACATCTATTGACGGATTGGTAGTTGCAGATTCTGTAGACAAAGGCAATGCTTTTGTGGATTGGTTTGCATCAAACTCGTGTCTCAATGATTCTGGAAAAGATGTGCCCCTACTCAACTCTTCTTCATACGCTATGAAACCAATTCATTTTCGGTAAAAGCTCTTGGAATCGATCATCAGTAGACTTGATCTCAATAAGGCGGCTGGCCCAGACGGTATCCCAGCTATTGTCTTAAAGAAATGTTCCCCCGAACTAGTACCAGTCCTATCTAAGCTCTATACGATCTCTATGTCTTCTGGGGAATTCCCTTCATCATGGAAGTTAGCAAATGTTCAACCTATTCCCAAAAAAGGCGATAAGACCGATCCTCAAACTACCGACCAATTGCCATCACTTCCATTTTGTCCAAAATGATGGAAAAGGCCATCAATTAGCAACTGCTCACGTTATTTGAAACTAACAAACTCATTAGTGACCACCAACATGGGTTTAGGCAAAGTCGTTAAACAGGTGAACAATACAGTAGAGCAGTCCGGTCAAACAGTTGTAGTTGTAAGTTTTCAGACCCTATTACTCTGTTGGGTATGACTGTATCTTCAAATCTCTCATGGGTTGACCATCTTCTGTCAGCTACCAAAACAGCTGCTCGTAAAATAGGCTTTTTGTACAAATCTAAGCATTACTTTACTTATCGACAACTCCCTCTGCTGCATAAGGCCCAAATTCGGCCTCATCTGGAATATAATTCTCACCTCTGGGTTAGTGCTCTCCAATACGCTCTCGATATCGTTGATCGTATTCAAAAGAGAGCGATTAGGCTTATGAATGACCCGTTCTTAACTTCTCACGTACAGTCCCTTGAGCATAGACGGATGGTTTCAGTTCTTTCTTTGTGTTATCGTATTACAACGGCTATTGTGCTGCTGAATTATATTCTTTGATACCATCTCGGGTTATCTTTGCGAGAAACACTCGGTTCGTTCATTCACATCATCAGTATGCAGTACAAATCTCCACTTGTCGTACCAAACGGGCGCAATCCACATTTTTCTGCACGACTTCTAAACTCTGGAATGATCTCCCTAGTTCCTGTTTTCCTCTCACTTGTGAAAATTTAAGGTAGCAGTTCATAGGCATCTATTGGCAATTCATTATCCCTCTATCCATCGTCCTAAGTGTTCCTCAGTGCTTTAGCACGATAGGCCAAATTTAAATTTTTTATTTCAAAAAAAAAGAAAAAAGTAACTTGGATTTATTAGAAAGGTACAGGGCCTAATTAAAACAATGGAAAAAATTGACGTTATTGTTGAAAATAGCAATAATACAAATCGAAAGACATTAAAATGTTATAGCATACTTAGGCATTACATACAGGGTGTACCATTTAAATTTATTAACATAATCTAGTTTAAAGGTGATCGAATTTGGTTTCAAATTTTTTTTCACCCTGTATGTTTTTTTATTCATAGTGTATATTAAGTTAGAAACTAACTCTCTATTTATACTTCACTTCAACAATATTTGTCAAACGAGGGTAAAACAAATGTGTTTTCTTTTCAAATTTTCTATTGCATTTTTATAAACCTAAAAATATCTGAAGACCTGTTGATAGGTATAGGAACCATAACATTGACTCACCTTTATTTGTCCTCTAGATTTCATAAAACACATAAAAAATAATAACTTTGATATGGTTGATGTGGATGAACCCTGTGTCATCTGCAATATTTTAAAATTGTACTTCAAGCGGCCCCCGGCATACATACAAAAATCTTTTAAAAATATTCAACCGATTTTGTGGAGAAAGCGTGTCGTCTCTGGTGGGCCACCCTGTATAACATTTTCCATTAAATAACTGATAACACTTCACAAACACATTCGATTCATTGGGGGTTTAATCCACAATCATCGCCACTACGTTTCCCTTAATTACCAGCTCCTCATTGCAGAATCCTTTAATTGTATTCATTGTAGACACATTAAAAATTATTTAAAAATATACATTAATTTATGTTACAACAGTCAACAAAAATACTCACAGATACACTATTAAATAAATATTATCACATTAAAATGTTTGACATTGACCGGTAAGATAATCACATAAAAATTATGTATTAAAACTTGAACAAATATTATTTAAAAATAACAAATAAAATAAAATACTATCCTGTGGATTTAAAACAGAACACAAAAAAAAAACAACAAACCCAAAACACTTCACTGCTTAATCAATGAGACAGTTGTAATAAAAAATTATAAATCACATTAAGTTTTTGATGTCCGTTTTCTTATTCATTGAATTATCTTCCGTATTAATGAAAACTATTTCAAGGAAGGTCTTTTTTATAGTGTTGTGTTCAATGGCTAATACGATGGTATCCTTATAATTCATAGAATGTGAGAGCCTATTAGTGTGTTCATAAAGAGCACAACACAACACTCCCCTACCAGAATCGCTTTGGTGAGAAGTGATGCGACCTGCAACATTCCTCGTAGTCTGGCCTACATAGGATAGGTTACACTCCCTACAAAGGTTCTCGTAGATGTCATTAAATTTTTCAAGCTCAGTTAAAGGTGTTTTAATTTTAGTAAATGGTTTTGAAATTGTTTTAGTGTTCTTTCTATCAATTTTATTTTGAGGATACTTCTTGGACAAATTCCTAATTCTTGCCTGATTCTTCCACATAAGGAAATGAAAAGTAACTAAATGTAGTGGTATTAGTTTCAGGTGTGGTGGTGATGACTGTGGATTGAGAATTCTTGTCATTGGAAATTTGTGGAATGGAGAAAGAATTAGTAATGTGTTATAGGGTTGTACGCTGTTAGTATCTGTACTAAACAAAAATTTATTAATAAGTGTCAAGTTCAAGTAACATTTCTTTCAGATATTCAGAATGTGATAATCTAAACACTTTAGTTTTAAGGGCAAGAATAAGGTTTATTTTCATTCTCATAGAATGGTAAGAATGGAAATTGATAAATCAATCACTGCAAATTGATTTTCTGTACCACTTCGTTTTTAGGACATTAGTATCGTGTCTGATAATTTTAGTGTCAAGAAAAGCGACAGTTCCCGCATTTTCATATTCTACTGTAAATTTGATATTTTCATTGTAACTGTTAAAAATGAAAAGAATCTCATCAACTTTGTCCTTAGGTAAAGATAAAATGAGGTCATTAACATATCTATTGGTGAAAACAACCGTAGCTTTCTTCAATAGCCTTCAACACAAAATTGGCTGGTTTAGGAGAGATAGTAGCCAAACACTTGCTTATAATAGTTGTTTTCAAAAACAAAGTAATTACATTCATAAATAAATTCAATCAATTTTACAAAAGTAGCAAGATTGAAATTACAATGCAAAGAAATATTGTTAAAATGACAAGTTATACTTTCTACAACTAACTTATGCTGTAAGTTTGTGAATAAGGAAACAACATCAAAACTGACTTTATATATATACATATATATATATATATATATATATATATTTATATATATATATATATATATATATATATATACATATATAATATATATACATACAGGGTGATTCAAAATCGAGGCTAACCATGGGGATTTCGAAAACGGTAAGAGATATAGGGGTGGTTTAAATTTGGCAAAGTTGCGAAATTTTGGGATGTGTATTAATTACCATAACTAATTTTTGAATAGTTACCATAAGCGTATCATTTGTTTTAATATAGAAGTCTTTAGTTTTGGTAAACGAGTAGGGAGAATATTTTTAATCGGGTTATTAATTTACATAATTTAATAACCTGTTTTTCACTTTTTATCTCAAACTGATAGTAAAAATATTGATTGTATCGAGCTCTGCTTGCTTGGCAGCTGTACAAAATAATTTTTACTATTAAGTAATTAAATCATTGATTATTTAGATTCTCAACTAAACATCACTGTTATAGTTTGATTCAAATAAAGTTGGATATGACTCATTCTTAAAATTACACGAACTAAGATTTAGGCGACGTAAGTCTTCATTAAATCCATCTCCCTTTTAGTTAATATCTTTATTGGCAGATGTCTCCACATCAATTTCCATAAAATGCTAAAGAAGATAGAAAACTATTAAATGTTCTTTTATATTTTAAACTAGAAAAATTATCCGTTATATCCACTTATTTTATTGATAGAGTCAAAAATATTTTGCTGTGACAGTGAACTGTTATAATTTAGGACATGATTTGATTATTACGTACCATCATAATACATAACCTATATATTTGTAAGTAAACAAATACTTTTTTTGTTTATTATAAATTAAATCATTTTAGGTTGCAAGTAGTTTGTTATTCTCAAGATTTATAACAACCCTTCTTAGAAGCATAATTATTGCCTTGTAATCGACATAATTCTTGTAGATACTTTACGATAACACAAATACTGATACATTTGTGATTATTTCATTCTTGTAGACGAAAGTGTGTACAATGGAATGCAGTTCGAAGTTCAACGAAATTATAGATGTATAATATTTTAATTTAGCACATAGTTTAAATGAAAGCGACTTACATAAATCAGTACATGTAGTCGGTCCACCTATTGTAGAGTTATATTTACATATATATATATATATATATATATATATATATATATATACACAGGGTGATTCAAATTCGAGGCTAACCATGGGGATTTCGAAAACGGTAGGAGATAGAGGGGTGGTTTAAATTTGGCAAAGTTGCGAAATTTTGGCAACAATAGCATGCTGCTGAGAAACCAAATAAATTTTATTTCGTTTTCGAGATTTTTTAAAAAAACCAAAATCTCTCATTTTCGTTTTTATTTTTTCCTGACCTTATTTACAAAGATATTCCAAATTAAATAATACATTCTTAAGACAACTTTTTCTTGCCTACAAAATGGCGGCATCAAAATTTTAATACGACGTTTCCTCTTCTGCCGACCATTATCAACTTTTTTATTTCATATGGCTGCCATCTTGAATTCTTAGACCACTAAATAGATCTTTTTTTTGTGATTTCAAAAATGTTTAATTTGCCTACCTTACGTTGAACCGTTTAGCTAATATTATCAAAAAAGTAAAATTATTGTTGATTTTAAAAAACGATCTAGATACCATTGCACTGTAAATGCGTGTACATATTGTTTTTTATTATCAAGATACCTAAATTTACAAAAAAAAAATAAAATTACTATTAACACATAATGTACTTTTGACTTATAAAAAAAAACTACGAGAAACAAGTAAACGAAAAGGAACAAGTAAAGCAAGAAAAGTAACAATAAATTAAACTATTTTTAAACGTTTAGGATTACAATAGGTGTTCAAAAAGAAAACCATTTTGTTGTACACACATATTAGCTCTTTTGATTGCACTACGTATTGCTCGTTGAATACTTCTTCGGGGAATATTTTGGCAGGCAGTTATAACGTTATTTCGAAATTCTTAGATATTTTCGTAGCGCTGCTTATAAATAATATTTTTTAAGGTTCCCCATAAAAAAAAATCCAGCGGAGTAAGGTCGATAACACCTCTGTTACCTATCCATGCGTTTGGAAAAATTTCGTTTAGATAATTACGAACTAAAACAGTGTTATGTGGTGGGGCACCATCTTGCTGCCACCAAAGTTCTCTTAATTCGTTAAGTGGCATTTCTTCAAAATACCCCAGCATTGGTCCTCTTAAGAACTCTAGATATCTAACTGAATTTAACGTATCCTCATAAATAAAAGGGCCTAGTAACCTATTCTTAGTTAAACCGATCCAGACGTTAAACCCAAAGCGAATTTGATCTCGGACTTGCCTGTACTCTCTAGGATTTTCAGTTGCCCAGATGTGTTCATTATTGCGATTAAAAACGCCTAAATTGGAGAAGCGACATTCATCAGTCCAAATTATTTTTTCAACAAAATTCGCATCGTGGTCAAGTAACCAATTGCAAAATCTAAGCCGCCTCTGGTTATTGCCGGGATGTAAAACTTGACTTGTATGTATTTTATAAGGTTTGAAATTCGCCTCATTCAATGTTCTCCACGTTGTTGTTTGCGGGATATTTAAATTTACAGATATCTCTCTTGTAGAAATAGACAGGTTTAGGTTTACCTAAAATTAAATCAAAACATAGATCTGTGACAAAAAAAAACATAAGAAAGACTTACTGTATCAAGAATTTCCTCTTTAACCGCTAAAGGGAGCCTACTCCCGTATTACGGTCTTGATGCATTAAATTGTCCGTATTCTGACAAATTTCGATGAAGTCTAAATAGGTGTTTAATGTATCTCTCGAGTTTTTGCCTTTGGCATGATAGACTTGCAACATGTCACGCTTTTCATCGTTTGAGAATGGCATTTTAAATACAAATACAATTACAACATTCACAAAATAAAAACACAAATACAATTACATTACAGTAGCCATATTAAATACAATCAAGAATAATCAAATTCAAAGGTATCTTGATAATAAAAAACAATGTGTATACGCATCTACAGTGCAATGGTATCTAGATCGTTTTTTAAAATTAACAATAATTTTACTTTTTTGATAATATTAGCTAAACAGTTCAACGCAAGATAGGCAAATTATACATTTTTGAAATCACAAAAAAAGCTCTATTTAGTGGTCTAAGAATTCAAGATGGCGGCCGTAAGAAATAAAAAAGTTGATGATGGTCGGCAGAAGACGAAACATCGTATTAAAATTTTGATGCAGCCATTTTATAGGCAAGAAAAAGTTGTCTTAAGAATGTATTGTTTAATTTTGAATATCTTTGTAAATAAGGTCAGGAAAAAATAAAAACGAAAATGAGAGATTTTGGTTTTTTAAAAAATCTCGAAAACGAAATAAAATTTATTTGGTTTCTCAGCAGCATGCTGTTGTTCCCAAAATTTCGCAACTTTGCCAAATTTAAACCACCCCTCTATCTCTTACCGTTTTCGAAATCCCCATGGTTAGCCTCGAATTTGAATCACCCTATATATATATATATATATATATATATATATATATATATATATATATATATATATATATATATATATATATATATATATGTAAATATAACTCTACAATAGGTGGACTGACTACATGTACTGATTTATGTAACTCGCTTTCATTTAAACTATGTGCTATATTAAAATATTATACATCTATAATTTCGTTGAACTTCGAACTGCATTCCATTGTACACAGTTTCGTCTACAAGAATGACAAGAATGAATCACAAATGTATCAGTATTTGTGTTATCATAAAGTATCTACAAGAATTATGTCGATTACAAAGCAATAATTATGCTTCTAAGAAGGGTTGTTATAAATCTTAAGAATTACAAACTACTTGCAACCTAAAATGACTTAATTTATAATAAACAAAAAAAGTATTTGTTTACTTACAAATATATAGGTTATGTATTATGATGGTACGTAATTATAATCAAACTATGTCCTAAATTATAACAGTTCACTGTCGCAGCAAAATATTTTTGACTCTATCAATAAAATAAGTGGATATAACGAATAATTTTTCTAGTTTAAAATATAAAAGAACATTTAATAGCTTTCTATCTTCTTTGGCATTTTATGGAAATTTATGTGGAGACATCTGCCAATAAAGATATTTACTAAAAGGGAGATGGATTTAATGAAGACTTACGTCGTGTAATTTTAAGAATGAGTCATATCCCACTTTATTTGAATCAAACTATAACAGTGATCTTTAGGTGAGAATCTAAATAATCAATAATTTAATTACTTAATGGTAAAAATTATTTTGTACAGCTGCCAAGCAAGCAGAGCTCGATACAATCAATATTTTTACTATCAGTTTGAGATAAAAAGTGAAAAACAGGTTATTAAATTATGTAAATTAATAACCCGATTAAAAATATTCACCCTACTCGTTTACCAAAACTAAAGACTTCTATATTAAAACAAATGATACGCTTATGGTAATTATTCAAAAATTAGTTATGGTAATTAATACACATCCAACTCGAACTTTGATTTAAACAGGGTTGAAGTAGAATAATTACTCTCTTTCTAATTTAACTTTTCCTTATACATTAAAATCCGCCAGAAAACTTTATTCTTAAGTAATAATCGTAGAGCACCGTTTATGGTTTGAAGGGATTGTTAAGCAAGATGTACCTATTTTAAATATCTCACGTAGTTTGTCACTATAAATCTTAAAACTTGATTCTATCGTTCTTTACTCTTGATTAAAATTTTAGTGAAACTTCCACAAAATTAAATTGCTTTAATATAGAAATGAAATAATTGTTTCTAAAGGTTACAATATTACGGTTTAAATCTTCTAAATGATACAGATTTAATGAGCTTATTATGGATATAAAAGCAAGATTGTTATTAAACGATTACTTACGTTCAGTCTTAGATAAATAATCGAATCAAAACTTATAAACAAACATGTACCGACGTTTACCTTGTTTCAAGGCTGATTAAAGGTTTAAAAGAAAATCCTCAAAATTGAATTTACATTGTGAAACTGGCGCTAGACCCACAATTTGTCTAAGAGAAAATCGAACAGGGAATATCACTTTGCCGTAGGATTTGAATAAAAGAAAAAAGAAAAGCTTCTGATTTTTCGTATTCCGGTTTACCACATTATTAATGAAATAGTTCACATTTTTGTATTTTATTTAAAAAAATTTCTTCTGTTTAGCTTTATTAAAACTGATATTTAATTATTGCAATTTTACACAAAACTGGGATTATATTTTATATTAAAAGCCTGGATTACAATATTCCTATGAACTGGACAAATGTGTTAATAATAGAAAAACACATTATTATTATGTAAATGTAAGTGGATTTTATACAAAATTAAAAACACCTAAATGAAGCTTGTAAAATTGAAAACGTACTTTGTTGTCAGTGAAATCAAGTACTAGTAATGCTACTCTTCTTCAAATTTTATAGAGTAATTCCTTTTATACAATGTTCATATTATCATAAAGAAATAAATTTAAATTAATCTTACTGGTAGTTAGCATTGCAGATAAATTATAATTGTATAAAAGAGAATATAAAATGAATACAATGCAGAGTGCAAACACGGTAACGCCTGTATTGTTAAGTATAAATAGAATTTATTTAAATGATGAAGGTAAATGCATTTCACATAATTTCTCTAAAACTTTAAAGCATAACTTGCTCCTTTACTCATGACAATGTACATTGAAATGTACAGAAAGCAACACTACAAACCGTGGACCTCTGCTTAATGGAGAAATTACAAATGTACAACCCGAGACTTTTCCTGTTTGCACATCAAGTGTGCTAAAGTAGGTTAACCTTATTAATGTTGCCGTAGCACTACATTAGAAAAATATAGAAATAAATTTGATATTTTTCTTATACTATACATAGTTCTAGAAGTGCAGATGCACGACATTAAATATTGCTTCAAAGAGAATTTCTTTTTATGTACTTGTAAAGTAGGTATTGGCCGCTTTACTTTAAGAAATAGATACTAAAAGCTAATAGCTAAAGCGTTACGAATATAGCAGCTACGCTAAATTTTGTCTAAAATAAAAAAAATGCTTCTCATACTGCATCAAGTGTTTAAACTTGTTTGAAGTGCAACCATTATCCTTGTTTAAAATTTCTCGCTAGCCTGCTATTAAATTGCGCACGAAAGTACTATAAATTTCCACTTTAAGTGCATCTTTAATAAAGAAGATGACAGTTCTAAATGCATCTTTTTTTGCGAGTACACGCTTTGAATAACACTCATAATTATTCTTTTAAACACATTAAAAATGTTCTGATTTTTATGGTATAAAAGGTTTTCACACATTGTTTGCAGTGTCGTACTGGTTACGGAAAACTGCGACCTGAAAAAACAGTTTAGAGAAGTAGATGCTCATTATTTTGGATATCATATAGGTATATCATTATATAGTATAAGCAAAGAGGAGTTTGATTAACAAGGCCCCATTTACCATCCCGTATCCGGTCTCATACTTATATCTCGTGTATACTTTCACCACTTTCACTTCAACTTCTTTCTCCTTTTCCGTTTGCTCGGTGTCGCTTACTATCCTGTTGTAAGCGCTGTTGGTGTTGGTGATTCTTACGAGGTTGAGGTTTTCCTTGTGTTTGGCGAGTATTCACTTCTTCGTATCTTGCGGTTTTGTTCGCCTTGCTCAATTTCGATGGCCTCTGAGATGGTCCTTTTTGTCTCGGTTTTGATGTTGACTATCATCCTTAACTTAACTTAACTTAACCTTCACGCCATTTCCTTGCGGGGTAGGTAAAACAATCCCTGCCTCTTATTTATTTTTCATTCACAATCTTTCTCCATGCTTTCCTAACTCCGCATACCTCCATAGCTTCCGCAAGATTCATAGATAGTCTCTGACTTGCCCTTTTGTTTTTAAAACTCCTTATCTTTCTTT
Organism: Vesta saturnalis; assembly: GCA_036346205.1. NCBI lineage: Eukaryota > Metazoa > Arthropoda > Insecta > Coleoptera > Lampyridae > Vesta > Vesta saturnalis. The sequence continues at coordinate 155,850 of JARFJB010002256.1, read as the reverse complement.
CCTTTATCATAGATTCTACTACATTCAGCCAAGTTTTACGCGGCCTACCAGGCCCGGGATTTCCCCTAACCTCACCCACATATATTTGTTTCATTAATCTTGCGTTGTTCATTCTTTTAGTGTGACCACACCAACGTAATGTACAACTTTTATATCTATCCATCATCGTCTTTTCTTCACCGCACTCCGTCATTATGCACTCATTTTTTATCTTGTCCCTTCTAGTTTTACCACATGCGCTTCTCAGGAATCTCATACCCACGGTATTTATTTTTCTTTCGTGCTTTTTTTGACATACCCATGTCTCACTTCCATACAGTACTGACGGGACGAATACGAATACGAGCAGATTGCTCGTATCGCAGCTGGGCTCATGATTTCATTTCTCATTATCGTCCACATACTTCCAATCATTTTTCTTCCAGCATTGACCCTTCGTCCAATCTCGCTCTCAATTGTACCATCTGCAGTAAACATTCTACCAGCTCGTCCACTTGCTCCACAATTTCATCTTGCAGAGTAAAAACTCTATTCTCCTTTCCACCTTCCCGATTGAACACCACAATCTTGGTTTTGTTCACGTTTGCCTTTAGGTTCATGCTCTCACAGACTGTATCAAACTCCCTCAGAACGGTTTGCAGCTCATCCGCACTGTCACTTAATAAGACTGTGTCATCTGCATACACCAGAAGTCGTACCTTTACGTCACCAACCATTACACCATTTGTATCGGTACTTGCCTGTCTAAGACATTTATCAATGTATACATTGAACAACCACGGTGACATCACACAGCCTTGTCGCATTCCTTGCTCAATATTAAAGTATTCACTCACACCTCCTCTCACCCTAACATATGCCCGACTACCGTTGTATACTGCCCTTATTCCATTTATTAGACCTTTATTTACGTCATATTCATTTAATATTTCCCATAGCTTCTACCTATCCACTCTGTCATATGCTTTCACCAGATCTACAAACGCACAGTACAACTTCCTTTTAACCTTTAAACACTTTTCGATCACCTGTTGGAGAGCAACCATCTGATCGACACATCCTTTCCCTGGCATGAAGCCACCTTGCACATTCCACATCTTAGTTTGTGTAGTTTCTCGTACTCTATCAATCATTATTCTTCCAAACACTTTACCAGGTACGCTGAGCAAGCTTATTCCTCTGTAGTTCTTACAATCACTCTTATTCCCCTTACCTTTATACAATGGTACAATGATCGCGCTCTTCCAATCACTCGGCACTTTTCCATACATAAGGCATACATTGAATAAATCACACAATCTTCGTATAAGCTTTACACCACCATGCTTGAGCATTTCACCAGTGATTTCATCCACGCCTGCTCCCTTGCCGTTTTTCAACCTTCTTACCGTTTTCTCTACCTCATTTATTCCAATATCCTTCTCAGTTTCATCCATCATTTCTTCTATATTCTCCGTATTTAACCCTTCAGTCTTACTTTCCTCACTACTGTACAGCTTTCCGAAATATTCTTACCAAAATTTCCTCACTTCACAATTATCCCATACTATTTCGTTTCTAGCATTCATCACTCCTGCAACGTTCTGTTTTGGGCCACGTTTTGTATTTTTGACTTATTTCCAGAAGATTTTTTGGTTTCCCTCAAAATCATTCTGCATTTTCTCTCCTTCCACAGCCATCACTTCTCCTTTACTTATTCTCAGTGCCTCTTTCGCTTCTTTGTTTCTTAATCTGTACACCTCATACAAACGCTTCTTCTCAGTCTCATTTTTTGCAGCAATCATTGCCATGTACGCATCTTTTTTCTTACATACTGCCTTTTTTACCGACTCATTCCACCAAGCACATTTTTTCTGTCTACCTACAGTCACTCTTCCACATATTCGTGCGACACAATTAACAACAGTTTTTCAAGCTTATCAATGCACTTTCAACGTCAGTGTCTTTTATTTGTTCATTCCACACTGTTTCATTCACATTCAACTCTTTACTGACAGCATCTGCGTATTTCATTCTCGCACCATTATCAACTAGTTTGTCAACCCTAATTCTGGACGTTCGCACTACGTTTGCTTTCCTTCTCCAGACTCACTTTGCCCTAAACACACTCTCGATACAACCAAAAAGTAGTCCGATCCACACTCCGCTCCGCGCATTACTTTTGTGTCTTTCACTAGGTTTCTAAGTCGTTCATCATACACTATCAAGTCTATCATACTTTTAGATTCACCTCTTTGCCATACATACATATGCACATTTTTACGTTTAAACCGCGTATTGGATACAAACAGGCTTCTCTCCACATAGATGTTCAGCAGGTGTTCACCGTTCTCATTGACTCTTTGGTCTCCAAACTTTCCTAGAACGCGTTCACTATGTTCTCTCTGTACACCCACCCATCCGTTCATATCCCCCACTATAATTACTATTTCGTTTGGCTTACATACGTTCAACACGTTCTCTACTTGATTCCAGAAGCTCTCACGATCCTGGTCTCTTTCTCCATTCACCGGTGCAAAGCATGTAATAAGAAAAATTCTTCGAAACTCCACTTTCATTCTAACCCATATTACTCGGGGAGATACCAATTCGTACTGTTGAACACATATTTTCGCTCTTTCACTTATGATCATCGCAACTCCTTTTGCGCCATGCACTTCCGTCTCAACTCCTGACCATAGTGCCAGGCTGCCATCCTCCATCTTCACAGCATCCATTCCTTTGCACTTTGTCTCCGATACACACAGAATATCAAGGTGTCTTTCGTACATTACATTCGCAATTTAAAATTCTTTACCCTGCATACGTCTAACATTCCACGTACCGACTCGCCATTCATTCCTTGCACAGTCGTCAGCAATGTTTCGACCTTGACCGCCCCGTGTAGCCAGGTCGATCCGAGGCAATTGTGTTGTTTTCTTGAGTAATACCATAGCGAGCAGACCGGTTACTGGCCAAATCGTGCCTCGGACGATGAAGCATTCCCTACTAACGGTATCGTCCTACTACCGGACAGTGATTTGTCTACTGTCACGACATAATAGATAGATATAAATAATAGACCGTGTACTTACTGTATGAATCTCAAAATGTACATATATACATGTACATTTTTTTTCTTACCTACCTTTCAACCACACCACGCCTTTCAACCATACTGCTCTATACGCGATTCCTAGTTCCGCGCCCCTCAGCGGACTTGCTGGTATTTATTAGCGACCAAATGTAATTATGTTATTTCGCGCCTAATTCAGCTAAAGAGCCTTTTGCTGGTTAGATTATCATTATCTTTGTTTATTATTAATATTCAAACCGCTGGGTATAAAAACCTGTTCAAACGCTTACCCTTATTCGATTGCTTTAGAAGTTGTCATTTAACATGTATTTAACTGAAAGCACCGAAATAAAGCTAATTATTTAAGTTAAAAAGTACGATAATCTTTTATGTTTAAATTTTTATTACAAAAAAATTAACAATTTACCCGATTTCTTGTTTTGTTGTTTTGAAAATAAAAGGTATTTGAATTCAATCGAGAAAAGTAAACTCTTAGAGTAAAACTTCTTTAAATTTACTGAATTTTCAAACGCCATCCTGTCTGATCTACTATGGACATGCTACGCTAGAGACGATGTAGATGTTTTCCTATATACTACCTTTTTGTGTTCTTCAAGTCGAGCTTTAATCCTCCTGTTTGTTAGTCCTATATATACCTTGTCACATGTTTCATAAGGAATGTTGTAGACTCCTTGCTTCTCCAAGTTAATTTTGGGTTACGGTGTTGGAAGCATTTAGATATTTTTTCGTCCGTGTTGAGCTTTGTCTGTATGTTGTGTTTGCAGACGATTTTCGCAAACTTTTCTGTTGTTCCTTTTAGTTACGGGAGCGTGATTGCATGCTACACTCGCGGAAACCTGAAAATAACTATTAAAACCTCCATGGGGCTGCAAAGATATCAATATCGTGCCAAGCTCTGGAATTAACTTTCACAAACAGACTACAAAACTGGAAAAATTCCATGAAGAGGACGCGGAGCGCTAGTGGGGGAATCCATAGAGGACACGATGATTCTCGATAAACTCAAAAGAGAGCTGCACCTTGAACTAAGCCCTAAAATTCGCGCAACATATGGAATACGATCGAATAATTATCCAATGACAACGAAGAACCAGAGAAAGAAATTCGATGGACTATCATCAAACCAAAGTAAGGACAAAGAACACAAAACTGTGGGCGCAGATAAGGAGGTGCACAGCAATTTCAAATATCAAATTGACGAAGCATCCACGAGCGTACTCAGTAAATGTTTAAATTTTGCGGAAGAAAACTATACCATATGACAAGACGTTTTTCAAATATTGAAGAAAGCACGACCACCGATGAGGAATCTACCAAAAAATGAGCTGCACGCACTGTGGAACTTAAAATCCAAGAAGGACATCTTCATTCTTCCGGTCGACAAAGGCAACGATAATAATTATCAAGGAAGACTACGACGTAAAGATCCGATAATTACTACAGGACGCAGCGTACCAACCGATAAGGACAACCTACCTGGAGAAGACCACAAAGGCGAAAGTCAAGGGCAGCAAAATCAGCGAAGGAAAACAACTGTGTGCGAGTTGTGCGCGTGTGCGTATGGGCGTGCGCGTGCGTGTTGGTGCGTGTGCTTGCGTATGAGTTCGTGTGTGTGCGTGCGTATGTGAGCGTATATGGGCGTGTGTGAGCGTGTGTATGCATGTGTGTGCGTATGTGCGCGTGTTTGTGGTTTGTGGTTTTTTTCGCTTGGTTTACATAAAACAGAATAAAAGATACAAAAAAAAATGGACAATAATTTCCCTCTATTGTCTCTCAAATAATGGGAAAAAACTAAAAACATTGATTTTCTAGCCTCTGACCTTGTTGCAAGTACCCATAGAAAATAAAAACTTTAAGTAAGAAATTTAGAATTACTTTTAATTCCTTCTAAATGGTTCATTCGTCTATTTTAAACTTAACCAAGCCAATATTTTTTTGCATTTTCTTGAATAACAAATAAATTTTTTATTAAGAAAATGATTCCAGCATACTTTTTTCATACTTTCATCCTTGTTACAATCAGCTACAGAAAACAAAATTTCATTAATTTACCTAGGCGGCATGGAACGTCTTAAATGAAAAACAATTGCAACAATCAAAATTGTACCTAGTTACGTCAAACTAACATTTATCATGTTATTATTAAAGCCTGCCAACATTGAGATTTTTATTTTTGTATTTTATAATATTCAGTGTTTTTTTTTATTTTGTTTACGTTTACTGTTGTTTGTTTCTATTGCTGGTTGTAGTTATTTTTAAGTGTCAAAAATACTCCCAGCCTTGTCAGTGGCTGAAAATATCGAAATAGTGTTGATTTGCGGAGATAAGTATAAGACAGGCAGAGAGACAGCAATGCAATACATCCAGACAAAATGGTTCATTATTCCACAGCGTTGCACATAATTACAGGCGCTGTGGAAAACCGGTACAAAATTTCTCATGAAAAGCCGGTAACTGGGGACGAAGGCAATTTTAACAGTTTCAGAAACACCACATATATCGGTGAATGATATTTACAATACTACAATCATTGAAGACAGGTCAGCCTAAAGATTTTAGAAATATAAACCAAAGTTTGTTCACGTCTTAAAGTATCGTGATTACGACGTTCGCATGGTTCCGAGGAATGATGAAGCTTTTCCAAAAAAGGTAATATCCTCTGATGAAGCTACGTTTTCTTCCAACGGACTGTTAGCTCGCAGAACTGTCGTTGGTGGACCACCAAAATCCCGAATTTTTAATAGAAAGTAAAGATCAATACAATTGTAAAGTTAATGTATGGTGCGGTATCTACAGCTTTTCGATAATAGGACCATTATTTTTTCATGACAATTTAAATTCGGAAAGATATTTGTAATTTCTACAGTCAGAACTCTCAAAAGTTTTGGACAATATGCCATTACTGCAAAGAAGAGACTTCTACTTTCAACAAGGCGGAGCAAGTATTCATTCTACACTGGATGTAAGAAGATGGTTAGATCAAACGTTTTACCAAAGGTGGATAGGTGGAACTGCGCAGAAGAAGAATGTTATGTATGGAACGGAACGGGGGGCATGTAGAGTTTAATTAGGTTTAAGTAGTCTACCTACTATTTGTTTTCTGTGTTTGCAATGTTTTTAGTAATATTTTGTAGCTTCAGTATTCTTCATCCTGATTAATTAAGTTATGGTTGTTACCATATTAAAAAGGCTTGGATGAAAGTATGAAAATCTTGAATAAAATACACTGGCATTATTTTTCTTATAAAATTGTTATTTGTTTTTCACACGTATCCAAAATAACATATTGGCTTACTTAAGTTTAGAGTAGAAGAATGAATCATTTAGAAAGATTTGAAAATCATTCTAATTTCTTATTTAAAGTTTTTGTCTCGTTGTCTATTTTCATTGTAAAAGAGGTTGTACAATAATCCTTAAAAAAATGTATTGTTTTATTTCTTTTAATTTAAGGCTCAGAAATTAAAAATGAGGATTTCTGAGCCTTATCGTTTACTATTGAGAATTAAGTCACTGGTAAGAAATTAAATTTGTATTATTCATTTCTTTTAATTCCCAACTTGTTGGTTGGAATGGTTGTCTGTTGTTCCACACGAGACATTTTGATTTGAAATTAAGTTTTTATACCAATTGTACAAACTCATACTAGTTATTTTATAACCAAAGCGAATCTTCTCACCAACCCAGAATATAAATGAGTAGGTATATCTACAGATTTTATTGATTCTTTAGTCTTATTTCGTGTTTTCATTTGCAAAAGAAGTGTGACATCCCGAAAAATTATTTTAAAATGGAAGAAACGGCGTGATTCTAAAAGGTGTGAAGTATGAATATATGAAATGTCAATTTATAACATCAATGTAAATCTACAGCAGGTGCCGTTCTTTAGCACGTAATGCTCTTATTGTCCTACAGGATCACGCTTTGCACGTCTGTCATGATAAACGTGCTCTAACTTCGGATCTCCAAGTAGTTGGTACACATACACGTTAAATGCAAACCGTGTAGCGTTTGATACTATTATGTAACAATAAGTGAAGAAGAAAGGAAACTAATTACATTTGCTGCTTAATAAATAATTTGCTGAAAAGGTTTTTATTATTAATTTATCCAGTTAGTTATCATTTAATTAAGAAAATTACGTCCGCCTGTTTCTAATTTAATTAAAAAGGGCATTGTTTATAATCACTGTAGGATAAACACGAAAGAACCCTAAAAGCAATTTCCACACAAAAAGATTAGGATTGCGTTCTATGAAGTTATTTACCTTCTAAATATTGAACAGTTTTAAATGATATTTTTGTTTTATGACTATTTTTATGTAAGTCCTCGTCAACAAATTCATTTCTGTATTAATTCACCGTTGTTAGTTTGTCCATTCCGTTTTTTTTTGTTTTGTATTACTATTAATAAACTTTCAGCTAAATCTGAGTTTATATGCGGTTTACGTTAATGTACGCTGTAGTCATTTTGATAACCCTACATATATACTTAAAGCGCAAGTATTATTTTGCAGTTAATCATAATATTTAGTACACGAAAAGCAATGCTTCTCTTAGTAAGTAAATCTGCTCGATACAAAACGGTTTCTTTTTTCTAATTTTGACAAGTAAAGTAACAATTTTCAAAACTAATTGCTTACTTTTCATATTCAGTTACAAAATCGTTCGGCAATGAAGTTCAACTTTTGAACACGAAAGACTGCTTCATACATTTTTTGTATTCAGGAGAATGCTTAATAACTGAAAATATTGAAGCATATTCTTTTTTACTTACGTTTTCAACGAAATACATGTTAACTGATAAGAAATCACTCAATTCAAAACTAATACATAAACATAAACACATATATGACACGCCTATGTAAAATAATTCAAAAAGAACATAAGACACACTCTGTGCTCCATCCTTGCCTCCTTACTACGCGCTTCATTTCTCGCGTAACAGTCGGCCTTCCTGAAATAGTAATGACCTCATTACTAAAATTAACTTACAAGGAGGTATGATAAGTCTTGCCCATCTGTCTCCGTGTATGCCTCATCACCATTCACACTGCCGCATTCATCTTGTCACATTCGTTTAGTCACATTCATTTTGTCATATTCATCCATGTATGGGTACCGCCTAAAGAGTCAACCGTGACATTCACCTGAAAGCGCTTAGAACCTCTAACGCCCTCTATCGTCTCAATTATGTACCTGTCATTAGGTAAAACCCGCTACTCTATAGAATCCGTGAAATTTATTCACCATTTGGTTACTTACCTTGACATCCGCCATGCCAGTAGCTGCAGCTCGCAATAACACCAATTCACTTACCTTATTTGGTAGCCTTTCTCCACCTTTTAATATGACGTCAACTCGGCATAGGGGGGGGGGAGTATCCAGAAGTCGAGTTTCGTCATAACGTGCTTGCATTCGCCTACTCAGCCACAACTCCTCAACAACCTACTTCTAACGCCAGACCTCGGACACTAATTATCCGCCGTGGATACCCTGAAACGCCATATACCTCCTTAATCTCGAGATTTCCGCTGTGGACCGTAAAGTTTTTGTAGGTTTTTCCATTACATACTTGTTGAACCCGTTCACCAACATGAGTATGTACACATTCCCCTCATGCTCTTGACACAAGGACCTAAATGGTCAATATGGACTGTGTCGAAGGGTATTGGATGTCTTTCAATGAGATGCAAGTGCCCCTCGCCCCTTCTTTTTTTTAATGGATACCTCAAGCACGATTTCGCCTGCTTTATCATGAACTTGGTCATTTTAGAAAACTAATCAGTTTCCTTGAGTACCTTTAGACACCTTCCCCCGCCGGGGTGACCAACATCGGCATCGCCTCGCCAGACTTTAATTCGCCAGGTTGGTACGCACAGTCTACCGTCGCCTGAGGTAATTCTGTAAAGTCCTTCGCCTTGACGTCTATAACTAGAAACTAGTCATAAACCAAATTTTAATGAAGTAAAAATTTTAACCACAGAAAATAATTATTTCAAACGTTTATTTTTAGAAATGCTTTATATTAATAGAGAACCTAACACATTAAACAAAAAAACTGATACTCAAAATTTAAGTGTTATATATTCAAATATTTTAACAATTAACAACAGATTGCATTGTTAACAAAAAATTTTATACGTATTCCCTTGTTGTTAATCGTTATAGTTACAGTTTTAGTTGTCATAATTATATTACATTTCAATGATATTTAATTTTTTGTTTGCCAATCTCATTATAATCTAACATACAGTAAGCAATAATGTTATATTTATTTAGTATTGTATTTATCATTTTAGTTTTGACTGAAGAAGGAATAAATATTTCCGAAAGCTTTCAAATTGATGTATAAATAGTTGTCAATTTAATTTAGGCTGCATCCCTGTTATACTAAAAAATTACGTTAAACTTATACAGCCGTTATTAACTTCTTTTATGAAACTAATATGGGTTTTATCAAAAATATCCAGTACATATGGTTTTAGAACTTCAAAACTGCTAAAATCATGGTCTAATTTTAACATCAAATTGGCAAAACAAAAAAATAGAAGAATATTTTTATTGGAATGTAGAAGATATGACATTTTTCCGAAACATATTTATAATCAAACTAAAGGAATTCATAAACTTTTTCAATTTAATGAAGGAAGGTTAGGACAAATAGTACATAATTTTTGTATCAAGTTAAACACTAATATATTAAATTTAGAAATTAAAGTTACTATAAGTAATATTAAGAAATTGGAAAATGAATTGAACCAATTATCAACTGAAATTAATGAAATCTTACCTCAATACATTTGGAATGAATTTATATCAAGGCAAAAATTAACTTTAATAAAAATTTTTGAAATAAAAATATAAATTTAAAGAAAATTGACGAACTCAAAACTATTTTCAAATATAAATTAAAATACGACGAAAATTATTTTAAAAATCTTACTAACATAACTTTTCCTAAAAGTTATTAATTTACTGTCATTAGGGCCAAAATTTAATTTACCTATAAATAAGAAAATGTAAACTTTCACCATTAACACTCATAATAAAATACTTATCTTTTTGGGATTTTTAATGGTGTACTTTAAATTATACAATCTAAACGTTTCGATAACACTTACAGTTATCTTCGTCAGTAGTAATGTTAGTTAAAATTGTTAAAGATGTAGTAAACAATTTTGTCAAATTTGAAAAATTCAAACATAAACATAAGCCTGCTATTAATATAACAGTTTGAGAAACGTATAAGCCAACTATAAAATTGTAGTAAAGAATAACTAGGTCATTAAAATTAAATATTGTTAAACTGCCTCAAAGATGACAAACCAGAACACTCTCTACGGCGAAAGCTAACAATGAAATTTGCCAGCCAAAAACACATTTAACAAAATTTAATCGAGTTATGATGTAAGTGTAAAGTTGTGAAAACTTCAATTTTAAAATGATAGAAGCATTAACCAAACATTACATCAAAAAATAACAGTTAAATCTAACAAAGAGATATCTTTATCAATAATTGGAAGTGTTATTAACAATGAAAAGCACAATGCAGAACGTTCTTTGTAATTTTAATTTCAATTTAATTCAACTACTTATGTTAAATTATAGTGCTGTGGAAATTTAACATATAATTGATAAAGCATTTGCTTCAAGGTCTAGGAAAACACAGCAAAAACCTAGACATACCAAAAGTTGAAAACAAATTAAAATCAAGGCTATCATTATGCTCTTTTTAATTATAAGATGCCAAAACCTATTTAAACGGAGATTTTCTTCTTGTCTATTAAAATTATTCGGGTGTTTATATATTTCAATAGCTTCACGTTGCAAACGAACATAATAATGGGTTTGTCTTGACAATATTTTCATATTGTCAAATTGAATGTCATGATTTAAATTATTCAGGGCATGGTCAGCCACAGCAGACCTCTCTGGTTGACCCAATCTACAAAATCTCATATGTTCTTTGCGTCTTGTATCAAAGCTACGTTTTGTGGTCCCGATGTATACTTTTCCACATGAACAAGATAACTTATACACTCCGGAAGATGATAAAGGGTTTGACACATCTTTAGGTGATCTTAAATGTTCTTTAATTTTTCTTGTAGGTTTAAAAATAGTCCTAATGCCATGTTTGATTAGGATTTTTCAATTCTATTTGTAACATTAGCTATAAAAGGAAGAAAAGCAGTACCAACATTAAGAACTGGTTTTTCTTTAAGGTTACGCCTAGAAGGTGTAATAACATTATTAATATCTGTAAGTGAATATCCATTATCTTGTAAGGATTTTCTTAAATATTTATATTCATCATTCAAAAATTCAGGGTCACAAATTCGTTTTGCTCGATCTACTAAAGATTTAATTACACCAATTTTTGACGTGGATGGTGGTTGGATAATTTATGAAGGTATCTATCAGTGTGTGTCGGCTTTCTGTAAACCTTAAAAGATAGTGAATTATTATTTTTAGATATTAATATGTCAAGAAATGGTAAACTTCCATTAGTTTCTTTTTCCATGGTAAACTGAATACTAGGATGTATACCATTTATAAAACCAAAACTCATGCAGTGCTTCTTCTCCATGTCTCCAAATAACAAATGTGTCATCTACATATCTATACCAAACTGAAGGTTTTTTAGGTGTATTTTGTAACGTTAATGTTTCAAATTTTCCATATAAAAATTAGCTATAACAGGACTAAGGGGACTACCCATTGCTACACCTTCAATCTGTTCATAAAATTTATTATTCCACTGAAAATAAGTTGTAGTAAGACAGTGCTGAAAAGAATGGTTATGTCCTTTGGAAAAGATGATCTATGTATTCAATAGTTTCTTTTAGAGGTACTTTTGTAAAAGTGAAACAACATCAAAACTGACCATTATATCACCCTCTTCAATTTTTAAACTATGCATTTTTTCAACAAAGTCGGCAGAATTTTTAATGTAATGGGGTGTTTTTCCTATATGAGGTTGTAATAACAATGTAAGATGTTTTGCAAGGTGATATGTAGGAGAACCAATTGCACTAACAATAGGCCTTAAAGGAATATTAGGTTTATGAATTTTGGTAAACCATATAGTTTTGGTGAAATAGCTTCAGAGTTAGATAGTTTCTTCTTTATTTCTTCAGGAATAGATGATAATTTAATCAGCTCTTTAGTTTTAAAAGAAACTTTTTGTTGGATCTTTCGGTATTTCATGATAAGTTTCTGGTCCCAACAATTGTTCTATCTTAGTGTTATAATCGTTCATATTTAATATAACAGTTGCATTACCTTTATCTGATTTTAATATTATAATATTTTCATTGCGTTTAAGATCAAGTAAAGCATGTCGTTGACGAAAGGATAAGTTGCTCTTTGGAGGTTTTGTTTTACGTAATATGTTAACGGTGTTATATCTAACTTCATTAGCAGCATCAAAGGTAATAATCTAATGGAGTTTTCGATGTTGGAAATTATATCTTCAAAAGGTATTACTCTTGGTGTTATCAAAAATTTCCTCCTTTAGAAAGCGCTTCAATAGCATAATCTGAAACAACATTATCATAAAGGTTTATAACTGTTTTTCTACAATCAATAGATGGTCTATTATTTTGTTGTTTGTATAATTTATTAAATTTTTTTCATTTTTGACGTTGACATGAGATGTCAAAATTTATTTCCATAGATTTAAACGTTACAGAATCAATTTTATCCCAATCTTCTTTATTCAAAATAGATGAAATTTCTAAATGTAAATATAAAAGATTTTTATCGGTGTTATCCAGTAACTTCCTAGTAATATGTATTTGATTACGTAGAAGAGCATTTTCAGTTCTTCTGTAAATATTATTCGCTTGCTTGTTATTAAAATTTCTTTTAATATAGATAAACTTTGGGATAATCTTTTGGTCTCGGCATCGTAATAAAAAGTGAGTGACGATAATAATTGTGCTTTACGTTTCCTTAATTTTTCAAATTGTCTGATAAAACGATAAGTTTCCTCCCATAAAGGACTGAAATATGAAAATGTAAACTTTCACCATTAACACTCATAATAAAATACTTATCTTTTTGGGATTTTTAATGGTGTACTTTAAATTATACAATCTAAACGTTTCGATAACACTTACAGTTATCTTCGTCAGTAGTAATGTTAGTTAAAAATTGTTAAAGATGTAGTAAACAATTTTGTCAAATTTGAAAAATTCAAACATAAACATAAGCCTGCTATTAATATAACAGTTTGAGAAACGTATAAGCCAACTATAAAATTGTAGTAAAGAATAACTAGGTCATTAAAATTAAATATTGTTAAACTGCCTCAAAGATGACAAACCAGAACACTCTCTACGACGAAAGCTAACAATGAAATTTGCCAGCCAAAAACACATTTAACAAAATTTAATCGAGTTATGATGTAAGTGTAAAGTTGTGAAAACTTCAATTTTAAAATGATAGAAGCATTCACAAATCCAAACATTACATCAAAAAATAACCCAGTTAAATCTAACAAAGAGATATCTTTATCAATAATTGGAAGTGTTATTAACAATGAAAAGCACAATGCAGAACGTTCTTTGTAATTTTTAATTTCAATTTAATTTCAACTACTTATGTTAAATTATAGTGCTGTGGAAATTTAACATATAATTGATAAAGCATTTGCTTCAAGGTCTAGGAAAAACACAGCAAAAACCTAGACATACCAAAAGTTGAAAACAAATTAAAATCAAGGCGTATCATTATGCTCTTTTTAATTATAAGATGCCAAAACCTATTTAAACGGAGATTTTCTTCTTGTCTATTAAAATTATTCGGGTGTTTATATATTTCAATAGCTTCACGTTGCAAACGAACATAATAATGGGTTTGTCTTGACAATATTTTCATATTGTCAAATTGAATGTCATGATTTAAATTATTCAGGGCATGGTCAGCCACAGCAGACCTCTCTGGTTGACCCAATCTACAAAATCTCATATGTTCTTTGCGTCTTGTATCAAAGCTACGTTTTGTGGTCCCGATGTATACTTTTCCACATGAACAAGATAACTTATACACTCCGGAAGATGATAAAGGGTTTGACACATCTTTAGGTGATCTTAAATGTTCTTTAATTTTTCTTGTAGGTTTAAAAATAGTCCTAATGCCATGTTTGATTAGGATTTTTCAATTCTATTTGTAACATTAGCTATAAAAGGAAGAAAAGCAGTACCAACATTAAGAACTGGTTTTCTTTAAGGTTACGCCTAGAAGGTGTAATAACATTATTAATATCTGTAAGTGAATATCCATTATCTTGTAAGGATTTTCTTAAATATTTATATTCATCATTCAAAAATTCAGGGTCACAAATTCGTTTTGATCGATCTACTAAAGATTTAATTACACTAATTTTTGACGTGGATGGTGATTGGATAATTTATGAAGGTATCTATAAGCGTGTGTCGGCTTTCTGTAAACCTTAAAAGATAGTGAATTATTATTTTTTTTAGATACTAATATGCCAAGAAATGATAAACTTCCATTAGTTTCTTTTCCATGGTGAACTGAATACTAGGATGTATACCATTTATAAAAACCGAAAACTCATGCAGTGCTTCTTCTCCATGTCTCCAAATAACAAATGTGTCATCTACATATCTATACCAAACTGAAGGTTTTTTAGGTGTATTTTGTAACGTTAATGTTTCAAATTTTTCCATATAAAAATTAGCTATAACAGGACTAAGGGGACTACCCATTGCTACACCTTCAATCTGTTCATAAAATTTATTATTCCACTGAAAATAAGTTGTAGTAAGACAGTGCTGAAAAAGAATGGTTATGTCCTTTGGAAAAAGATGATCTATGTATTCAATAGTTTCTTTTAGAGGTACTTTTGTAAAAAGTGAAATAACATCAAAACTGACCATTATATCACCCTCTTCAATTTTGAAACTATGCATTTTTTCAACAAAGTCGGCAGAATTTTTAATGTAATGGGGTGTTTTTCCTATATGAGGTTGTAATAACAATGTAAGATGTTTTGCAAGGTGATATGTAGGAGAACCAATTGCACTAACAATAGGCCTTAAAGGAATATTAGGTTTATGAATTTTGGTAAACCATATAGTTTTGGTGAAATAGCTTCAGAGTTAGATAGTTTCTTCTTTATTTCTTCAGGAATAGATGATAATTTAATCAGCTCTTTAGTTTTTAAAAGAAACTTTTTTGTTGGATCTTTCGGTATTTCATGATAAGTTTCTGGTCCCAACAATTGTTCTATCTTAGTGTTATAATCGTTCATATTTAATATAACAGTTGCATTACCTTTATCTGATTTTAATATTATAATATTTTCATTGCGTTTAAGATCAAGTAAAGCATGTCGTTGACGAAAGGATAAGTTGCTCTTTGGAGGTTTTGTTTTACGTAATATGTTAACGGTGTTATATCTAACTTCATTAGCAGCATCAAAAGGTAATAATCTAATGGAGTTTTCGATGTTGAAATTATATCTTCAAAAGGTATTACTCTTGGTGTTATCGCAAAATTTCCTCCTTTAGAAAGCGCTTCAATAGCATAATCTGAAACAACATTATCAGAAAGGTTTATAACTGTTTTTCTACAATCAATAGATGGTCTATTATTTTCAGTGGAATAATAAATTTTATGAACAGATTGAAGGTGTAGCATTGAGTAGTCCCCTTAGTCCTGTTATAGCTAATTTTTATATGGAAAAATTTGAAACATTAACGTTACAAAATACACCTATAAAAACCTTCAGTTTGGTATAGATATGTAGATGACACATTTGTTATTTGGAGACATGGAGAAGAAGCACTGCATGAGTTTTTGGTTTTATAAATGGTATGCATCCTAGTATTCAGTTTACCATGGAAAAAGAAACTAATGGAAGTTTACCATTTCTTGACATATTAATACCTAAAAATAATAATTCATTATCTTTTAAGGTTTACACACTGATAGATACCTTCATAAATTATCCAACCACCATCCACGTCAAAAAATTAGTGTAATTAAATCTTTAGTAGATCGAGCAAAACGAATTTGTGACCCTGAATTTTTGAATGATGAATATAAATATTTAAGAAAATCCTTACAAGATAATGGATATTCACTTACAGATATTAATAATGTTATTACACCTTCTAGGCGTAACCTTAAAGAAAAACCAGTTCTTAATGTTGGTACTGCTTTTCTTCCTTTTATAGCTAATGTTACAAATAGAATTGAAAAATCCTAATCAAACATGGCATTAGGACTATTTTAAACCTACAAGAAAAATTAAAGAACATTTAAGATCACCTAAAGATGTGTCAAACCCTTTATCATCTTCCGGAGTGTATAAGTTATCTTGTTCATGTGGAAAAGTATACATCGGGACCACAAAACGTAGCTTTGATACAAGACGCAAAGAACATATGAGATTTTGTAGATTGGTCAACCAGAGAGGTCTGCTGTGGCTGACCATGCCCTGAATAATTTAAATCATGACATTCAATTTGACAATATGAAAATATTGTCAAGACAAACCATTATTATGTTCGTTTGCAACGTGAAGCTATTGAAATATATAAACACCCGAATAATTTTAATAGACAAGAAGAAAATCTCCGTTTAAATAGGTTTTGGCATCTTATAATTAAAAAGAGCATAATGATACGCCTTGATTTTAATTTGTTTTCAACTTTTGGTATGTCTAGGTTTTTGCTGTGTTTTCCTAGACCTTGAAGCAAATGCTTTATCAATTATATGTTAAATTTCACAGCACTATAATTTAACATAAGTAGTTGAAATTAAATTGAAATTAAAATTACAAAGAACGTTCTGCATTGTGCTTTTCATTGTTAATAACACTTCCAATTATTGATAAAGATATCTCTTGTTAGATTTAACTGGTTATTTTTGATGTAATGTTTGGATTTGTGAATGCTTCTATCATTTTAAAATTGAAGTTTTCACAACTTTACTTACATCATAACTCGATTAAATTTTGTTAAATGTGTTTTTGGCTGGCAAATTTCATTGTTAGCTTTCGCCGTAGAGAGTGTTCTGGTTTGTCATCTTTGAGGCAGTTTAACAATATTTAATTTTAATGACCTAGTTATTCTTTACTACAATTTTATAGTTTTATACGTTTCTCAAACTGTTATATTAATAGCAGGCTTATGTTTATGTTTGAATTTTTCAAATTTGACAAAATTGTTTACTACATCTTTAACAATTTTAACAAACATTACTACTGACGAAGATAACTGTAAGTGTTATCGAAACGTTTAGATTGTATAATTTAAAGTACACCATTAAAAAATCCCAAAAAAGATAAGTATTTTATTATGAGTGTTAATGGTGAAAGTTTACATTTTCATATTTCAGTCCTTTATGGGAGGAAACTTATCGTTTTATCAGACAATTTGAAAAATTAAGGAAACGTAAAGCACAATTATTATCGTCACTCACTTTTTTATTACGATGCCGAGACCAAAAGATTATCCCAAAGTTTATCTATATTAAAAGAAATTTTAATAACAAGCAAGCGAATAATATTTACAGAAGAACTGAAAATGCTCTTCTACGTAATCAAATACATATTACTAGGAAGTTACTGGATAACACCGATAAAAATCTTTTATATTTACATTTAGAAATTTCATCTATTTTGAATAAAGAAGATTGGGATAAAATTGATTCTGTAACGTTTAAATCTATGGAAATAAATTTTGACATCTCATGTCAACGTCAAAAGAAAAATTTAATAAATTATACAAACAACAAAATAATAGACCATCTATTGATTGTAGAAAACAGTTATAAACCTTTCTGATAATGTTGTTTCAGATTATGCTATTGAAGCGCTTTCTAAAGGAGGAAATTTTGCGATAACACCAAGAGTAATACCTTTTGAAGATATAATTTCCAACATCGAAAACTCCATTAGATTATTACCTTTGATGCTGCTAATGAAGTTAGATATAACACCGTTAACATATTACGTAAAACAAAACCTCCAAAGAGCAACTTATCCTTTCGTCAACGACATGCTTTACTTGATCTTAAACGCAATGAAAATATTATAATATTAAAATCAGATAAAGGTAATGCAACTGTTATATTAAATATGAACGATTATAACACTAAGATAGAACAATTGTTGGGACCAGAAACTTATCATGAAATACCGAAAGATCCAACAAAAAGTTTCTTTTAAAACTAAAGAGCTGATTAAATTATCATCTATTCCTGAAGAAATAAAGAAGAAACTATCTAACTCTGAACTATTTCACCAAAACTATATGGTTTACCAAAATTCATAAACCTAATATTCCTTTAAGGCCTATTGTTAGTGCAATTGGTTCTCCTACATATCACCTTGCAAAACATCTTACATTGTTATTACAACCTCATATAGGAAAAACACCCCATTACATTAAAATTCTGCCGACTTTGTTGAAAAAATGCATAGTTTCAAAATTGAAGAGGGTGATATAATGGTCAGTTTTGATGTTATTTCACTTTTTACAAAAGTACCTCTAAAAGAAACTATTGAATACATAGATCATCTTTTTCCAAAGGACATAACCATTCTTTTCAGCACTGTCTTACTACAACTTATTTTCAGTGGAATAATAAATTTTATGAACAGATTGAAGGTGTAGCAATGGGTAGTCCCTTAGTCCTGTTATAGCTAATTTTTATATGGAAAAATTTGAAACATTAACGTTACAAAATACACCTAAAAACCTTCAGTTTGGTATAGATATGTAGATGACACATTTGTTATTTGGAGACATGGAGAAGAAGCACTGCATGAGTTTTGGTTTTTATAAATGGTATACATCCTAGTATTCAGTTTACCATGGAAAAAGAAACTAATGGAAGTTTACCATTTCTTGACATATTAATATCTAAAATAATAATTCACTATCTTTTAAGGTTTACAGAAAGCCGACACACACTGATAGATACCTTCATAAATTATCCAACCACCATCCACGTCAAAAATTAGTGTAATTAAATCTTTAGTAGATCGAGCAAAACGAATTTGTGACCCTGAATTTTTGAATGATGAATATAAATATTTAAGAAAATCCTTACAAGATAATGGATATTCACTTACAGATATTAATAATGTTATTACACCTTCTAGGCGTAACCTTAAAGAAAAACCAGTTCTTAATGTTGGTACTGCTTTTCTTCCTTTTATAGCTAATGTTACAAATAGAATTGAAAAATCCTAATCAAACATGGCATTAGGACTATTTTTAAACCTACAAGAAAAATTAAAGAACATTTAAGATCACCTAAAGATGTGTCAAACCCTTTATCATCTTCCGGAGTGTATAAGTTATCTTGTTCATGTGGAAAAGTATACATCGGGACCACAAAACGTAGCTTTGATACAAGACGCAAAGAACATATGAGATTTTGTAGATTGGGTCAACCAGAGAGGTCTGCTGTGGCTGACCATGCCCTGAATAATTTAAATCATGACATTCAATTTGACAATATGAAAATATTGTCAAGACAAACCATTATTATGTTCGTTTGCAACGTGAAGCTATTGAAATATATAAACACCGAATAATTTTAATAGACAAGAAGAAAATCTCCGTTTAAATAGGTTTTGGCATCTTATAATTAAAAAGAGCATAATGATACGCCTTGATTTTAATTTGTTTTCAACTTTTGGTATGTCTAGGTTTTTGCTGTGTTTTTCCTAGACCTTGAAGCAAATGCTTTATCAATTATATGTTAAATTTCCACAGCACTATAATTTAACATAAGTAGTTGAATTAAATTGAAATTAAAAATTACAAAGAACGTTCTGCATTGTGCTTTTCATTGTTAATAACACTTCCAATTATTGATAAAGATATCTCTTTGTTAGATTTAACTGGGTTATTTTTGATGTAATGTTTGGATTTGTGAATGCTTCTATCATTTTAAAATTGAAGTTTTTCACAACTTTACACTTACATCATAACTCGATTAAATTTTGTTAAATGTGTTTTTGGCTGGCAAATTTCATTGTTAGCTTTCGCCGTAGAGAGTGTTCTGGTTTGTCATCTTTGAGGCAGTTTAACAATATTTAATTTTAATGACCTAGTTATTCTTTACTACAATTTTATAGTTGGCTTATACGTTTCTCAAACTGTTATATTAATAGCAGGCTTATGTTTATGTTTGAATTTTCAAATTTGACAAAATTGTTTACTACATCTTTAACAATTTTTAACTAACATTACTACTGACGAAGATAACTGTAAGTGTTATCGAAACGTTTAGATTGTATAATTTAAAGTACACCATTAAAAATCCCAAAAAGATAAGTATTTTATTATGAGTGAGTGAAAGTTTACATTTTCATATTTCAGTCCTTTATGGGAGGAAACTTATCGTTTTATCAGACAATTTGAAAAATTAAGGAAACGTAAAGCACAATTATTATCGTCACTCACTTTTTATTACGATGCCGAGACCAAAAGATTATCCCAAAGTTTATCTATATTAAAAGAAATTTTAATAACAAGCAAGCGAATAATATTTACAGAAGAACTGAAAATGCTCTTCTACGTAATCAAATACATATTACTAGGAAGTTACTGGATAACACCGATAAAATCTTTTATATTTACATTTAGAAATTTCATCTATTTTGAATAAAGAAGATTGGGATAAAATTGATTCTATAACGTTTAAATCTATGGAAATAAATTTTGACATCTCATGTCAACGTCAAAAGAAAAATTTAATAAATTATACAAACAACAAAATAATAGACCATCTATTGATTGTAGAAAACAGTTATAAACCTTTCTGATAATGTTGTTTCAGATTATGCTATTGAAGCGCTTTCTAAAGGAGGAAATTTTGCGATAACACCAAGAGTAATACCTTTTGAAGATATAATTTCCAACATCGAAAACTCCATTAGATTATTACCTTTTGATGCTGCTAATGAAGTTAGATATAACACCGTTAACATATTACGTAAAACAAAACCTCCAAAGAGCAACTTATCCTTTCGTCAACGACATGCTTTACTTGATCTTAAACGCAATGAAAATATTATAATATTAAAATCAGATAAAGGTAATGCAACTGTTATATTAAATATGAACGATTATAACACTAAGATAGAACAATTGTTGGGACCAGAAACTTATCATGAAATACCGAAAGATCCAACAAAAAGTTTCTTTTAAAAACTAAAGAGCTGATTAAATTATCATCTATTCCTGAAGAAATAAAGAAGAAACTATCTAACTCTGAAGCTATTTCACCAAAACTATATGGTTTACCAAAATTCATAAACCTAATATTCCTTTAAGGCCTATTGTTAGTGCAATTGGTTCTCCTACATATCACCTTGCAAAACATCTTACATTGTTATTACAACCTCATATAGGAAAAACACCCCATTACATTAAAAATTCTGCCGACTTTGTTGAAAAATGCATAGTTTCAAAATTGAAGAGGGTGATATAATGGTCAGTTTTGATGTTATTTCACTTTTTACAAAAGTACCTCTAAAAGAAACTATTGAATACATAGATCATCTTTTTCCAAAGGACATAACCATTCTTTTCAGCACTGTCTTACTACAACTTATTTTCAGTGGAATAATAAATTTTATGAACAGATTGAAGGTGTAGCAATGGGTAGTCCCTTAGTCCTGTTATAGCTAATTTTTATATGGAAAAATTTGAAACATTAACGTTACAAAATACACCTAAAAACCTTCAGTTTGGTATAGATATGTAGATGACACATTTGTTATTTGGAGACATGGAGAAGAAGCACTGCATGAGTTTTTGGTTTTTATAAATGGTATACATCCTAGTATTCAGTTTACCATGGAAAAGAAACTAATGGAAGTTTACCATTTCTTGACATATTAATATCTAAAAATAATAATTCACTATCTTTTAAGGTTTACAGAAAGCCGACACACTGATAGATACCTTCATAAATTATCCAACCACCATCCACGTCAAAAATTAGTGTAATTAAATCTTTAGTAGATCGAGCAAAACGAATTTGTGACCCTGAATTTTTGAATGATGAATATAAATATTTAAGAAAATCCTTACAAGATAATGGATATTCACTTACAGATATTAATAATGTTATTACACCTTCTAGGCGTAACCTTAAAGAAAAACCAGTTCTTAATGTTGGTACTGCTTTTCTTCCTTTTATAGCTAATGTTACAAATAGAATTGAAAAATCCTAATCAAACATGGCATTAGGACTATTTTAAACCTACAAGAAAAATTAAAGAACATTTAAGATCACCTAAAGATGTGTCAAACCCTTTATCATCTTCCGGAGTGTATAAGTTATCTTGTTCATGTGGAAAAGTATACATCGGACCACAAAACGTAGCTTTGATACAAGACGCAAAGAACATATGAGATTTTGTAGATTGGGTCAACCAGAGAGGTCTGCTGTGGCTGACCATGCCCTGAATAATTTAAATCATGACATTCAATTTGACAATATGAAAATATTGTCAAGACAAACCATTATTATGTTCGTTTGCAACGTGAAGCTATTGAAATATATAAACACCCGAATAATTTTAATAGACAAGAAGAAAATCTCCGTTTAAATAGGTTTTGGCATCTTATAATTAAAAAAGAGCATAATGATACGCCTTGATTTTAATTTGTTTTCAACTTTTGGTATGTCTAGGTTTTTTGCTGTGTTTTTCCTAGACCTTGAAGCAAATGCTTTATCAATTATATGTTAAATTTCCACAGCACTATAATTTAACATAAGTAGTTGAAATTAAATTGAAATTAAAAATTACAAAGAACGTTCTGCATTGTGCTTTTCATTGTTAATAACACTTCCAATTATTGATAAAGATATCTCTTTGTTAGATTTAACTGGGTTATTTTTTGATGTAATGTTTGGATTTGTGAATGCTTCTATCATTTTAAAATTGAAGTTTTTCACAACTTTACACTTACATCATAACTCGATTAAATTTTGTTAAATGTGTTTTTTGGCTGGCAAATTTCATTGTTAGCTTTCGCCGTAGAGAGTGTTCTGGTTTGTCATCTTTGAGGCAGTTTAACAATATTTAATTTTAATGACCTAG
Organism: Vesta saturnalis; assembly: GCA_036346205.1. Lineage (NCBI taxonomy): Eukaryota > Metazoa > Arthropoda > Insecta > Coleoptera > Lampyridae > Vesta > Vesta saturnalis. The sequence continues at coordinate 132,668 of JARFJB010002256.1, read as the reverse complement.
TTATTCTTTACTACAATTTTATAGTTGGCTTATACGTTTCTCAAACTGTTATATTAATAGCAGGCTTATGTTTATGTTTGAATTTTTCAAATTTGACAAAATTGTTTACTACATCTTTAACAATTTTTAACTAACATTACTACTGACGAAGATAACTGTAAGTGTTATCGAAACGTTTAGATTGTATAATTTAAAGTACACCATTAAAAATCCCAAAAGATAAGTATTTTATTACCTATAAATAAGTTTGACATATCAGTTGATAATCTACTGGCAGACATAGAATTTTCAATTAATCACATAAATGATGATCATAAAAGAATATTTATAGATCACAAATTACAAATATTTTAACTAATTTTTACATAAAGATAATAATAAACATTCCCAACTTAACTCATATTTTAAATTAACTAAAGCATTTTTAAGAAATCACGAAATAATTATTTTAAAGCTGACAAAGGAAATGTTACTGTTGCAATGTACAAAAATGATTACATATCACTTTCAAATGAACATCTATGTAATAACATTTATTATAAAAAAATACCTAGAGATCCGACCTCAACTTGGCAAAATAAATGCAACTTGTTAGTTTCAAAATTTAAACAAAATAATTTATTAACTCTTGAGATTTGTAAAGATTTGACTATTTATAATTCTGTTTCTCCTAAATTCTATTCTCTTCCTAAAATTCATAAATCAACATTAACTATAAGACCTATTATTTCATCAATTAATTGTCCTAACAGTAAATTATCTAATTATGTTTCCAAAGTATTAACTAATGCTTATAATAAAACTAATAATTATTTTGTTTCAGATTCTTTTGAGTTTGCTTCATTTATTAATAATTTTCAACTTCCCGATAATCATGTTGTTGTTAGCCTTGACGTTATTTCTCTATTCACAAATATTCCTTTAGATTTAGTTATTAATTCGATAGAAAACATTGGGAAATTATAAAAATCACACTAACCTAAATTAGAATTCTTTAATTTAGTTAAATTTATTTTAATAGTAACTATTTTTCTTTCAATAATGAATTTTACTTACAAATTTTTGGAACCCCAATGGGTTCTAAAATTTCTCAATTTTATCTCAATACGTTATGGATGATTTAATTGATGATTCTGTAACTAAATTAATTTCAATTTACCTTTTTAAAAAAATATGTGGATGACATTATAACTGCAATTCCACAAGGAACTCAAACCAACTTTAAATGTTTTAATAGTTACAGCCCTTACTTAAAATTCACTATTGAAAATGAAACTAACAATTCCATACCTTTTTAGATACAAAATCATACGCAATTCAAATAATAAAATATTACTTGATTGGTATATTAAACCAACAAGCTCTGGAAGATATTTAAATTATTATTCTGAACATCCAGAAAAATGAAAATTAATTTAGTTTTAGCTTTAAAGAACCGCATCGACAGAATTTGTCATCCAACTTTCAAAAACCAAAATTATCAAAATTATTTCAACTTTTACTTAATAATTCTTACCCAAATAAATTATTAAAAAACTAATTTTTCAAACCCAAATTTGGTCAGACAAAATAACACAAATAAATAATTCATCAATTAATAACCTTTCTAATGACAACGAGAATAATCAAAAGATTTTTAGATCATTATCTTACATAAAACATTTAACACCTAGAACCGTTAATATTTTAAAACAAGAAAGAAATATCATTATTGCTAACAAATCAACTAAAACAATCAATAGTTTATTTTCAAAAATTAAAGATAAAACAAAAACTTTAAATAAATCTCATGTCGTATACAAAATTTCATGTTATAATTGCAATAAACAATACGTAGGACAAACTCAAAGAAACCTCAAAATAGAATTACTTCCCATAAAAGTGATATTAAAAATAAAAAGAATCATGTGCATTAACGATACATTCTCTAGAAACTAGTCATAAACCAAATTTTAATGAAGTAAAATTTTAACTACAGAAAATAATTATTTCAAACGTTTATTTTAGAAATGCTTTATATTAATAGAGAACCTAACACATTAAACAAAAAACTGATACTCAAAATTTAAGTGTTATATATTCAAATATTTTAACAATTAACAACAGATTGCATTGTTAACAAAAATTTTATACGTATTCCCTTGTTGTTAATCGTTATAGTTACAGTTTTAGTTGTAATAATTACATTACATTTCAATGATATTTAATTTTTGTGTTTGCCAATCTCATTATAATCTAATATACAGTAAGCAATAATGTTATATTTATTTAGTATTGTATTTATCATTTTAGTTTTGACTGAAGAAGGAATAAATATTTCCAAAGCTTTCAAATTGATGTATAAATAGTTGTCAATTTAATTTAGGCTGCATCCCTGTTATACTAAAAATATATATATATATATATATATATATATATATATATATATATATATATATATATATATATATATATATATATATATACACAGGGTGTTTCTGAAATACTTCAACAAACTTATGGAGCTGATTCTTTATACAAAAATAAAGAAAAAAGTTCCTATAATCATGGGTCCTAATTTGAACGGTTTGCTGTCTTTCTGTTTGTGTTTTTTACAAAAATCTCTATAAATTGTGTTTCATGCGAGATAGAAACATCAATATCGGTACAGTAGTGTATCTCAAAATGGCAGCCATTTAAAAATTTTAATGTCAAATTGTCAAAAAATGTTAAATTTAAAGAAAAATCAAACGACACCTAAATTTTAAAAATTGGGCATAAAATAACAGAGATATAGATGATTTACTGAATATTTCATAATGCTGACATCACATCAGTACAAATTGTTAAGCTGAAAATGTTTTAATGTATTGATATGTTTTAGCAATATCAGCTGTTAACAATAGAACATCTGATACTAACCAACAATTAAGTCAGCTGTGCATTTAATTTTCATATCAAACTTATTGACAGTAATTGTTAATTGTTTTACAATCGTGCTTATAAGGTCCTTATTAGTCGGAACTTGCTTAATTAATTAAAATTGTATTTTAATAACTTATTATCTGTATATTTTAAAATGGCTGGATATCCCTATAGTCATCAAGTAGACATGATTTTCTATTACGGTAAAGCTAACGGCAATGGTCATTTAGCATCCCGGCTGATCAAGAATGTTTCCCTGATCGACAACAACCGTACCACTCAACATTTGCTGCTGTCTATCGACGACTTGAAGAGAATGGTACGTTATTTCCCTCTACTAGAGATCGAGGAGTCCAAAGACAAGTTAGGACTCCTAATTTGGAAGAAAACATCATAGAACGAGTGGAGGAAAATCCAGGTGTGAGTACCAGGCAGTTAGGATCAATTCTTAACGTTGATCACGTGACAGTGTGGCGAGTGCTGCACGAACAATTGTTGTACCATTACCACCTACAGCGTGTACAAGCTCTCGGTCCTGCTGACTTTCGACTAAGATTGCAATTTTGCCGATGGCTATACCAAGGGATTAACAACTCTTTCTTCTTACAGTCAATCTTGTTTACTGATGAAGGCTCATTTAATAGAGATGGAATTGTAAATCTCCACAACAACCATCAATGGGCGTATGAAAACCCTCACACAACTCACCAAGGGAGACATCAGCAACAGTTCAAGATAAACGTTTGGGTCGGTATTGTAGCAGACAGTTTGATTGGTCCATTTGTGTTACCTGACAGACTTAATGGCGATGCTTATAGAGAGTTCCTGGAAAATACTTTGCCTCAGCTTTTACAAGATGTACCTTTGGCCGTGAGAGGCAATATGTGGTTCATGCATGATGGAGCTCCTCCACATTTTCGGTTAAATGTAAGACAGTTCCTAGATGAAACTTATGGACGACAATGGATAGCCAGAGGAGGACCAATATCATGGCCCCCTCGGTCGCCAGATTTAAATCCGATTGATTTTTACATATGGGGTCATTTAAAATCTTTAGTATATGACAGACCAATTGACATAAGAGATGGTCTTCTACGGCGTATCATTGATGCTTGTGAAACCATCAGGAATACTTACGGCATTTTTGAAAGAGTCCGGCAGTCCATGACCCATCGAGTTGGTGCTTGTATCAGAGAAAATGGAAGGCACTCGAATAATACATTAAGTTGTAATTTAATTTATCAACCTTGTAAATAATAACCTAATTTTGTACTTTATTAGTTTCATTTTGCAGTGTTTAGTGCTCTACATCATTTATAAGGCTAGAATATGTTAATAATTATTATAATTTTTTTCTGAAGTACAATTATGCATTGTTAAATACGTGTTATTCAGTAAATAATTCATATCTCCGATATTTTATGCACGATTTTTAAAATTGAGGAGTCGTTTGATTTTTCTTTAAATTTAACATTTTTTGTGTAATGCGTATTTTTTCGAAATTTGTAACAGTTTTCATGCAATTTGACGTTAAAATTTTTGTATGGCTGCCATTTTGAAATGTAATAAGATTTAATATTGAACTTTTAAATACTCTTTTGTAGTAGTAAGATACATTACTGTACCGATTTTGATGTTTCTATCTCGCATGAAACACGATTTATAGAGATTTTTGTAAAAAACACAAACATAAAGACAGACAGTAAACCGTTCAAATTAGGACCCATGATTATAGGAACTTTTTCTTTATCTTTGTATAAAGAATCAGCTCCATAAGCTTGTTGAAGTATTATTATATATATATATATATATATATATATATATATATATATATATATATATATATATGTATATAATTTCAGCGGCGACGGAAAACCAAAACTACATTCAAAAGATATAAACTAAAAATGTCGTTTGTCTAAACAGGTTGTAAACTAATTAACCCTTGTTATCTGTTTGAGACAGCCTAACTATAATAAACGTTATGATCTGACAACTTAAATAACAGATGGTACAAGATCCAAAATTATAAAACAAAGATCAGAAAAAAATATTGATAATTAATAATCGGCTACTTGCAGTTAATAAAAAAATTATTTTATTCGAAATGGAATTAATTACTCTAGTGGGTGCAATATCTGGATCACCCGGTATATACACGAGTATCGCTTGTGGCGGAAAACTACAATTACATTCCAAAAAAATAGAAACACAATGTGTTTGTTAGGCACTAATAAAGGCGGCTATATAAAACAAAAATTATTGAGCAATTAATTCTTTTAAAACTAACATAAAAGAAAAAAAATCCTAATAACGAACTTTAGTCACGTGAGCTGCAGAAAAGAAATCACGGTCCTATAAATCGGTGACGGAAACCTTGAACCAACAAATTAATTATTCCTGATCTTATCTGTCTAAACACTCTAAACGGACGGCAACAAAATTAATCAGGACGGCGTTGAAAATATGGAATAAATGCTTTCGATCTAAACACAAGGAGAAACAATCCTAATTATCAGATGCAATCGCATCCAATGAAAAGATATTTCAGATATATTCGTACTTGAACTTAGAATTAATCAGTTACCTCGTATAAAAGAAAGTCCAATTATGACGTGTGATTCGTCGTTTGAAAACAATTTTATTTGTAAACGGTTACCCACGGGTAAAATGGTCACCTATAAAGGTATAAAGATAGTTAACGTACAGTAGCCAGCGTAATATCAGTGAAAATACTGACTTAATTTAGACGGCAACGGCAGTGTTTCTAAACTGCAATGAAACTCGTTGATAACACGCTTAACGTTAGTTAAATATATTTCCCGTACATAAATTATCCACTAACAATTGCGGACGGTAATTGATCAACACATCAAAGTACTAGGTAAATTAAATTAATATGCGTACTCGAATAAATCAGTGCACGCACTCGCACTCACAAACTCGTAATAATAATAAAAATGATTCAAGTTTTGAATAGTGCGAAAAATATCGCGTTAGGCGTATTTGATGAAAATAACTCGTCTTTGACCGTGGAATCTTTTGTTACTAAATGGAAAATTATTATGTTAATGTTTCAAAATCTAAATTTGCATAATTATAATTACAAGCATTTAAAGTAAAATTATTACATCTATTTCACGTATTTTCACATATTAATAAAACTGTATCTAGTATATTGTGTAAGAATTTATTCAATCAATTAATGTTTGAAATTAAATATACCGGACGGTCAAATAAATAACAATTGGCCACAAAGTAAGAATTTATTTTAAAATCGTTACAAGTCCTTTTCCGCCACGCCTGAACCCAACGCAGTTATTAGCTGTTGCGCATTAGGGCCTTGTAATTGCACTGTAAGGAACCAATCAGGCTCCGCCATCGCCACCACATTAACGTCTACACAACTGGTTTGTGGTTTTCGCCTATAGGGTTTCGATTTAATGCACCGAAATGCTTCAGGACAATATTCCACCTCCAATCATACTCCTAAGCAGTCAGCCATCGTCGAACTATTCGAGGGAATAAATATCCTTTCCAAATGAGTCACCCTAATCGCTACACGGTCAGTCACCACCTTGAATTTCACGCCAATCGGATACTCTCTAAAACGCCTAACGCTCTCCGCTACCGATAGGGTCCGTAGCTATGGTACACCTGTTCGGTTAAGGTAGTGGATCGACTGAAATACTCTATGCTCGCCATGAAGCACCCTCGCCTTTTCGCATCTGTACCAACAAAGCCCCTAAACCTCACTTACTAGCACCAGTATGCAGCAACGCTTCTTTGAGCTGGATAAAGGCTTATTGCTGTTGATCGCCACAAGACCACGCCACTTCCTTCTTGGTTAGGTCGGTTAGAGGTTTGATATTCGGGAGACGTCTTTTACCTACCGCCTAAATAATATTATGCCAGACCCATGCATTGTCGCACGCCGCGAGCTTCAGTGGGTGTAGGGAAGGATTATACCGCCTCTATTCGACACCTACTTGGTCGAACGCCATCGGCACTAACGTCATGACCTGAATACTCCATCTTTTTCATTATGAAAAAGTATTTGTCCAACCTCAGCTTCATGACCTAAAAATGCGCTGATGTCACCGTCATCAGTAAGCAACGCATTGCCGTCCATAACCTCCAGCATGATTCATGGTGTCTGGAGAGCCGCCTGCTCAATAAGCAGTTCTATACGTCCCATCTCTACATCTGTCACCAACGTCCTGATGGGTAGCTGTATCCCATTCATCTTGGCGACAAATAACACCAGCACTTGGCCGCCTCCAATTCCTTGAGCACCACGCTTTCACTGCCTGGAATTTTGGTTAATCCCAATCGCCTCTCCAGGAAATTGTTGTATAGTGCTTCTGGTGTAGAGCATTTCGACGCGTGTACGTTAGTCCTGTACGTCTGTAGTAGTCCATGCACGATGCAAGAGACGGTATTCTCGCCTGTGATGCCAATTCGAGCACAAAAAGCCACTTGTCTCGGTAATATTTCGTCACGTTCTCCGTGGACCGTATGCGCCTATTCGCCAGCTCTTCAATCATGACACCTAATTATTGCGTAATGGGGAAGCCTCCTTTATCATACAACGCCACTCCCCCCATGCGCAGTTAATACGATCGAGGGGGTAGAACCACCTCTTTGCCGCGCCATCCAATCGCGCCTGACTCGCCAGCACTTTCTCCTTCCCAAATCAGCCATGCATTTCGTTGGGCACGTTCAGCCTAGTGATCCATCCGTGGACAGATGCTTTCTCGCCGTCTGGGTCAAACAGTCCTATTAAATTCCACACCGCACTTGCGGAAATTACTCTGCTCCCTTCGCCCGCCTCGGTCTTCACACTATACCCGCTCGTCATTCCTGTCGCTGTGTGTGGACTGGGATTTGGATCAAGTACCAGGCCAGAGACGCACTCCTCTCAAACGCCCTCAACATCTTGTCGGCGAACCTTTTCGTCACCAAGTTTCGGGCGACCTCTGCCGCCAGACGCCTGCCACCATCTTTTATAGTAGGTGTTAGATGTTCGTCCGTCTCTATCAATAGGACGTCGTCGTCAGACATTTCGATACCTGTCGATAATTGACAATTATGGGTTACGCCTACGATATAAATTTCGCCTAGTAATTAACCCGTAATTTAATTCACGCAACGCTGTACCTTGGCCACGTCTATATATTGCTATAATTGCAACAAATTATATCACCTCAATTGATTTTTAGAAACCGCCGCTGAATTTTATGTACAATTTCTAGTCACGCCCGTGTACTATGGTAATCTCTGTCAACTGGTATCGCCTTTACGATAGTCATTATGTAACTTACACCTGAAACGACAAATAGAATCGTTTCCAAATTTATATACGCCTATTTATAACAGTCATTAGACTTACAATTGGTGGTGAAGACATGCTTGATACAACAACAGGGGTAGACGATTATTTTAAAACACACTAAGTAATTGCAAACTTTTTTAGTACTTTATATTCCATCCTTTGTTTTTAATAACTAATTCACACATTTTTGGCATAGAGTTCACCACCTTTTGTAATTCCTCTTTCGTAATGCAGCGATACCAGGCATAATTGATCAATTTCACTTTTTTTTCAGGTTTTTTCTTGAAATAATGTTAGCAATCCTCTGTCATAGGCTTTCTATTGGATTTATGTCCGGAGATTGTGCTGGCCAGACTAATCTTTTAACTTTATTGATCGACATCCAGCATTGAACGATCTTTGTTTTGTGGCAAGGAGCATTATTTTGTTGAAAAATAAAGGTTTTGTCAGGAAATAACCCTTTTCCCCTAGGTAGCATCTTGTCCTGTAGGACATCAATGTATTTGTATTGAATAATGAGTATGCTTGCTAATTATGCTTTTAACTTTCATGTTAAATGCATTCTAATCGTCCCATTAGAAGTTAAGCGAGTAGTTGGTTATCGATTATAAGAAAGAACTTACCTTAATTGAATTTCTATGAAGTTCTAAGTACCTAATTGAGAGATTAGTTGATAATAGTGTCATTAAAATCTAATATCTAGAAGATTAAGCCAAAGCCTATGCCAAAAATGTGGCCAATTTTAAAGTAATAACTATTTTCTTCACTTCATTTTTCACACCATTGTATATGCAATATTCAGCTACGCCCCTGTACTATAATGATGCTCCGTAATATCGAATATAACGCCTTTATGAATAGATAAGTACCTAAATTGTACCTATAACCAATAATTAGTCGCCTTTCAATTTATTTACAACTTTTTGGTAACCGCCTCTGTATAATAATAATCTCATAAATTACAATTAAAATAAGAAGCAAGTAAAATCGTCTTTTTATTCTAATTGTAGTTTGTATTGTGTTTGAATGTAACTAGATAACGCCTTCTGATTATTACGTTTAATTGTTTGTTATCTAATTAATAAATCATTTTGTAAATCCCCTTATATTTTAAAATTTATTAATTACGCAGATAAAATGACTTAAATTTTATTTAAAATCATTCACAATATAACCGTTAGATAAATTGGTAAACGCCTTCACAATCTATAATTACAGAAATTCTTGCAATAACAATTACAACCGCCTGCAATAATTCCACATTCAGTAACTTCATCCGGTTTTACGTTTTATTATTTTGACGGCATATATCAATTTACACAAAACAACTTTTCTGTGTTCGTTATCGTATACTTGAGATAAACATATAACTCGCCAAACCGGTTTTATGCGTGCTTTATTTTATCTTCGCCTGATAATCAATTTTAAATATAAATGGAATACTTACAGTATATTTCGCCTTTTTCGGAAAATAGCTGACAAACTCGCCCTTGAAGAAAGCTTCTTCCGTCTTTACGTTTCACACACCCACAAAATGCTAATTGTACAGAGACGCCCGTCTAAAACAAGGTGTCGATAAGACGTCAAATAAAGGCACCTGAATTCAATACCACTTTTGATATGTTAAAAAATAAGAAATCCTTCAATTCAAAACTATTTAATACATAAATATAAACACATACATGATACGCTTATGTAAAATAATTCAAAAAGAACATAGACAACCTCTGTGCAACCGCCTACTTCACAACGACTACGCTATAGATGCCGCTCCATCCTTTCCTCCTTACTCCGCGCTTCTCTTCTCGCATAATATACAATCAAGATAATGCGTTTTTGCACTAAATCAGTAGGGTGACCATATTTATTTTCAGAAAAATAAGTACAGAAATAAAAAGTAACAAAAAGTTGTATTAGGAATAGATAAAAACGGACAAATCAAAGAACTAAATGTAGAGTGACATAGCCAAGCATCAAAATGAGAATAAAAAATAAAATAATTTTTAATGACACATGCATATACATAATATATGTACCTATATTCCTATATTAGAAAAAATACAAACACATAAAATACTCTGGCAGAAATGTGTAATGTTATTAATTATTTTGACGTGCCTGCAACGCCATCAGTGGGGTCACCTTTGTGCCAATCGTATTTTTGAGAGCTTAAGATAGATTCTAAAATTTGCTTTCTGGTCTTCAAAAACTGGAACATTTCACTGCAAGTCTCATCGAAGTTTGTGTACACTTGCATCACAGCTTCTAGTGTCGATATTTTCATTTGAGATTTTTCTGCACTCCAGTAGTTATTAATATTAGAGAATAGTCGCTCAATTGACGCACTTGTTCCAGGAAGACAAAAATAAACTGACATAAAATCTCACAATTTTGAAATCTTCACTTGATCCAGACCCTTGATTCCATTTAAATACTTCAACCCATCGATCTTCGATAGCTATATTTTTCGAGTTCCACTCGGCAATTTTATCTTCTGACAGTTTAGCTTGTAATAGACTAACTTCATCGAAGAGTTCGTCCTCATTCAGTGTCGAACCCAAGTAGTCTTTAAAAGCAGCACATGAACACAAAATTTGATTCCATGAAACTTGGTTTCTCAAATTTATCCATTCAAAGAGCCTTAATTCATTTAAATTTGTACTCCAATTCTTCAAGTAACTCACACAATTTGAATAAAATAATCTAACCTGTGAGATGAAGTCATCTCGATAGTTTAAACTACCTTCCCAATTGTCAAGTAGTAAAAGCGGCAAAAATAATTCATTCAAACGATTTTCAAGCTTATTTTGAAGATCGAAATACTCTAGAGCGGCCTCTGTTGCGCATATTTTGTCACCCTCTACCTTTAATATGACTTTGTGAAACATAGAAGAAATGTTGTGTACAAACCACATCCAAATTTCGCTGGTGCGACACTCAAAAAATTGCTTCAAAATCATTGGACAATTTTCAATAGACAAAAAGTATGCTTTCAACGGTTCGTACATTTGTAGAATTCGTTCAATTGCGGGCATCAGACTTAAAAATCTTGTTTTAGAGAATGATAACATCTTTTTGAATTCAACATTAACAAAGTCGCAGAATTGTTTAAGTTGATTTACTCTCACTGTATAAATATAGAAATGCTTAAATAACTTAACAACAATAACCTCAACGGCAATTGGTAAGACGTCCATAGCATTTTGTACGCAATTGTTCAAAATGTGTGCAACACAACCAATGCCAACCAGAGGTTTGCCACGAGAAGCATTCAATTTTGCAAATAGGTTGTTCACTCCCTTTCTTTTCATTCCGCCAAAATTTGTATTGGTATTATCAGCAGCTAATCCAATACACTTGTCCACTAAATTGTGGGTTTTCAAAGTATTAAACACATAACTATTTAACTGTTCTGATGTTTCACCAGGTAAGTCTTGCAACTGAAGTAATTTCACTTGAATACCTTTTTCACAATTAAAGTATCTCACCAACAAAGGTACTATTTTAATTTCTTTGTGGTTGGACGAATCGATCATGATGCTAACAAAATGTGCTTTGTGTAGATCAAGTTCCAATCGCAACTGGGATTCTTTAGCAAAACCATTTTTTACAATGGCTTCAGTTTTGGTTCGAGCCGCCATAAATTTGGGCTCAAACATGTTCGCTATTAGCTTTGATGTGCAATCCAAAGATCTAAAACTCTGCTGATGCTTGATCGTATGATACGCGAAAGTACCTTCCTTGGCTGTAATTAACATATTTTCAGAGCTGAAATTTTCACTTTTGAAAAAAATGTTTAGTGTAGCGCTTTTAGACTTCGTATTTGCAGCTAATGTATGCTTTTTCTTGGTTAGATGAGCCTTAATATTGCTGCGACCACTGTTGGAAATATCAACATCACTTCTACAAATTTCACAGTACACAATATGCGGACTCAATTTATTTTTTATTTTCATAAACGGATATTCTTTCTGTAACTCCAAATTAAAATGACACTTTCTTCGAGGCGGTGCCATGTTTACGCAAATAATGCACAAGTAGGTAATTGAAATCAAACGACGTTGCTTTTTAGTAAGCGAAACCAGCACAGAAAACCAGACTGCATTCAACAAAAACAATTAACAAATAATATGTTCGCTAACGGTAGACCTCTTGTAGAATTGAACTTGTTTAGTCTTAGTCCCAGCGCTGTCGCTATTTATACGCGGCTCGCTAAACTTCGCTTCGATTCTCTCACGTTCCAGTCGCGGAGCATTCTGGGCTGTGCGTCTAGGATAATCGAGGGCGGACTGGAACGTTCGGGAAACAAACTACGCGAACATTCTCAACAACTTCTTAACGTCGTTATTGCATCATGATCAGTGAATCACCGATAAGCATTCTTTTTAAATAAAAAATAAATATTTTGGTATACCTATTTGCGATATTTGCATCTTCAAGAAAAAGAAAGTACATTTTAGTGTACTTCATGCTTCTATTAAGGACCTTAGGACACTGGCAGAAAAGAAAGTACTGTCCTACTAAAATAAGTACGTATGGTCACCGTAAGTCTAAATGACATTTGTCAATACCATCCTACCTTTAATTAGTAATCTATAAAAAATGAATCATGTTACAAACTATTTAAATGTATTTTATTGAATATTTCTGAGATTTTAATACCGATTAAAAAATGGTTTCATTGCAATATTATGATCGTGCCAAAGTGGATTCATACATTCCATTTTTGTTTACTGAAAAAAACTAAGAATAAAAATGCACAAACAATTATATTCCTTTCTTTTCAATCATAAAACATACAGAACTGTTTATTATGCCTATTATAGAAAATTTTTATCATATTCATCTTTCTTATCAAAAATGTTTTGCTCCATGCTTCAGTTTTACGAAGAAAACATGTTTTCTCAGTGATGGTGATATGGGAGGGGTCTGGCTCTGTTAGTTACAGTGCCCACCTGAGTATCCACCCAAATTTTAGAGCATTTTGAAAAAAGTAAAAGTACGCTTATGTATAGTACAGACGTGAAATTACATATTTTTATTTAATTTCGTCCATCTTGCATTTTTATTATTATAACTAGCTACTGTAGGCCAAGCGCCGTTTAAATCTTTAAACACGTACGTTGCTTTGTTTATATACAGGGTGTGGTACTTTCTATTAAACAGGTCATACAGTTAAACTTAAACTGTTTTTGAAATATTTGTACATTTAAATAAAAAAATTCACATCTTTCGAATTTATTATTTTTTGGTTTCAGATGTAACTAACTATCTTAAATACAACACCATGTACATTATTACCTTATTTGGTAGAAAATGAAACTACTTACAGTTGTTGTAATAAGAAGATCTTGTCTATCTGCAACGGTTTTGAAATATTTACAATTTTTATATTTACATATCAATTCATAACACTGTATCATCGATATGACACTCTGCATAAAGATATGATATCCGATATATTGTTAAATTGACTGAAAGGGACCTAACGTACTTTTAACATTTTCATTAATTCCAAATTTATACTTATGTACACTATACTTACACTTTACACTCCTCAAATAAATTTGACCGGTCTGAAAACAGTAACACAACAACAATTATCCGTTAAAATTAACACTAATGCAGCTACAATTCACTGTGGTATAAGGTATCTTCATCAAATGCAAATTAAAATATAATTTCGAATAATTATATGAGATGTTCAAAAACATCACCATTAGCTTGACTACATTTCCAAATTCTTTGCTTAAAAGATTTGTGAACATTGCTAAGCATTGTTGTTGTTGGTATGATAGATGTGAATGCTTCACGGATTCGCTCATTCTTGTTCTCCTTGGTGGTTGGTCGCGTTTGATATACAATCGCATTCACATAACTCCATACGAAGAAGTCAGGCTTTGTTTGATCTGGAGATCTTGTCGGAAACGCAATTGATCCAAATCCACCGATCCACTCATTCTCAAATCTACCATCTAAGTAATTCTCTAACATTTTGTGGAATATCTGCTAATATCTCTGGTAATATACTTTGCAATAAATTTAAGTAGTCGTTACGTTTTATAAAGAAAACAGAATCTGTGACAATGTCCTAGTATTCTCTCTCATACTTGTAACGACCACCTACGTTAGCGATCTACAGGTCCGTTACAATGCGGATTTAATTGACCATACTGATGCGTGTTGTGTCGATCACCCACGGAAGGGCTGTGACATGTTGAATCTTCCGTGAACATTATATTCAGGAAAAAATCATCCGTTTTCCCGCAATTTTAACGCCCAGTTAAAAAATTCTAATCGTGTTGCTTATCATCCTCACTGTTTAATTGGTGCGTTGTTATGTGGCATCGGTAGTACCTGTTTTCCCTTAGTATCGCCCAACTGTGCGCGTACTACGCTCTAGCATGTCACCTAATTTTCTTTGGCTTGTACTCTGCTGCTCAATTACTCCTAGTATAGTGTTCAGAGTCGTTTCTTAATTTCTAACAGATTTCTGTCTTGCATGTTTCTCTTACGCAACGCTACCAGTACGAGTAAACCGCTCTATTACAATTGTAAGTGTTCTTACGTTTTTTTGAGTGTACCGCCCACAATAAAGTCTTTGTGCGAATAAAACATTTCGATTGGCTTCGTCGAAAATACATACCATATCTACTAATTCTCCCGGGATTTTAAATAACATAAGATGTTCAAACGTTTGATACGTATTAATGATGCGTTGGACTGCATTTGCTAAGTTTGATTTATGCGCTTCTTCGTTTTTCATGGCTACTGCTACTATGATCAATTTTATTGCTGGCAAATGGGTTTGGAAAATTAAAACAATTTTAGTTTAATTCATTCATTCTACTCTAATACAACTTTTTACAAAAATTAATACAATAGTTACCTCACCACATAAGAAAAAGTACACATAGTATTCAATTTGCCATAAAAATTTTGACAATATTGAATTTATTTTTATATCTATTAAAAGTTTTTTATGAAATTACATTCACACACACATACGTAATACTAAAGTCAATACATTTTACCATTTACTTAAGTATGGCAACTGTTATGATCGTTTTCTGGTCAATATACCTAATGTTATACAGGCGCACATTGATTATACCACGAAGAATTGAAATAAAAATCTTAAAATTGTAAATATTTCAAAAACCGTTGCAGATATACAAAATTTGCTTATTAGAAAAAATGTATGTCTTTCAATTTTCTTTCGAATAGTGTAATAATATACTGGGTGTTTTATTTAAGATAAGATAATTATGTACATTAAAAACAAAAAAATTATAAATTCATATCTCTGGTGCACCTTGATAAAAATTAAATAAGTTATAATGTTTCTTAAAAGATTAATGTCTGCACTAATTACAAGCGGCGTTACAAATTCATAGATTTGATAGTAACCTCAAAATAATTTTTGTAACTGGGACGAAAAATGATAATTTTTTATCTAAAGTGCAACTATTTAAAATAAAGGTTAGGTTTACATATATGACACGTTTAATAGAAAGTGGTTGCCTTTCGGAGTTGAAACGAAATCCACAATAAAAACTATTCCATTCTATTTAAAATAAGAAAAATAGGTTGTGTACCGCTGTTACAGAACACTCTGTATATGTGAAAATATGTTTTAGCTTATAGCGCACTTGAATTATATAAGTTTTGTATAAAACGTTTTTTTCTACTGTGTACAGATTAACCGCATATTCGGTTTGCCGTACTAATGCCACATCCTGTATATTAATTTATGGCTTGCTATAATTAACAAGTCGTAAATTAATATCCACCAACTACGGAGATTTTTACATATTTCGACGTGCTTGACTTGCTTAAAACCGTACCTTGTTTTTAAAGTAGTCTAATATTGTATTAGCTGTTCTTTGACAGATTGTATGTGTTTACGATTTTAAACATAAATTCGATTTTTAAAATGAAACGTTCAGTTTTCAAGCAGCATTTGTAGTCGTAGCGGGAGCGCGACATTTAAAATGATTTACTCATTTTCATAATGAGTAAACGCAAAGGTGGTAAGTTACTTGACTTTTTTGCTAAAAAGAAAAAAACTGAAGAAGTTGCCAATGATGAATGTGAATCATCGGGTTCCGGTGTAACTGTTGCACAAACGGTTATGGTAAGTGTTCATGAAAACGAATATGAGTTTGTACATTTTTCTGATGCTTTTGAAAGTGAGGAAAGTATGATTAAGACTGAATCGTCAATTTAGACTCTTTTGGAAAAACCCGTGCCTGTAACAGTGATTCAACATCAACCCAAAGCGCCAGGTCTTAAGGCGTTAGTGACATCAAAAAGCGATGGTTCTTCGTAGCCAAACTTGAGTGAGTTTCCTTAGAAGAAATGTGAAAACAAGCGGCATAGTGTCAAATGTTCGTGGTATTATCAATTTAACTCGCTGGAATACAGCGTGATCTAGACCTAGAGGACAGTGCATATTTTTCCTTTCACTTCTTTGAGTGAGGGAAGCAGGGCGATCATGGCGCATTTATTGACTTGGGATTTAAAAATTTGAAACGCGCTATGGAAAGGGATCTGGTTTTAAAAAACACTCTGTTAGTGATTTACATAGCAAATGTGACACTAAATGAATTGAATCTACAAAATTGCGGAAAGGTGCTTCGGTTGTGGGTTTGTTAAGTGATGCACATGCTAAAACTGTGGAGGAAAATAGACATTACTTGAAGATCATGGTGGATGCTGTTTTATTTTCAGCTGTACAGAGCATTGCTTTTAGAGGAACCGACGAAACTGAAATACGGTAGAATGAAGGTAAGTTTGCCGACACCCGAGAGAAATAGCAACTGAAAACAACGTTGTGTTTAGAAATAATAGCAGAAGCGCTCGTTGATACATCAGTGGTTCAGGACCTCTATACACGTAGGGATACGCTCCAGTCTACAGTCTACGAATCGCGAAATACACACATCACTCTATTCCAAACGAATTGATCGCAACGTCTGCAAGGTTTGTGTCTCATGAAATTAGCAGCGAAGTTGGTAAATGTGAATATTTTGCCGTGATGGTAGATGAAACCAAAGATATTAAAAAAAACCGAACAAATTTCGGTGGTTGTGCGTTATTGCTCAAAAATCGTTTTATACAGCTGCAGAAATTCGCTGTTTTTTTATGTTAAGGATAGGATATTAAGTGAATTAGGTATTTATAAGTGTGTTGCGCTAACATACGATGGAGCAAGTGTGATGAGTAGTCGTTTGGACGTGGTGCAAGCTTTATTTAAAAAAAAAAGTTTATAAAACACAGCAAAAAAATATTCCTTTTCAATTTATATTTGTTCTATAACATACTGTTTAAGATTCATGGGGTAAGTGATTTTCTACAAGATAAAAATACTAAAATCATGTATGCAGTATTTTTAGTTAGTAGCCTTAACGAACAATTTATCGACGCAAACAACGCCGATAATTTAGTTTTGGAGGTCTACACTGAGGGCGAATCAGTTTCTACTGAAAATTTGTTTAATGACAGATTAAGCAGCTTAGTTGCTGCGTATGTGTTTTAAGAAAATGATTGCACGTTACCAACATGTGAAAGTAGCACAGGAGCAAGCAGGAAAAGAATACAACGGATGTTGCTTGAGTATATTGTTACACGTCCAAACCGCACTAGGCTTCGTGCAGACTACCGAAGTAAGCGGGTTGCCAAGCCAGCTACATTGGAAATGGGAGGGGTCGATATAATGAATAAAATGATTGAAAGGTA
The DNA here is from genome assembly GCA_036346205.1 of Vesta saturnalis. Taxonomy (NCBI): domain Eukaryota; kingdom Metazoa; phylum Arthropoda; class Insecta; order Coleoptera; family Lampyridae; genus Vesta; species Vesta saturnalis. Next base: position 114,688 of record JARFJB010002256.1, on the reverse strand, counting down.
GTTTCAAACATCTTACACCTACCTTAAATCTACAACTCACAATGCTCAGTCATTTTTCTAAAATAAATAGTCCTAGGTGTGATGTTAAATTAACCCTATCTGACTGTGGAAGACAGGATTCTAGCTACTCAATAAAACCATTCCCAACTCAAATTCAATCACACTCCAAAGGAAATTTATCGAAAAGCTTAATAACATTTTGAACTACACGGGTCGTCGTAGACTTATTGCTCACACCCTGTATATATAAAAAATCCAAGTTATAAAACAATAATTCAACGCTTTTTAGGTATCCCTCGTACACTTATAAATTTGTATTTCTAACTGTTACAAAACCAATAACCAATTTACAAAAATAAAAAGTCAGTTTAAGAGTTTTTGTATCAACGAAACATTCGTTTGTTGCTGAAAAAGTGAATACGTAATGATCAGTGCTTTTATCATATATAACATCTATACATTTCCTGAATACTTTATATTTAAAATAATCGTATTTAAACATCTGTCAATTTGAATGAACTGTAATAATTTAAATCTGGAGTTTCTACTTAATAAAATATTCTGTTATCAGTGTTTTGTACTTCATTGACTGTAAAATAGCTGAAAATAGTTAAATTTTCCAATCTACCTGGCTCATTACGCAATTTCAGATCGATCCTTAAGCTCAAAAATATTCAAAGGTCACTTCAATTACCGATAGATGAAAACCGTTATGCAATTTTGCCTAGGTTAATGCTAAAATTTTATCTCAGCTGACACAAATAAACAACAAAAGTAAATTAAAAAATGGATATATATTGACCAATTTGCAAATGTAAATATGCACAAACACGTGGCTTCAAAAAGCACAACAAAAACCAATTCTTATAGATTAAAAGTTCCCCCAAAATTTTACATACTAACACATTGCAATAGATCAAGTTCGATTATCCTTTTACTTATAATAGAAAATTATTAACTCGACAAGCAAAAATGAACTTAAAAGGTAATCGTACTTTTATCTTTTAAACAACAACCAAAGCTATTTCTTACAAATTACGTTAGCTAATCTTCTGTCCGTGATATAGTGAAGTCCATATGGTCTGCTTCCAATAATTCTTTTTAAATTTGCACCCGCACTGTCAAGACGGCCGTACTGACTGAATAATCCGCCCGCTAAACTCACAAACGCAAATGTCTGTCGTTCACACGCGTGTATCACATAGGTTTTTGCTTTAAGGTTTGCCCTTCAACGTAAACGTTTAACTAAATTAACAAACCTCTAATTTTGTTACTTAAAGGGTTACTTCAGGTATGTGTAGTGCAGAACTGAATTTTTACAAACAAAATCCAACACTGACCATTTTAAGGTCCCTTAAAAAAAAAGTCGCACGATATACCTTTACTTAAGTTCTAACCGAACGGTTCGCCCCTACAACCTTATTAAACTCACCCTGTTATACCTTCTGCCCCCATATTACCAATATCTTCGTGCTAATATCAAAATTTACCTATCACAATCGTGTATTTCGAGTGTCGCTTTTCATAGTCGAAATTTGAAACGGACCCACCGCTATACAAATTAAGAAAAACGTAGCCACCTTAATTTAAATTCACTCACAACTCTCCGAAAAAAAAAATACTAATTGTAATACTATTAATTCTGTACATTATCTAGAGCATAACTTTGTAACCTCTCATGTGGGCGATCTCTATTTCCACACATTTAACTCCAGCACATTCCAATAAACTTATTTCCCAATTTTTTTACTATTGCGCCATATTAAAAAATTTCTACATACAAAAATATGCATAAATATCCCTCTTTGTATGTTAATAAAACTTCAGTGTCCTAAACTCACTCACTCATATGTCTACAACCATTTATTTAAACCGAATTCTTTTATACACAACAGCAAAAACCAGTGGCAAATTGGTAGTTTCTGACCAGTGCCGTCTTAGTAACAATTTTCCCAAAACACTATTTTTTCACCCAAATTTAATGCTTTCAACACAAAAATCTTTATACAACTTTCAAATATTCTTTATGTGACACACAATGTTCCATTAAACTCCAGTGGCATATAATTTACACCAACTTACATTCTACGTACACAAAAATATTTTTTCGTACACTCACTTCATTTATACTCGAAATACGTTTCATACATTATCAAAATACTGCATATATATGATGCGCCAAAATAACCTTACATTATTTACATCTCTGACAATTTACTGAGCCATGAATGTATGTTTTTTTAATAGTTGATTATTTTTATTACTTAAATTAGACAATGTTTCACAAAAAAATATTCTATTTTTTGTTCATCAAAGAGGTGGTTGTTAGAAAATTTATGATAGTAAAGTGCTGTGTGCGTTTCTGGAATAAATTTAGGCTCTCCTTGGTTTAAAACACAACATCGGAATGTTAATAGTAGCGAGTAATATTTCTATAATCCAAAGTGCCTTACACTTTTACTGTCTTGGTTGCGAAGCTATTAGTAAGGTACTGTTTTCGTGAAAAAAGTGGATGCCAAGTTTTTGAACGAATTCACTCGTTTTCGGAATTTCTAAGATCATTTAAACTATCTTCAGTTTTATATCTGAGCACGTGGTGGCTGAGCACGTGCGTGCGCACATGCATGCCTGATTGGGTGTGTGTATGCGTGTGTGCATGGGTACATGCATGTCTGATTGGCTGTGTGAGTGTGTGAGAGTGTGAGTGTGAGTGTGTGAGTGTGTGAGTGTGTGAGTGTGTGAGTGTGTGAGTGTGTGAGTGTGTGAGTGTGTGAGTGTGCAGTGTGCGAGTGTGTGAGTGTGTGAGTGTGTCAGTGTGAGTGAGTGAGTGAGTGAGTGTGAGTGTGTGAGTGTGTGAGTGTGTGAGTGTGTGAGTGTGTGAGTGTGTGAGTGTGTGAGTGTGTAGTGTGTGAGTGTGTGAGTGTGTGAGTGTGTGGTGTGAGGTGTGTGAGTGTGAGTGTGTGAGTGTGTGAGTGTGTGAGTGTGTGAGTGTGAGTGTGTGAGTGTGTGAGGTGTGTGAGTGTGTGCTTGTGTGAGTGTGTGAATGTGTGAGTGTGTGAGTGTGAGTGTGTAGTGTGCGGTGTGTGAGTGTGTGAGTGTGTGTGTGAGTGTGTGAGTGTGTGAGTGTGTGAGTGTGTGAGTGTGTGAGTGTGTGAGTGTGTGAGTGTGTGAGTGTGTGAGTGTGTGGTGTGAGTGTGTGAGTGTGTGAGTGTGTGAGTGTGTGAGTGTGTGAGTGTGTGAGTGTGTGTGTGTGAGTGTGTGAGTGTGAGTGTGTGAGTGTGTGAGTGTGTGAGTGTGTGAGTGTGTGAGTGTGTGTGTGTGTGTGCGCGTGTGGGCGAGCGTACATGCATGTCTGATTGGGTGTGTGTGTATTTTGGTGTGTGTGTGTATGTATGTGTGATGTGAGGTTATTTTGACGCACTGTGTATATGCAGTATTTTAATAACGTATGGAACGTTTTCAGAATGTAAATGAAGTGAGTTTGCGCGAGAAAGGTTTTTTTTGTGTATGTAGAATATAAAGTTGGTGTAAATGATACACCACTGCAGTTTAATGAAGCATTAGTTATCGCATGAAAGAATAATTGAATTTTGTAGAAAGATTTTTATGTTGGAAGCATTATATTTGGTTGGAGAAATAATGTTTTGGGACAATTTTTAACTGGGACGACACTGATAAGACTATTAGTTTTGCTACTGTGTATAAAAGAACTTGGAATAGAGAAATGGTTTTAGACTTAAGAATAAGTGAGTTTATGATATAATGATATTGTATTGACGTGCAGTAAGAGATATGTATGCATATTTCTGTTTGTAGACATTGTGTAATATTGCGGAGAATTTAATGCTTGTTCAAGAATGAATTTGTGAGAATGTGATGGAGTTGCCTAAATTGTGCCGAAATAGAGCTCTCCCACATGTAAAATTTTCACAGAAAGTTGAGTTATGGTCTGGATAATGTACAGAGTGAATATAATTGGAATTAATGGTTTTTTCAAAGTTGTGAGTTTGTTTGTAAGTAAATTCAAGATGGCTACGTTCATTTCTCATTGTTTGCGTCTTGTTCCAGTTTCAGAACTCCGACGCGGCAAGGAAACGCATTAGATCTCGTTCGTGATAGGTGAATTTTGATGTTGACGCGAATATATTGCGACATTTTGGTAATACGGCGGGCAGAAGGTATAAAAGACCTCAATTGAAGGGATATTGAGTTCAGATAGTTCGGCCAGAGCTTAAGTAAGGGAGATCGCGCGCGCGGTGTTCTTGAAGGAACCTTAGAATTGTCAGTGTTGGATTTGTTGTTTATGAAAAGTTCAGTTCAGCAGCACATATATAAGCGGCTGCAATAACCCAAAAGGGATAAATCATATAGACATTCATTAGTAAATAGTTTAATTGTGAGTTGAAGAAAAGAATAGTGATTTTCTTCAAGAAATTTAAAATGTGCGATAACAGATTTAAAAGTAACGCAGCAAATCTTTTGTTGACAGTGTTCAGTAGTAGAGCGTGCGACGATAATAATAAAAAGAAATCCTGAAGTAACCCTTTAAGTAACCAAACTAAAAGTTTGTAAATTTAGATAAGACATTGAGATCATCAATGGCATTGAATAAAGTACATGTGTACAATCGTTAGTAAAACAAAGTCGATTGTATAAAGTCAACTAATAATTTTCATATTTATGTGGAAACAGTTGTGAAGGGAAAGTCTTAAGGTAAAGTACAGAGCCCATGTGAAATGCACGAGTGAGCATCAGACAACTGTGCTCGCGAGAGTACGGCCTGAGTTGACGATACAACCGTCTACTGTGTTTTGTGCAAGTGTGTTTGCAAATTTGAAAAGGATTACTGAAATCAGACCATATGGACTATCACGGATAACGGATTGATTAACATAAATTGTAAGAACTAGTTTTAGGTTTTGTTTAACAGATGCAAGTACGATTATCTTTTAGGTTCATTTTTGCTTGTTGGGTTAATAATTGTTCATTGTAAGTAAAAGGGATAATCGAACTTTATCTATTTTAATGTGTTTAGTATTATTTAATTTACTTTTGTTGCTTATTTGTGTCAGCAGAGACAAAATTTTAGCATTAACCTGTGTAAATTTATCTAACGGGTTACTTCTGCTAATCATTGAATCGTTGAAGATTTTGATCTTAATGGTCGATTTGAAATTTCGTAGTGAGCAAGATCTATTACATAACTTTATATTGACTATTTTCGATTCTTTTACAGTCAGTAGAATACCGAGAGAATATTTTTACTAAGTATAAGTTACAGAGTTGAAGTATTCAAATTTAAACCTATTGATAAAAGCACTGATCGTCCTATTTAAAATTTTTCAACTACAAACGAATATTTTGGTGATTTAAAAATTATTAAACCAATTTTTTTTTTATTTTGATTCTTTTCTAAATGGGGTATTGTTTATTTAATTCAGTGTTATAACAGTTAGAAATATAAGTTTATAGATATACGAGGGATACTTAAAAATTATTCAAATTAACGTTTTTGACTTGGAATTTTCATATGTACAGGGTGTATTCAATAAGTTTACGACTACCCGTGTAATAAAACATTTTCTTAAGTTTTTGGATCAATTTCTTTTGAAGTGTGATTGATTTTGAGTGGTGAGGCTGCAATTATGTCTTCAACAAGGCAATAGGACTAACACCCTTTAAGATTATGGTGGCGCCTACAGACAATTTTTCATAGACTGAGCATTGTGAGTTGTAGATTTATGGTAAGTGTAAGGTGTTTGAAACTACCTTTCGATCATTTTACTTCTTATATCGACCCATTTCCACTGTAGCTGGTATGGCAACCCGCTTACTTCAGTAAGCCTGCACGTCGCCTAGTGTGGTTTGTACGTGTAATCATTCTTAAAAGCTGTTATATTGTTAGAAAAAGTGTGAAACCTTTTTTTAGATTTGATTCAATGCTAGATAAGTTATCTTAACGAATAAGTAATTAACAGCATCCCTAAAGCACTTTATGTGAATAACTGGAATACGGTTCGTTGAAAATAATAGAATTATTTTTGAAACCACGTAACCCATCTATCTATATGTGTATGGTGGTCAATAACTCGGTATTCACTTGGTTGCAATCCCTTGTAGCAGTCATAGCATAAATTCATATGACCAGCAAGATGGTAACGAGTATGAAGGGCGAATGTGTGTGAATAATATCCCAAATTACCCACGAATGCATGATGGTGGAAGTAGCGAATTCGTTTATCCAGGTTGGCAAACCATTCAGTATTCCACTGCACACCTTCATATGTATTTTTTAGCGCTTCTAATGTAGTAGAAGGCAGTAGTCCTTTTTTTTCAAATTGCACTCAGTTTGGTATTAGTTCACATGTTCGCCACGCTCTTAGACCAAGAAGTGATAATGGTTGGTAGCACACCCTAGCATCCCAATGATTTTGTACGGGACATACATACACTGTTAGAAATAACACGATACTGTATGTGTAGTTACCCCTACTTTTAAAGGAAGTAATGGCCTTGTAAAGACATGTTTAGGTTACATCGCTAAATAACATGATCTTGAAAATGTGTAACATTATTGGCCTTGAAAATGTGAAACATCGGAAAGAAGGGACGCAAAGGTAGGGGTTCACCTTGAGATTGTAAGACGTTGAGATTGTGGTGCGGGGAAGGCCACGGGGACAACCTTCACAGTTATTGGCATGAACCGTCAATTGAGCAAAGCTTTGAAAGAAAACCTTGAAAAGGTGGGGCTGCGTAAATAGCTTGCAATGTGGCTATCGAGGTCTCGTTGGTAACCTTGACGGTAGAAATAGAGGGGAAGGTAGGATATAAATGCAGACGGAGTACACGTGGAACCAGTACCTTATATAATGGAGAACATACTACGTCAAGCAGCAGAAAAGGCGAATATTAGTGGATGTCGTGATATGCTAATTAACAATGTGCAGTATTGTTTAAATAAAAGTAAATCGAAATATGTTAGTGTTGGTCTGTCACCCCAGTTCAATTTTGAACCAGTCGTGAAACTTGGTAGATCTAAGAGTAATGGAGTGGTGTTTGATAAGCAGGGATGGCACATACTTATGGACGATCAATGGATAATTATAAATTATTTCTACACACCTGGCGAGTCATGGCTACCTACAAAGGTGGGCTCGAAAACTATATCATATGAAACTATTAACAAGAAGAAAATTATACGCATCCCAGATTGTGAAGAATCAGAAATATATTTAGGATGGGAGTCTATAGAACAGTTATGGAGACTTCTTAAGACAGTCAATTACCGATACGATATAGTACCTACTATCGTATTTCTTGCGTTATATAATAAACGAGTACATGAGACTGTGGAAATGCCTGATGTTGACATACACAGGTTAATAGTTCCATTGCAAGATATATTTGACCTCAATGTATGTGTTATGGAAATTGTAGAACTTCCCAAGGAGAAAATGGATATTGACGTAGAAGTTGCGAAATTTGTCAAGTAATAAGTGAGGGTAACGAACATATAGAGAATAGGGGGTACAATAAATGCCTTAGTCAATATGTGGATGTGTCATAGTGCGCAGTCGTAGCCTAAAGCTGTAGATTGTGTTAGTGCAATGCAAAGACTAATATGCCAATTCCAATCACTAGAATTTAATGCTGAACATGAAAAAGTGTATGGACGGGGCACGTTTAGTGATGACAATTTAGATAATCTAGTTTATAAGTATGGTAGTGAAATACGTCTGTGTGAGAAATACTTGAAATCGCATGAAGATGGTGTAGACTGAATTTGTTGTATTAAGCGATTAATAGAAGACCTTAGAGAATTATCTTTGAAACAATTTGTACATGAAATAGAATGTCATTTACCGAATTGAATTTCAACAGATGACAACACAAGTGAAGGAGGTGCGCATTAATGTGCTCAAAAACGTAGTTCACGATATAGTGGAGTGGGAGCAGTTAGCTAGAGACTCTGCACGCTTTATGAAAAGAATAGAAGAGTGTAGTAAACTAATTTCAGAAGTCCTGGAAAATCAACATCATGATTACGTTTATTATAAGTTTTGTTAAGAACGAATAAGTTCAAAGTTAGATATGTAATTAAAAATTATTATTAATTTTATTAAATATATAAATAAACAGTCTACCTCGAGTAGGATTTGAACCTACGACCTGTACTTTGCTAGAGTACCGCGCTAACCAACTGCGCTACCGAGATTCAAGCCCCAATCAATGTAAATTTTGTCTTTATGTATGTAGAATTCTAAACATAATGAGATTACAATCAAATTACTTATATTAATGGAATGTGAGCCTGCAACATCGCAATTATATTAGTCAAGTTGCTTTGGTATGTGTGTCCCTTGCGATATTGCAGGTTCGCATTCCATTAATACCGCGATCGGTACCTTCAAATATTGAGGTATTTACATTTTTGTAGTAACAAAGAAGTACCAAATGGTCGTTTGTATAAAATAGAAGGCATATTGAATATGATACAAAACAACTTTCAGCGTCAGTTTTATCCATTTGAAAACCTTGTCATCGATGAAAGCATGGCTTTGTTCAAAGGCCGATTAATTTTTAAGCGATTTATAAAAACTAAAAGACACCGCTTTGGCATCAAACTATATGTATTGTGCGACTGTGAAACTGGCTATGTTTTGAATTATGTGATTTACGTTGGAAAAGATGACAAAGGAAAAGCAAATAGAGATGTTGGTTTAGGTGTATCGGGTGCAGTGGTTATCAAACTTTGAAGCCTTTCCTAAACCAGGGTCATTCATTTTATAGTGATAATTTTTACACTAGTCCGACTTTATGTACGTACCCTTTTGAACATAAAACTAATTCTTGTGGAACAGTACGTCCAAACAGAAAACATATGCTCCCACTTGACAAAAAACTGAAAATGGGAGAAACCACTTGGAAAAATAGCGAACATATCTGGCCTTACAATAGAAGGATCGTCGAGATGTCATAATGCTTACTACTTTACATGAGAATAAATTGATTACTCCCCCCAAAATAGACAGAGTTACCCAAAAAAGTAAAGAGAAACCGTTCTGTGTGCTTTCTTATAATCAACAAATGGGAGCCATCGACAGATCTGACATGATGATCAGTAGTGTGGATTGTACTCGAAAAACTATAAAGTGGTACAAAAAGTTATTTTTTTCCTACACTGGATATATGTATGCTGAATGCTCATGCTTTGTATAAGACTCAAAACCCAGTCAATGTTTTATTTCCCAAATTTCAGTTGGACGTCGTCCGCCAGCTCCTTCAAATGTATTTTCTATTGCTTTGTTGAGTTAAAGTGCACAAACTCGTCAGTCGTAAAAATAAAATTTTACAGGAGACACAAAAAAGTTTTCAATTTTTGTAGCATGAAAGAGAACTTAATTGTTTTCTATAGTTACTTGTGGTTTTTGGTTTTCCAAAGCACCAAGTACCGACAGAAAATAATTAAGTTGTTGGTAATAATACACATGACAATTAAAAAGTATTTGTGTCTCCCGTAAACTTTTATTTTTACGACTTACCGAGGTTTTGCGGTATATTAGAATATTTTTGTGTTTTGAGATATCCATCACGGTATAGCTCTAAACCAATTCCAGATTTTATTGGTCAAGTCAGATTTTCATTGTGACGAATATGTTCGTCAGTAGTCTGTCCGCCACTGTAAATACTGCTGTCTGCGTGGTACTAAATAGTCAAAGAGGTTGCCGTCCTGAAAGGGTTAAGAGTGTGGTTTAAACGTTCAACTATGCTACTCTTCAAGTTGGAATAACTACTGTAATGATTAATTTTAATTTTTTTCATTACTTTTTTTAATTCTGCATTATAAAGCTCTGTTCCCATGACAGTTTGCAAACCAGACAAAAGTTTATTCATTACATCTGCGACTAGTCTAGCATTCTTGCGTTTAATGGGATAAGCCAAGACATGTTTAGAAAATGCATTTATTACTACTATAATGTTTCGATATCCTTTATTTACCCGAGGATAAGATATCATTTCTGGTAAATCAGCTTGAAACAGATCATGTAAACCTTTAAGTACCACAAAACGCCGAGTAAAATTTCTTCTTTCTGGTTTGTGCAGTTCTTCTACAGCATCAGCTTTACTCATTTTATCGCTTTGGATTGTACTACGAGCTCTACCTGGAACATCGCCGCAGTTGTAAACTGTACAAACTCTGGTATAGTCACCTTAATTGCGGCATTGCTAGTTATATGGTGACCAATTACTTCGCTAGCAAACGCAAACTCTATGTTAAGCTCGAGACCTGGATGACTCCACTACTAATTCTCTTTTTAATGACTATTCTTGAGAAAGAAATGAGATTTTCACAAAGATCACCAGAATGATGAACAATATATTTACCAAATTTATATACTGTCATTTGATGAATAAGGTGTCCACCAAATTTATCTATTGGCATCAGTGTTGGATATGTAGTAGTATCCATAGTGATCTCGTTGTAACAATGAAATGAATATGGTAATACGTTTATAACAAGAGAGCATACTTATTGCTTTCGCTTTACGTAATTCGTCAATTATATATATTATTTCGTTGTGATTGCTAGTATTTCCTGCCGACATTGAACCTATTAATTCCTTCAGCCAATCCACTAATTTATTCGTGTCATTCCAAGGTACAAACTCAATCGCTTTGTTATTATATCGTAATAGTTGCATTCCACCCTCTCTTTTGGAGTTGTGCGAGATCTTGTGGCCTGAGGCGCAATAGCTAATGTAGCGGAACGTTTTCGAGGTTGAAGTAATGGTTTAATAATCTCAATGTATTTCCTACTATTAGTTCCTTGAATTTGGTCATCTGGGTTATAATTACGTTGAGCAGAATTTGTGCGGCGCAAAATGTCATTGTATTGCTGTAGATCACTCTTTTTGTATCCCGTAGGAACTTTTTTAAATAGTAGCTGATATAATCACGGAGTTGCATCATAATCTAAGGATGATCCATCAGGAAAAACGATACGAATATTCTCTCCAACAAAGTCTACTTCGGCATCACCAATAAAAAATTTATCTTTTTCGGGAAGAAGGTTTACGCCATAAGTCGTATCATACTCGTCTTCGGGATCTCTAAATATACCTTCCACATAATATTTCGCTAATCCTCCACACTGATTAAGGTACTTTTCAAAGGCTGGTTGAGATCCAGCAGCTAATAGTTCTGATTTCAATTGTTGTAAAGTAGGAATTTCCCCCTCGTTGACATGTGTGGTATCAGCACTTTCCTTTAAAACTTGTAGAATGGCGTCAGGAACAAGAATACCTGGAGTCTTCCGTGATCCAGGTGTTTTAGGCGCATGGTGTAAAAAAACTTCATTTTCATGTGCAATATGCTCATTTTTCCGAAATCTGACATAAGGGGTTCAGCCTTGACAAGAGAACCATCTTGTTTAGTAATCAATTGTTTCAATGGCTGCTTTAAAGTGTGCCTCTATTGCACGCTCTGTAAGTGAAGTGTCTTCTTTTAAACTAGCATACTTTTGTTGCACACTCCTGCGAGCACGCATAATGTCTTGTACTAAGCGCTCCTCCATCATTTTCGCCATGTGTGCATTACTAGTACAGTATTTATAGTGCAATGTAACAGTCAAATCCCTTACGGAAACGACCTGCATTAACATCACTTTCTTTATCAATCACAAGAAATCCAAATTTGTCACGCCAGCAACAGAAACACAAGTCTTCAAACCTATCAAATGAATATCTACATTAACGTGATGATCATACACATGCGTAAGGTTGGTGGTATATTGTTAAAACAGAACTGGTAAATTCGCATTATCAAGTATAATCTGTTTTGGAATATAAGTATACGTTTGGCACACATAGAAACAATCATTGTTTTGGTGTCTGCCAAAACAGACCTGATCTCTTATTTCATTCTGTTTATGGCACGCTACATCATCAAAAATTATTATTTAATTTTTAAGTGTATCACTAGGCGATATAATGTCACTGTTCTCTGTATTCGAAATACCCGATATTTCTTAAAGGTGTCAGTAAATCTAATAGATAATGGTATTTGGTCTGATATAAAGATTTACTGTATACATTGAGATTTTAAAAACGTAAACCATTTTGATGTTCTAATAAGGTAATCATAACATTTGTTTTTCCGCAGCCTGATGGACCAACGATTACACCTCGTTTACAACCCCCTTATAGTAAACCACTGTGTTTCGAGTATTGGTCCTTGTTAAAAGTTTTATAGGTAATTCTGTATCTCATGGAATGAAACGGATGACATCCGTTGTATATATACACACACACACACACACACACACACACACTCACACACACACACACACACACTCACTCACTCACTCACACCACCACCACACGCACACCACACCACCACACACACGCACACGCACACGCACAGCACGCACACGCACACGCACACGCACACGCACACGCACGCACGCCACGCGCACCGCACCGCACGCACACGCACACGCACACGCACACGCACACGCACACGCACACGCACACGCACACGCACACGCACACGCACACGCACACGCACACGCACACGCACACGCACACGCACACGCACACGCACACGCACGCACACGCACACGCGGACGCACACGCGACGCAACGCACACGCAGCACGCACACGCACACGCACACGCACACGCACACGCACAGCACACGCACACGCACGCACACGCACGCACACGCACACGCACCACACGCACACGCACGCACACGCACACGCACACGCACGCACACAGCACACGCACACGCACGCGACGCACACGCACACGCGGACGCACGCGACGCACAGCACGACGCGGACACGACACAGACACAGACACAGACACAGACACAGACACAGACACAGACACAGACACAGACACAGACACATACACAGACACAGACACAGACACAGACACAGACACAGACACAGACACAGACACAGACACAGACACAGACACACACACACACACACACACACACACAATATATATATATATATATATATATATATATATATATATATATATATATATATATATATATATATATATATTATTTTCAGTCAGCCTGGTATGAAGTGTAGTTCTCGGTGTAATAGCAATAAAGAAGGTTCTGGACTAATTAACACCTTAATAAATAAATTACCCGTGGAGTTACATATACCTAGGTACATATATTATTTCCCGGGTACCCGTTTACGAGAACGAGTGGATCGCGGACAGAGGCATTAACGAATTGGACGAAGCGTGTAAAGAATACGATATTGCATACTCCCAGTCAAGCGATCTAAGGCATCGCCACATAGCGGATGAGATTGCAACAAAAAGCTTGGAATAGATTTAGTTTGTCAAACTCCGTCTTTGGAGAAAGTATAGCTGCATTAACCATAGTCGGTATAATGAAAGGAAAAGGAAACCAATTTCGTTCAAGAAAGGAGTCCCTTTATCGCGACGTCGTGTAGGTGGTAAACATCAATCATTTTTAAAATGCACGGTACAACAAGGGTTAAACGTTTTAAAGCACAAAAAAATCTTGACACCCAAGAGCAGAATATTACCAATACCGAAACGTGGGGGAATCATACGCGATTACTGACGCAAAAACCGCGTCAAAAACGTTAGAAGAAACCAAATGACACAATCGAGCAATGGAAGCAGCTACCTTAGGAAAAAGTTTATATATAAAGCCATATAAGCAAGGTTTAGGCTTATACCTACAATCGTATTTAGAAAACTCCCACTGAAGTTACGAATTAACGCCTGAAGCAACGTTAAGCTATCAAACTTTGTTGAGAAATCCAAAATCTCCTACTTTAGAGGCATATATATATATATATATATATATATATATATATATATATATATATATATATATATATAGCGAGATAAATTAAATGGACACATTACACATTTGGCAGCATAGGGCATATTAAACCACCCTTAGAATTAATTCACTATTTCAAAAGTGATGGTAGCGGAAACACGATAACTTTACCTAGGTTCATAATTTCAATACACACAGTTGCGGTCATTTAGTCTTAAGATTTCTGTATGACGGCTAGTCTTGCTTCTCAGTAGTCGTTGCTTGATCGTAATGTCGTACACATTTACATTTACCGGTACAAGCTGTATCTTGCAAGTCAACTTTAACCCACCGATTTATCTTGATGATGAGTCGGAATATGTAATGGGGTTGACTAGTTTTGATTACTACTAATACTATAGAAAATGTTACTTCCAAGAACAACCAACTCATACTACTACGAGATCTTGAAACAATGATGAAATCACACATCAGAAAGTTATGTTTACGTAGAGGGAAGGTTGTTGAGGGAGGACGGTGCTGTCTCTACATCGGACGGTTTGTTAATAATGACATTTCGTTTTTATTCAGTGAAATAAGATACGAAATGAATAGAATAGTGGTAGATTTCGTAACTAAGGTTGTATTAATATCTGCATTGTAAGGACAGGTACCATTAACACCCAACGACCTCGCTCGTCATGAAAATGCGAGTAGGTTTCCCACCTCAAATAGCACACTAACAAATGCGTTAGTGTATTTTAATGTTTGTGTACCTTTGCGAATGCTACTCGGCTTTGCGGAGGATTAAAGTAGAGTAAAGTGATATTGAGCATCAGACAAGAATTGGTTTTAAATCACAGTAACATTGATACCGACGCAGTAATTTCAACTGTTGCAGATGAAGCATTAAAAGTTAACATTGATAAAATACATTGGAAAGTTCCGCACATCATTCCAATATTAGCGGAAGTATTGGCGTTAAATAAGTACACTGAAAAAAATGCAAATACTCCAGTAGCATTTAGAAGTTGGGAATCACACATATATCCAGCCGTTTCAACAACAGGTAAAAATACACAGGCAATGAAAACATCAACTAGTACAGATACACCTAGATACATTATTATAGGATTTCAAACGGGGCGATAAAATCATGTTTCTCTAGATATGAGCAGATTCGATAAATGTGCACTAAAGAATATTAGGGCATTCCTTAACACGGGCCGTTATCCGTATGACAATTTAAACGTTAATTATGATAACAATTGCATTAAACATACCCGTGAATACGACAGCATACTGCGATCGATTAGTTACCTATAACGCGTTAACCAAAGCAGTATGATCGCTGTAATACGATGCCCGTCATGGTCGACGTGGAAGGGTTTAATATTTCAAAAGCTTTTATATCGAAAGAACTCGAAATTTTTGGTGGAACCCAAGTCGCCCACTACACCTTTAAATCAGCGTGTCCACGGCGTACGTTAGATGCGGAGAGTCGCCGTCAAGCTACTTGGTTAATGCATAATCAACACTGTATCAAATCAGAAGAGGAGCATATACCACCATACGAATTTCGAAGAATTCTCAGTCGCTTGATTCAAACAACAGGTTCATTATGGAGGTAATATATACACATATCAACGTTTTCCAATTCTGGAATTCGCCCATGCCCCCACGCCAATGTTGAACGCGTGTCAAGTAATCGATATCGTTTGTCATCCTGTGACCTATTCTGTTTAATATTTCAGTATATATATATATATATATATATATATATATATATATATATATATATATATATATATATATATATATATATATATATATATATATATATATATATATATATATATATATATATACCGGTGGTCGTAAAGTAAGGAATAAATTCAATATCTCGTAAAGCACAATTTTTTCAAAAATCGCTCGGACCCGTCGATTTTATATTTTTCAGGGCATATTTTGCGAAAAAAAATTATACAGGGTGTCTCAAAAAGATTTGCTAAAAATATTTTTTCAAATTGCAACCCAATTTTTTATTGCATTTTGGATTTCCTTACAATTCTAAACATTTTTCATGCAGCATGTGCTATACCTAAGTCCAAGCGTTTTGGAGTTATTCGCATTCAAAATTTAAAAATTGAAAAAAGGTCATGAAGAAAACGAAAAATAAAATAATTTTTATAACGTTTTATTATATCGAAAACAAAGATTAGTAAACTTAAAAATAATTTTTTTCAGCAAATGTTCGAAATGTCCTCCGTTAGTCAACTGACAATAGCCTAATCGATCTACAAATTCCTGTGCACATTTCGAACCATTTCGGGCGTTATTCGACGTATTTCTTGACGGATGCGTTGTTTTAAATTGCCGGTTGGCTTTTAAATACCTTGCTTTTAAGGTATCCCCATAAAAAAAAGTCTAGTGGTATTAGATCGGGTGATCTTGGTGGCCACGCAATAACACCGCTCCTTCCAATACACCTGTTTGGGAAAGTGTCGTGCAAATAAGTTCGAACTACCACAGCAAAATGGGGGAGCACCATCTTGTTGGAACCAGACGTTATGGTGTGGCAAATCCGGATGTTCTATCTCGTTTTCTTCATGACCTTTTTTCAATTTTTAAATTTTGAATGCGAATAACTCCAAAACGCTTGGACTTAGGTATAGCATGCTGCATGACAAATGTTTAGAATTGTAAGCAATCCAAAAATGCAATAAAAATTTAATACTTAACTTAATATTAGTAAATGTAAATTGTATCGTTTTCTAAAGCGCAATCTATACATTTTGTATATGAAATTAATTCTATGACAGTCGACCGTTGTGCAGGTATGAAAGACCTGGGTGTACATTTTGATATCAATTATCTTTTAATCAGCACATGATGGACATCGTTTCATCAGCCAACAAATTATTAGGGTTCGTAATACGCCAATCTAAACAATTTACAGTATCCGTACGATTAAGATATTGTTTATGCCTTGTGAGGTCTAGCTTGAATATTGTGCATTAGTGTGGTCACCTCGTTATGGCTGCTACAAAGCTTTAATTGAGAATATTCAACCAAATTCCTGAAGTATTTGTGCTTTAAGATGTGTAATGCTTATCCTGAAAGGTTGTTCAAATACAATGTTGCTTAACACCTTTGATATGCAGTCTTTAGAGACTAGAAGGAATATCATAACTTTGTCATTTTATACAAATGATACATAATTATATTGATTGTGCTTCTATTCTTGCCAACATTTGTTTTCATATTCCTAGGTTAGAAACAAGACAAAGATGTACATTTCATGTCTTTGCCAAATCTAATTTACTTTTAAAGTCACCAGTGGTTAAAATGTGTCAATTGTACAATGAGATATGTTCTAATTGTGACATATATTGCTCTCCATTAACTTCTATAATTGACTGTTATGTTAACTACAGTAATAGGGCTTAAAGGTGTTCAAGGAACTGTCCTATTGTCAACTATGTGTCCTTCTTGTAAATCATTTTGTTTTAGTGTTTACAGTCACTTAACTCTGTGGGCATTATTGTTATTATTGTTATCATTATAATTATTATATATTATTATTATTATCATTGGTAGTACACATAATTAGTTACTACTCACGTTGATGGGTTGAGTATATATTTATATATTTTTGTTTGCTCTGTAATTGGCTTTTGCTGTTGGGCAATAAAGGTTTATTATATATATTATTAGGTTGCAATTGGAAAAAAAAATTTTAGCAAATCTTTTTGAGACACCCTGTATAAAATTTTTTTTTCAAAGTATGCCCGGAAAAAATATAAAATCGACTGGTCCGAGCGATTTTTGAATAAAATTGTTCTTTACGAGATATTGAATTTATTCCTTACATTATATATATATATATATATATATATATATATATATATATATATATATATATATAATGTAAAGTTGATCTAAACTCTAACATTTTACACATTACTGTTTTATCATACGTTTCTGAAACAGCTTTGTAGTCTACCTCCATAAGCACTTTTTGAATAACGATTTTCTTAACGCCTTTCACTTTCTTAACCACTTGATCATCAGCAAGCTTTAGACAATATGATTTTGATGCTGCTCCATGAAAATGTTGAATATCTTTCCCTGCATATTCATCTCTCATTCTTCCAACGACAGATGTATTCGTCGTAATACCATGCAGACCGCTTTGATAGTTGGATGTGTCATATTCCTCAACATTGTTCTGCATATGCGCATACACATAATCAGTTGTTATCTCGAAAATTAAAGAATCTGTATCTGTATAGAGCAACGTTAGATTGTTACTATAATGACTGCCCAGATATCGTAAAAAAATCGATACATTATAATTTTGGAAAGATCTAAAATACTAAATCCGACATATAGGGTTTGTCATAAGTAACGACCTGTTTCGACAATTACACTGCAAATAATTTGTCAGTGAATTGAATAAAATTTTTTAATTACGGTTTTGCGACGTACCGTGCTGGACTGAAACGACGAGCGTTATTTTCCCAATGCGTTAATAACTTTATTACCCTTCTTTTGTCAACATTCTCCATAGTTTTACCAAATACACTATTGTTCATGCATTTAAAGAAATCCTCTTCGGATTTGTCCTTGGCTTGGTTTCGGAGAGCTGAGTTAAGGTCTGTGTATGGTAGTAGGCAACGACTTTGACGAAACCGTTATACTATGAATACGAGTAACAAATAATCCTTGCTCTATACCTTGTTTTAAATACCGCTAATTGATAACATAGTTGGGCTTATCACACAAGTTAGAAATTAATTTCTCCTCCTCGGATCATTTCGGGAGAAAAAGGATAATCATTGTGCTCAATATGCAGGTGATGCGAATATTGTATATCAACCTCTAGTACAAACCCGACATCGGCATCATCATTAACCTTGATGCATTAAATTGACTAATTTCCTCTTTCGTTAACCACATAAAGTCATCATGTGGGAGATATTGCCGCATACTCCATCCATATGAGTTCGTAGCATCCAAATACTTCAAAAAGATTTAAGGACGATTAGGGTTATAATTTAGGACAAACTCGTTGTTAGCAATACTTCTTCGCTTAACACAAGTACTCACTCCACCACAAATACCTTTCTTAAAAAAGTGGTACAAACCCATATCGGTCAATAATTCCTACTCTACTTTAGTATAATTCAACATGGCATTACACCCCAATCTAGGTATGGTAACATACTGCACAGGTTCTAATCCATACAGGTCAGCCAACAGAAACACGTCTGATTTTAAAAATATATTAGCATAATCGCCGAGTGTATTACACTTAAAGTGATCCCACACTAGTAGGGCACGACAGTATTCTTCAGTGGATATATTTTCATCATGCATTTTAGCGTAGAAGTTGTCATAGGAAAGTACAGTGGCATCATCTATTTACTAAAATTGTCTACGTACGCATGTGGAAAATTACCTTTATTTCTAACTAAGTTAAAGTCATTATCATTACCAAAACATTTCCTTGCCTCTATACATTGATCGTCTGCTAAATTCTGAGGTGGAGTGTCTAAGGAAGTAGCCATCAACCTACAACTATCAACGAATCGCACATTTATGTACGAGTATTTCTTTTCCATAAGACCACGCCCGTTTATGAATTCGTCTACATAAATATGCTTTCCGAATGTTATATGTGTTTCATTATTAACAGGGACTACGGCAATTTCTTCAGTTTCACTCGCTAACTTTGATGAACAGGTGAATATCATAACCACTGAGATTATGGAAAAAGACTGGGTTAAAGGTAGGTAATTGGTAGTTTAAATTGCAATTTGAATGTGCCGCACCATGGCATATACCAGTGACGTGACAGTGATCCCGTACTTTGGAATATGTAAGATCATCCGTAAAAAGCTTGTCGCATATATGACAATTTAGACTGTTCATTTATCACTTCTTGTTCATCAGTTAGTAATAACATTGGAACAACAGTTTTGAAATATTCATTACAAATCCGTTTCACATCACTTTGTATTCGGGTAATAAATACCTGCAGCATTACCCCCCCCCCCCCTAATTTGGACCAAGCATCGTTTACACTATACTTAATATAAAAACTGAATGAGCATGGTTCATGTTTACAAGTTTTCATCGTGAACAGTTGTTCGGAATCAGATCCAGCCGTATTTGCCGGTACTAACAGCGCTTCAAAATCTGCACATATTGCGAATGGCACAAACAACTGTTTTTGATAGTTCCGAAACGCAAGTACATTTTCCGCATTGAACTCCCCAGTTCTGTCAGTCAACGACACATGGCGGGTTAATTGCTCCTGCGTTCTAAAGTAATGAATACATGAATCACAAAACTAGTTTGGCCCATTACGTCGGCTTATTTGACTGCTAAGTAAACGTGAAAAATTTTTTATCCACACATAATGCTCATTATCCGTTAGGTTACTGACTAATAGTAATAAATTAACATGATTAGGTTGTTTAGCTCTGGTATAGTAGAGAGTACCCACTACCTCCTTAATTCGCTGACCACGATACGTATCGTCCAGTCAATAAACATTGATGAAGGTATTATTGCTGGACTCAAAAGTTGAGATGTAAGTCAGCTTAACATGATATTCTTTTTTCTTATGGTTGTGGACCTGAACAGGCTAAATAAGGCCTATCGGGCTAAAGCACTCAGGAACACTTAGGAGGATGGATAGAGGGATAATGAATTGCCAATAGATGCCTATGAACAGCTACCTTAAATTTTCTCATAAAATAAGTGAGAGGAAAACAGGAACTAGGGAGATCATTCCAGAGTTTAGAAGCCGTGTAGAAAAATGTGGATTGCGCCCGTTTGGTACGACAAGTGGAGATTTGTACTGCATACTGATGATGTGAATGAGCGAACCGAGTGTTTCTCGGAAAGATAGCCCGAGATGGTATCAAAGAATATAATTCAGTAGCACAATAGCCGTTGTAATAACGATAATACAAAGAAAGAACTGAAACCATCCTTCTATGCTCAAGGGACTGTATGTGAGAAGTTAAGGCCGGGTCATTTATAAGCCTAATCGCTCTCTTTTGAATACGATCAACGATATCGAGAGCGTATTGGGGAGCACTAACCCAAAGGTGAGAATTATATTCCAGATGAGTCCGAATTTGGGCCTTATACAGCAGAAGGAGTTGTCGAGAGGTAAAGTACTGCTTAGATCTGTACAAAAAGCCTATTTTACGAGCAGCTGTTTTGGCAGTTGACAGAATATGGTAAACCCATGAGAGATTTGAAGATACAGTCATACCCAACAGAGTAATAGGGTCTGAAAACTTAAGAACTGAGCCATTCATACTTACAACAGGAAATGATCTATCTTTTTTGGCGGACATAAGGCAACACTGAGTTTTGTTAGCATTAAATTTAACTAGATTATTGCTTCCCCATTCGAGAATACGTTGAATGTCTTGGTTGTGTGAATTTGCCATTTCAGCTTTAATTTCTTGATTTGACACAGAAGGTGGATTATCACTATGAGTAGACTGAGATGAACTACAGTGAAGAGTGCTATCGTCGGCAAAGCAATGGATGGGGTTAGTTGTTGAAGAAATAAGGTCGTTTATGTACAGCAGAAAAAAGTGTAGGGGCTATAACGGATCCCTGTGGTACGCCCGCGTTAATGCTAACTTCTTTTGAAAAAAGCCATCAACTACGACACGTATTCGTCTTTTATCAAGGAAACTACAAACCCAGTTGATGAGCGTATCATTTAACCCAAACGAGGTGAGTTTGGTAAGTAAACTCTTATGCCAAACTTGGCCAAATGCCTTTGAGATATCTAAAGCGACTACAACTGTTTCACCGGACTGCTCTACTGTATTGTTCCAAACTTGGGTCACATATGAAAGAAGATCGCCTGTTGAACGACTTTGCCTAAACCCATATTGGTGGTGACTAAGGAGTTTGTTAGTTTCAAGGAACGTGAGCAGTTGCTGATTGATGGCTTTTTCCATGATTTTAGACAAAATGGAAGTGATGGAAATTGGTCTGTAATTTGAGGATCGGTCTTATCACCTTTTTGGAATAGGTTGAACATTTGCTAACTTCCATGAAGAAGGTAATTCCCCAGAAGACATAGAGATCGTATAGAGCTTAGATAGGACTGGTACTAGTTCGGGGGAACATTTCTTTAAGGCAATAGCTGGTATACCGTCTGGGCCAGTCGCCTTATTGAGATCAAGCCTGCTGATGATCGATTCCAAGAGCTTGTACCGAAAATGAATTGGTTTCATAACGCGTGAAGAAGAGTTGACTAGGGGCACATCTTTTCCAGAATCATTGAGACACCAGTTTGTTGCAAACAAATCCACAAAAAACGTTGGCTTTGTCTACAGAATCAGCAACTACCGATCCGTCAATAGATGTCAGGAAATGAAGATGTTCGAAGTTTTTACTAATGGCTTTGCTAAAGACCAAAATTTACGACTGCCTAAAGGAGATGTAGCTAGTTCATTGCATTTTCGTTGTTCGAACAACTTTTTAGTTTTAGTGATGACACTTTTGCAGATATTTCTAGCACCAACGTATTCTACATGACTGTCAACCGATTTATTAGATTTCCATTTAATGTAACATTTATTTTTTAAAGATATTGCATCAGAACAAGCCTTATTGAACCAGGGTTGGGAACGTGAATGACCTACACGGTACTGTTTTTCGGAATGTATAACTCCATTCCCATGAGGATGACTTCAGATACTGAAAGAGCGATGTCCGAAGAAGAGGACGACTTAAAACAATATTCACGCCATGGAAAGGTTGCAAAGAAATCCCGTAAATCACTCCAACGAGCTGACTTAAAACACCACAAGGTTCTATCGGTTTTGCGAACAACAGTGGAATTAGGTGCAGTAGAAATGATTTTTATTAGACAATGGCCGGAAAGACCTAAAGGCGAAAGAACGGAAGTTTTATAAACAAGAGGGTTTGATATAAGAAAGAGATCTAGAAGATGTGGAGTATGGTTAGGGTTATCAGGGATTCTTGTGGGTTCAGAAATCATTTGTGTGAGATCACATGAAATAGCAAATGTTTCTGCACTATGACCAGCGGGATTTGTAGTAGATGAAAATTGAAGCCAGAGTTATGAACATTGAAATCGCCTACAAATGAGATATCGCAAAATGGAAACTGAGACAGGAGATAGTCAACTTTCATACTAAGGTAATTGAAGAAGTCTTAAAAGTTGCTGTCATTAGGAGACCTATAAATGCAACAGTAGAATTTCACAAAATTAGGACCAGAATGTTTAAACCAAATCACGTCAAAATTTTTATTTTCTAAGGAAGAAACCCTCTTGCAAGCAATTCTGTCCTTGATGTACGCACATACGCCTCCTTTATATCGAAAGTTAGAGTGAAGATGGTATTGAGGAAATTGCAAGTCGGGTGACTCGGAGCATTCAGAGGAGACTTGTCTTTCAGATAGAAACAATATATCAGGTTGTAATTGTTCAAGATGTTGGTGAATAGCATTAAGATTAGACCTGATACCGCGGATGTTGCAGTAGTGAATCAGAAAGTTGATACTTTCGATGACCGAGGTCGCTTGGGCCCTGCCCTCCCGGACATCCGAATGGGGCAGGATTTTACGTCCGGAATTTATAACCCTAGAAACCACAGCCATCTTATTTTTTAATTTGGGACTTTTAATCCGATAGGAAGACAGTGAGGGCGAGAAGGAAGAATAAGGATGAGAATAGATTTAGGATGATGGAAAAGATAACCGGCAGCCCTTACCGAGCTCAGAAAATCGGAGACCCAATATTAAGGAGCCCATGGTAAGGGTGGTGGTACCTCCCCGGCTGGCATGGAGTATACATGCCTACCACCTACAAATTCTACACCATTCCAAGTGAATAGCGCTCTGAAATCAGTGCAAGAAGTCGTCCTTTGTAGTAACCCCTTCTGTGTCACTAATGCTGATACAATAGCCCACGCAAAGCAACAATTATCACTATTCTTCACATTGACTATGGCGTGCTTATTCGCACTTTCGGCCGGGACAGTCATATAGGATGAACCCGTAGTGGGAGAAATGTTCAACATGTTTACTTCTAAATATACCAAATACACCAGCTACCACCCTACAAAAAAAGATATATTAATAAATACATTACACTAATACTCATGACTCACACTTAACAGAATCTTTATACTGAAATTCGAATTGCTTAGCATCCAAGACTTACATTACTCTTTGAAAATAATCTTCCAACACCATCCCGACACTCAATACACCATACTTAGTTTGAAAGGACTTTAATTCAGTACTTTCTCTACTGTTCAGAAAGTACAAACCAAACAACTCAACATTACATTTCATGGAGAAGTGTTTATGCAACTGAAAATGTATTAATTTCAAAACATTCACTTTAACTTCACCCATAAACGTATGGGTATTGAATTGCGATAATCTATACGAAATAATGCATTGTTTAAAAGCATTCCGAATCACTTCGACCACAGTGTCAACGAGTAGACACACATTTGATTTGTGTATTACGTCTGAGGTGTCCTTGAAAAGCATACCGAGGAGCATCTATTGAACAATCAGTGCAGTGGACAATGTCAACACTTTTTTTTGGAAAGACGTTATTAAAACTGTTTTCTAGAAACTACGTAGTTTCATGTAGGGCTCAATACTACTCTGCACTATGAGTGTGTTGCAGATGTAAACGACTGATCATCCACAGCACATGCAGGTGTTACAGTAGTCTGAGATTCAACTATCCCCAGCACGAGTTGCTTTACAGACATCCCCAAATTTTACAATGCAACCAGGACTTAAGACATGGTGCAATATTACCTGATCTTCTCTCACGGGTGACGGTGCAATCTCATACTACTCACTTACAGGTTGCACGGTAAGCAGTATATCGTACACGTCTGCCTGATCGTAACTTCGTGATAATACCACATCCAAATCGTCCGCTGTAGGTGGTCTTTCCAAAAAACGCAACGATATTTCACTGTAATCCTGGTCGAAATACTGCTCGCTATCCACCAGGCCGCCCTCGGGTCAACATTGATGGAGCTCCATCACCTCCTGCACGTAATCCGTATGAGGCCTGCTTCCTAGAAACCTACTCAGGATGGAAGTATCATGATTAGGTTGTAGTACTATGTGGCTTATGGTATTTGCTTTTCCACCCACCGATACGGGACTATCATAAGCCACATATGATTGTGATGTACCTAAAAGAGTCAATGAACATCAAATACTTATCTGGTGCAATAATGGATGAAAGCGCTTTATTACATTATGTTTACGGATGGCACAGGATTGTTCACTACGGTGGCAGCTACAGTTTGGTTTATTGAATCTAAAAGCGATTACTGTTAAAATAACTATGATGAAAATATTACAAGTCCAAAAAGACATTGAAAAGTCCTCTAAAAGTGCATGAAAAATTTTGTTTTTAGTGGGAGAAACACCTATATTTAGCGAAACGAAAACGGTAGAAATTATGCGTACAACTGGTTCTATAGTAGAAAATACTACAAGAATAATAAATTCTAGAGCAAGTTCCCCATCATCTTCTCCATCTGGCAACGATGAATTGCCCAAGGTAAAAGACCACAATTTTTTTACGTTTTAATCTGTTTTTTAACCACTATTGATGCATTTCTAACGTTTTATTAGCTTTTTCTTCATGTTGATTTAATCCCCCGATCCTCATCGCCTGGGTAATTGGGTATTGAACTAGATGACGATACCAATGATAGTGATGACATCATGAGATTATCCTCCAGTGTTGAGGGAGTATTTTCCTCCTGTGGTGGAAACGATTACCTCAACACTGGTGAGTACGACTCTAACGTTGACAGGGACCCTGCCTACAGCTTTGATTCGATAACGACGCGTTACGTCAACAACAACTACCTCGGTAAAGACTTACTAAATTTTGTAATAAAATCATCGTTGAAGGAAGCAGCAATGGGGCAACTTCATGGACACTCCCACAAACAACATGTGACTATAGGAACGTAGCACCCACGATCTATCGGCGTAGTAGAGCAACTCAGTACACAGAAATAGATACATAACATCATACAGGACGAGGACAATGACTTTCGCAGTGCTCCAGAAAACAATGACGCCGCTCAGGAGCTCCAGAGCCACGGAAATGACGATAACGCTGACGACCACGTGCACGACAATAATGAAGAGGAAATTGACAACACCCGGTTTCGAGAAACCCATATTCCCATGACTATTGGCCGCACTATTCTTCCTCTCGTATATATCATCATGTGCGTGATGGCGTCGAGAGACAGTGCCGCCCAAAGTAATTCCGCTTTCCTCATTATCGCTGGATGGTGCTGGCTTTTCTACGCATATCGCATAATCTCCTGGGGACGTCTCACATTCACGGTAGTATTTTCTTCATACCAATTTTTCTTTCTTTCTTTACAGCTGACTACCATAGTACCAAAAGTACTTTTGTACTTGTACTAAATCAAAATGTTTTTTCCTAGAGAAAATCATATATCTGAATAATAAGCTGATTACATTTGTACATACAACAAATGAATATATTAACATATCATTTTCTTTTTTTTAGTGTGTTTATTGTTAAAAGTGTGGTATCAGACAATCCAAATACTTTTTTGAGCTGGCCTTGGTTAAGTGAAATATAGATATGCGTATATGTAGGGCACACAATTAGCCTTGAAAATGTTCCAAAAGTCTCTAATCTTACCTACTGGTAAATAAATTGAAAATTGTTACATTAAAAGTAAGTGACTTTAAGCAACAATTGCGATTAAGGGACGATTAAAGTTCCCAGATATTTATTAAGCAGTAAATCCAGTGGTAATGCCGGTAATCCCGCAAACTTATTCATGAGGGTACCGCAATTGCAAAATTTCCTAATTTTATAAACATTTCAAAATATCTGGTGTGATACAATACACGACCTTCCAGCCTCCATAGTGGAAATTGAAAGAAATGAAATAACCTTAATAATATGGTTTTATGATAATTGTAAAAATAAAAACACTAATCCATGTCAGATAGATGTTTAAAACGTCATGTCAGATAGAACACACAAACACACACACACACACACATACACACGCACGCGTACGATCACACGTACACATACGCAGACACAGTTCACACACAAACGAACACAGACGCACACACACACCAACGCACATGCGCATGCACTCACGCACGTACGTGCACGCCCCCCCCCCCCTGCACACACACGTCATCTCCCATCCTGGCGATACTTCGTCAAACGTTGTAAAATGGGGAAATAAGTCGATTTAGCAGTAGTGAAAAAAAGTCGATTACATAACCTTATACCTACATATGTAGTACATGTAGGTTGTAAGTTAAAAGTAAAGATATTAATGACAAAGTTAAAATGTCAGTGTTAAACATTGGTCACGCTAACTAAAATCAACATTGCGGATGTTAAGGCTAATGGTAAGATTCGCTTAATCGGTGAATACCAGTGACATGTGTATGAATCTAGCGTGATATTACATTCGATTGCGGATAGAAACAATTTTGAATGTACTAATATATCTATGCAAATAGCTTTTTCAGGATATCATTATCGATATTGATAAATTGTCCCCCAATTTTGTAAAAAATGATTTTGTGGCTATTGTTGGAGGTTCGAGTGAAATAGTTTAGTTAATTTGATTTTTAGCCACGATTCGAAATTATATGGTATTTTAATGAGAGGTGAACTTCACAATAATTGGATTATTAGCAAGACAGAGAACATATTTCTGAAGATACGGCTACCTCACCTGAGGACGTCGTACGCTGTAAAATTATTCAGCTAACAAGATAAAATTTAAATCATCCAAATAAATTTCCTTGTACTGAGCGAACTGAATATTCAAATGGGAATTTAAATTATACCAGGTTGTCTCTAAAATATTTAAACTAACAAATGTTATTATTTGTCAAATAAACGTGCAAAAAATGTGTTTAATATAAATATTCAATACTTGAGAAAATCGAATCCTTTTTTTGTCGGACAAACCAAAGTAATGGTGTTAGAATTTTATTTAACTCCATTTTGAACGTAAATCTTTACCGTTTTATAACATTAACCCAATTATCCAAAAAAAAAATGTAGTGTGAATTATCAGCTGTCTCGTACAATAAAGCTTCCCTACGCATATCGCCGTTAAGAGATTTTAGCATATTTTGTCAAAACCCGGAAACTGTTTTGCACTTATTAAGCAATTACTCTTAGGTAATAATGTGTGGTGATTTTAATGGTTGGTTCAACAGTATCACAACAACAATATCACCACTGTCAGTAATATATTCTTGTCATATGGCTTTAGGGAAGCCACTGCTACAATAGGAAAGTACTGACTTAGAAAAATACATTACACTTCAAACAGAATTTAGTGATAAGAACATATTGCAGGTAGCAGGCACCTGTGGACCAATTATCCAAAAAAGGTTTATGACTATTCAACGTTCTTAATCATACATCATGGAATACTCTAGATGATTGTCAGTCTCATACAAATTGAAAGTTTGCGTACATGCATGCGTATGTGAGTCCGTGCGTGTGTGCGTCTTTCTGTACCCGCGTGTGTATGTGTGTGTGCGTGTTTCTGTGTCCGCGCGCGCGCGTGTCTGTGTGTGTGCGCGAGAGCGTGTGTGTGCTTACGTGTGTGCGTTTGTGTGTGTGGATGTGTGGATATATGTTAGTATCAACGATAACTCTAGAACAACAACACTGGCGTACTTTAAATTTCGTATTTTAGCCTGTTTTCGTTTCTCCTGGAGCTGTTTAGATTTTGTGAGAAATTCAGCAGCGTAGAGGGGGGCATTTTTTGATTTTTGTCAGTTATTTCTGACACAGTTGTATATTTCAAAGATACCAAATACCAGCATATAGACCTTGCACATATCAATTAATTATGTTCTATGAAATTTTTTGATACGACGCGTAATTTAGCGACAAAAAAGTGTTAACTCGAATTTTTTCAATATCTGAATAACGATTAATTTTGTTAGAAAATGTGTAAACATAGTTTTTAATGAAAATGATATTTTGCATAACTTTTCTTTATAAAGTTTTTTAACCTAAAACAAACTAAGTTTAAAAATTAATTAAATACGATTGAAAATGCATAAATTTTATTATGTGATTTTATAGAAGCGGGCGGATTTGAATTTCTTTCAAGTTTGCGTGTATATGTCCACTAACGTCTAACTGACATGGATTTTTAAACGTCAATCTGACATAGATTATTGTTTTTGTTTTTACAATGCGACCTATATTCGTTATGAACGCATATTATCCTAAAATAGTTACTTATTTATCAAGACCATCAATGACGTCTCAGTACGGCCGAGGCCGCCTTTTAAAGACAAAATATTAACACCTTATTGTCCAACTTACAGGCTGAGGTACGTCGGTAGCAGTGACCAGTGAACAAGTGCGCATATTGTAGATTTAAGAACTTAGCGGTCTAAGAAATTGTTAAGTGCGTGACGTCTTTGAAGTGTCGTTTGGCAGTTAAGCAGCTTTGATCTGATACTGTTGTTAAGTTACTTTGGCAACTAAATTGCGGCCGAACAGTGTGGTTGCCCTTGGCAGCGGCACTTGGCATTGCTTTAGCATCATGTGTACAGAAAAAATATTAAAATTGTTCCATTTGCTTAAATTTCTACTTTCCTAGTGTTCACAAGGTAAATCAGAAAAAGGACTTCTGGACCGGTGCTATCTGTAAACACTG
The DNA here is from genome assembly GCA_036346205.1 of Vesta saturnalis. Lineage (NCBI taxonomy): Eukaryota > Metazoa > Arthropoda > Insecta > Coleoptera > Lampyridae > Vesta > Vesta saturnalis. The sequence goes on along the minus strand of JARFJB010002256.1, from coordinate 85,086 downwards.
CAAAATATTTGCACGCAGTAAAAACACATTAACGCGTTATAAGAGGAACTGTAAAGATCATCAATCTAATTTACTCAAACATTACTTTACGTTAACCTTATCACTAGAATTCTATGTTCATAATTCATAATTTTAATACAAATAAAAAAAAAACAATGAAATCACTCTTTAATTAATCAACGTTAGAAGCTTATGTTAAAATCATAAATAGCAATAAAGAAATCGTCGTTGCCGTATAATTTGAAAATTTACTATTAAACCATTAAGAAAACGAGAATAATCAAAGCTATTGTTGCCTACTAATTTACGTGAACTGTAAATAATGATAGTGCTGTGAGATAGGACGAAAATTAGATGTAATATTACATCCAGTACTGAAATAATACGCCTAAAGTTCCTTAACACTATGTATTATCATAATAACAAAAAAAAATTGTATGAAATGAATATGTACCGGGTGTCCAGCTAAGAATGGACGCCGGCTATATCCCGGGAACTATCAATCTGACACCATTGGAAAAAATACTAGTAGGTAAATCGGATAAGAAAAATCGCTGGAAATTATTTTCAAGTTCGAAAGATGGCCGCTAGGGGGCGTACACCAACGCCAAATTAGAAAATCGGCTTTCTATTCAATCCGTATTATCAAGATATGTCCAAAAGAGCTTTATTATAAACTACGTAAGCTTAGAAAGATTTTTTTAGCATGATTCTCTATTTTGTAAAATTAGGGGAGGGGAAGAGGTAAATATTTACTTGAAGAAAATTCCATAACTTCTTTTTAACTGAACTGATTTTCATTAAATAAGGGTCGCTTGAGAGAGGCTTCTCGGTTGCTTCTAATAAAATCTTAACGTTGTCGGTTTAGTTTATTTTGGTCGGTAGATGGCCTTTTGCGACAAATCCGTAAACTTACACCTTTAACTTAGAGCGGATAAAAGAGGACCAATGTTGTAGAAGAATGGCGTGAAACAGCCCTAATACTGTAGAACTAATGACGCCCTAAATGTTCAATACTTATAACTTATTGCGCAGGTGTATTGCACTTAAGTTCTTCTCGCACTATTGGAATGCATATAGGTTTCATTTTATGGATTCCAGTAATGCGTGAAGAGCTTAAGCGCACCTAAGTACTAAACTATTGCGCAGGACCTGAGAGTAACTAAGGAACTAAGAATGGGCTTCAAATATTTTGCGGGAAAAACTACTAATAGATAAATCGGCCAAGAGCAATCGTTTTCAAGTTTGAAAAATGACCGCTAAAGGGCGCAACTGGTCAATCATAAAACGGGTCCTTTCTCAGAAAATATAAAGATACATTCTAATATTGCCATAGTAAATACTGGAAAATTTTTGCTGTTTTTGCTCTTATAAAATGTAGTGGCGGGGAACATCAAACATATTTTATTTAAATGGCAATAACTCGGGTATGAGTTAACGGAATTGAACAAACTAGGTCTCATTTAAGAGAGCTCTCCTTACTTAATAATCTGCTGCTGCATAAAAATTGTCCGAATAGATTTTGCAATGGTAGCTAGAAGGCGCTGTTTGTCATTACAGCAATTATTGCCCTTTGTCTTAAAATTTTTAGATAGTACGCCATATGTCTTTTTTAGTTAGCCGACAAAATTTCTAAAAAATCAGCAACTTCCTATCTTTTTTCAACCGAAGATATCAATAAAATAAATATATTTTACTTGGGAAACGAATATAAATTAATTGCCATAATTTAACCAATGCCGCTCTAAATGTTCAAACTGCCTTCCATCGCTTACTATGCACTTAAGCATCCTTTCCCGCGTATACCAAAGTGCACTATCTGGTTCAGCAACTGAAATAGTTTGCATATAGTCCCTTATTCCTCCAATCATGTTATCCCGTGTAGTGGGTCCTGTTGCAAAAATCTTTTACTCGACCCCATAAATAAAAGTCCAGGCATGTTAAATCTGGTGATTTAGCCGGCCATGGAAAGATGCCGCCCCATCCTATTGGTCTACCAGTGTAGTTGGCATCTAAAATATCCCGAACATTTACTGTGAAGTGAGCTGGATAGCCGTAGTGCTAGAACAGTGTTCGTTGGCGAATTTAAAGAGGCATTTCCTCTAAAAAAATCGGTAATTCCTCTCCTAAAATTCCAGGTAATTGTCACCATTTAGTTGGTTGTTAAAAAAGAATAGGGTGTTAATTCGCCCTCCTAGAACTCATGTCCAACAATTTACAGACCAACGACTTTGGCGATGAACTTCTCGCATCCAGTGCGGATCCGTTCTTGACCAATAGTGCGTACTATGGAGTCACACTTCCATTGCTATGAAAGGTGGCCTCATCTGTGTACAATATACGTAATTAACTTGCCGATCTTCTACTATCATACCTAAAAGGCAGTGGTAATGGACTAGTCTTCGTTCAAAATAAGTGATATGGATGTAACCTGATACAAGACGGCGATCTCTGATTCAACAGGATATAACTGGTTTTTGTAGGAAGAGCATTCAGTAAACCTTTGTAAGTTTATAGTGGAGGTTCCAAATGAAAAGATCGCTTACTTGTGCCCCTTGAGAATGTTTTGAACGGTAATTCGAGTTACTCTCAGGTCCTGTTCAATAGTTCCAGTAAGATGGAGACTAAACTGGTCATAAGCTAAAAAATTAATAATGTTCTCTTCGGTGCGTCCCCTGCTTTGTTTGTGGTATATGGGAACATAAACGTTTTCCATCTGACAAAATCAAGTTAGTGGTGGACTAATTTTTGGGCCACCCTATATACACAATTTTACCATTAAAAAACCCCTGTCAAAAATAAAAATCGACGTGTCCGTGCGTTTCTCTGAAAATTAGACCCTTGAACTTTAAATGACTTTAGACATAAATTCTGGGACCCACTATATATATATATATATATATATATATGTATATATGTATATGAAGGGTTATTTTTTAAAACCTGACATAGGCTATCTTTTTTATTACTGACGATAGACTTTTACCTCCAAAAGTAAAGTTTTAGGGCGTAATGTAAGTAAGAAAATTTCATGGAAAAAGTTACTCCAGCTTTGACAGTTTTTGGAGTATCTTCAAAAATAACATTTTTTAAATGGCAACATTGCATTTTTTTTTCTAAAATCTTATAGAGCGTTTCACTGCAGTCATAAGTACTAGAGCGAAAAATTTTTGTTGTGGAAGCCACTGCTATCGGGTACAATAGGGACAACAGTTTGAACATTTGATGAAAAAACGTTTTTTTTTTACTTTTTGTTCCATTTTCTTACCAGATTTTTTAATTTTTATTCGTTACTTCGTTAATAAAATTTAATTTCACCCCTGTTTCGTCATTAAAAAAAACTATTTTTGAAGATAACAATTCTGGAGTAATTTTTTTTTAATAAAATTTTCTTAATTAGATTACGCACTAAAACTTTACTTATGGATTTGGAGTCTATCTTCAGTAATAAAAAAGATAGCCTATAAAAAATTACCCTTTGTGAGTGTGTGTGTGTGTGTGTGTGTGTGTGTGTGTGTGTGTGTGTGTGTGTGTGTGTGTGTGTGTGTGTGTGTGTGTGTGTGTGTGTGTGTGTGTGTGTGTGTGTGTGTGCGTGCGTGCGTGCGTGCGTGCGTGCGTGCGTGCGTGCGTGCGTGCGTGCGTGCGTGCGTGCGTGCGTGCGTGCGTGCGTGCGTGCGTGCGTGCGTGCGTGCGTGCGTGCGTGCGTGCGTGCGTGCGTGCGTGCGTGCGTGCGTGCGTGCGTGCGTGCGTGCGTGCGTGCGTGCGTGCGTGCGTGGTGTGTGTGTGTGTGTGTGTGTGTGTGTGTGTGTGTGTGTGTGTGTGTGTGTGTGTGTGTGTGTGTGTGTGTGTGTGTTGTGTCTGCGATTGATTGTGGGGACTTACATACCAGGAACCAGGGCTGTGGGGACATTTAAAATTGTGGGGACATACACACGTCCCCACAATTTCTTTTTGAGTTTTTACGCTTATCTGGTATTCCATCATCATCCTAATTGGATCAAAGCTTTCTCAAGCCTCCAGTGTTACTATAATTTTTTTTTGTCAAGCAGGGATTAAAGACTACGTAGCAAAAGTAGAAAAACCGAGGTCCTCTTAGTTAATATAAAGTGCACGAGTTGGACATACATTAATTGTGGGGACTTCGTATTTGTGTATAATTGGACTGATTCGTACGCCCTCTGGCGGCCGTTCTATTTTTAGCAAACCTTACTCATGATGAGGTGGGGGTGGACGGAGGAAGTATTTGTTGACATTCCTATACGATTTCGCAATAACATAAACAGCGACATGGATTATAATGCATTGTTGCCAGCGCACTCCCATTTCATTCGGTCATTTGCGTTCAAATGGAAACGGTTTTTTTTTGTTGCAAGTATAATTTATCACTCATTGGTAGGATTTCACTCATCATTATGTGAGGCAAAACGTTTACTCGACTTCTATTTGTAATATTTAAATGAATCTATCGATATCCAATTAGCTTAATTAGATTGCCTCGCATTCGGTCACTATTTTATGTATTAGTACGTATTTTTTTACAGTGGTACATAAAACTAGGTATTCCGTCCTTTTATACATAAAAGTACGTATTTCACCTGGAACATGTCTTCAAAAAAAATTAGCCCACCTACGTAAAATTCTGTGTTGTCAATGATCCACTCTGCGAAACAAGGTGAAAGAAAATACACCATAAAAATATGCTTGAATCGCATTTCCTTGAAATATGGGTAGCCTTACTTTCCATTTTATCTTTACTACCTTTCCATCGTATAACTTCCTAGGTAACTAAAATGATGAACTTCTTCGAGTCTCTCATTGTCGACTTGTGTTTTTCTCCTAATTCTATGTTCACGCACTTAGTAAAGTAGAATTTCGGTTGTAAATATTTAGATATAAAATTTTCGAAAACTGATGATATTTAAAGTGTATAATTTTTTTTAAATGATACTTGCATTATGTGTGCTCATATATTAGGTATGTACATATGTACTGACCATCAAAAATTCCGCATTAAAGGAGAAAAGTTTTCAATACGAAGGTTTTCAAAATTTAAAATTAGTCAATTAGAAGGGGCTGAAAAGAAGATACAAATGGACTAAACAAAAGTTGTCACATGATTTACCGTATATGTCAAATTTTAGATTTTTTTTTAAATAATTGCAAAAAAGGTATTTATTAGCCAAGACAGAAAAAAACTTGAAAAGTTGTTTAAAATGTAATTTTCTTAGTGCAAAAATCTGGTTCAAAGCTTTAAAGATAAATATACTAAGAATTATTAATAATTTTATTAAATACATAAATAAAAAAGTTCACCTCGAGTAGGATTTGAACCCACGACTTCCACTTTGCTAGAGTGGCGCTCTAACCAACTGAGCTATCGAGATACAAGTTCCAATCGATGTAAATTTTGTCTTTATGTATGTAGAACTAATGTAAATTCTAAATATAATGAGATTTCAGTCAAATTACTTACATTAATGGAATGTGAGCCTGCAATACTGCAAGGATTCACACATACCAAAGCAACTTGACTAATGTTAAATTATTTTAAGTTTTTTTAATAATAAATATACTACATTAAGCCTACCAAGTTTCTTTTTAGCTAGTGTCCTCACTTAGACAACTATAAAAAGAATTTCTACAAAGTGAAAGTAATTTACTAAAAGGGATAGATTATAGTCTTTAAAAGCTATATAAATAGATACAATTATCAATGAAAAATATTTCTCCTTGGAAGCACCTCAAATCAAAAACGTAGTATTTATGCAAAAATTGAAGTTACTTTTTGGTAAATAATAAAAATCTAAATTACCAAACAACTCTATCTATTATTTCGTCCATTGATAAATCTTTATAGTTTCCACACAAAAAGAAGTTTTGAGATGTTGGTTTTGAAAAGATTAAAACTCACTGTAAATTATGCTGAATAAATTACTATATTATACTATACTATACTATACTATACCGTACTATACATACTACTCCGCGGACAACTTCCGACTCTTACCTCATAGATTGACAACGGTACCAAAAAAACTACAAACATTAAATTTTTAGGGGAAAATCACGTTGGTTTTTGGCAGATGGGTCCCAGACTCCCAGTATGAAAATCGGACAATCTCGAAGGTTTAAGTTTTCTAAGACGTGAAGTTGGGGAAGAAGGTAGAAGAACTAAGCATGAATTTAGGTAAAATTAGATCAGTATTTACTCCATATTTAAGTTGTGGATGTATTTATAATCTTCACCGTTTGTTGCGATTACATTTTGTTATATGATTCTTTACGCAGAATTTAATATCTAGCCACGTTCTGTTATCGAGGACACTGGAGGCGTTCTTCAGCTCCTCAATTTGTTTCTTTCCAGGGACGGTCTCGTTTTTATTTCTGTCCTGAAGAAACTTGTCACTGCCTTGACTTCTTCACAACTCCATGGTTTTTAATACATTTTTGCGTCTTCTAACAGGGACTGCGATATCTGAAAGTGTTCGATTCACATTGGAAGAAATCATATTGTAATATTTGTATTTTCTCAATTATTTTTAACTCACAAGAAGTTTGAAAACGTTTTACCTGACTCATCTCCTGATATGCTGCTACTTCCTTTTGGTACTTTTCGTTTGGTCCTTTTGGTTTTTTTATACATTTTTGGTTTATGGTATGAGATGCTCTAAAAAGACGCAAAACGGAAGTATATTTACCGATACTAAATTAAAGAAACTTACAGGATTCAACTGTTCTAAATTCCTTTCTCTTTCTTTGATAAAATTCTCCAAGTCGTCACTACTTGAGTCTGAGACAGGTCACAAGACAATTATTATTTCTGAATTTGTGAATACCTTTTGATGGCAACAAGTATAACTTCCTAAGTTTTCTTTGAAGTACTGCCTATTGCAAGGAACGTCGCGACGCATCTTTAGGAAAATTTCTATGCAGAAATCCGTTTTAGCCTCCCTTGATTCCAAATCTAACTTCCGTTCAAATATGTATATATATATATATATATATATATATATATATATATATATATATATATGTATATATAGGTGTAATAGAAATATTAAGTTAGTTCTTTAATATCTGTACTTTTGAGTTCCAAAATGTTGTTAAAAGAGTTTTACGCTACAGTTGCAAATTCAGAAGAAAGTGCCGTGAATTTTCTGCAGCAACATCATCTTTTAAATGACGATGTTCAAAACAACCCTTGTCACAAATGTGGTTCTGCAATGCAACGGAAGACATGGAAATTAAGAAATGGAGAAGCTACTCCAGTGTTTCGCTGCCCGAGAAAAGGATGTTAAACGACAAGAAGCATCCGAGTAGGAAACGAATTTTTCCATTACACAAGTTTAAATAATAGAGTAAATTGCAACCTGACGTTTGAAATCTTGTCCTCAACAAATGACATTTTACTGAAAAGTTTGGATAAGACTTGTTAAAATTGCTAATATATTGACGAAACGTAGATATTTAATCAGAAATATTGTAAGTTTCATGATATCCGTTAATGATTTTTAAGTTTTTTAAGATTTTACTCTCTGAATTTTCGATACACAGATTGCTAAACTTGGATCAAGTATTGACGAAACGAATGCATTTTCTAAATTTGGTTCAAATTTTGGCTTTGTTTCTTATCACTAAAAAAATTATTGACAACTCTATTTGGAAACATCTAAGATAGTGACCTAGCTTGATAAAATGTGCGTAATGGCATTTTGGGGTAAATAATAATTTCTTTTGGCCTCTTGTACCCTTCTGACATTCCATCTACCTTTAGAGGCATTGCAAATTTTTATTGTTTGAAAAAAAATCAAAAATCTGTTGAAATGTCGTAATGTTTTGTCATGATCATTTTAAAAATTGCACGGTAAATGCTCTATATCAAGCCCTATGCAGTGTTCTATAAGTTTGATGTGTACAGAATATTTGTCCATTCTAAAAAATGAATAAAGACAATCATGTTTGATGATTTTTAAAATATAAACTTTTATATCAAATAAATCTTTCTATAATGTTGCCAGGTGTCGGTATAATCTATGTTCACGATGTATGAATAAAACTTTGATTTAAAATGCTATGCGTATTCGTCCGAATCGGATTGTACTTCTCTTGTAATAACTGGTAGCAATGTTGCTCGATCTCACCGAAGTAAAGAAAATACCGCGCTTCGGTTTTAGGTAGCCAAACCAAACATCCATTTTTCATCAACTCTTGTTCCATGATTTCGATTACTCTGTATTTCAGCGTCACTGTCCTCAGATTCAGAAGCTCTATCACCTTGTAACATTCGGCCTCGCTAGTATTTTCTTCTACCAGAAAAATATGCTTCGTCTATCTGGAAGGGTCCTCGTCGGTTTACTGATACAATCTCGGTGCACACTTCGCGACACACATTGTACCAATCATTTATGGTATGTTCTGTCTTGCCAGTCAAACTAGCGGCTGTTGCTAAATTCACTTCCATAATAAACATATAGACCAATTCTAAGATTTGAAACATCAGGTTGCAATTTACTCTATTATTTAAACTTGTGTGATGGAAAAATTCGTTTCCTACTCGGATGCTTCTTGTCGTTTGACATCCTTTCCTCGGGCAGCGAAACACTGGAGTAGCTTCTCCATTTGTTAATTTCCATGTCTTCCGTTGCATTACAGAACCACATTTGTGACAAGGGTTGTTTTGAACATCGTCATTTAAAAGATGATGTTGCTGCAGAAAATTCACGGCACTTTCTTCTGAATTTGCAACTGTAGCGTAAAACTCTTTTAACAACATTTTGGAACTTAAAAGTACAGATATTAAAGAACTAACTAATATTTACTATTACTATATATATATATATATATATATATATATATATATATATATATATATATATATATATATATATATGTAATATAAGATTATGGCTTGATATAAAATTTATATTTTAAAAAAGATCATCAAACATTGGATTATCTTTTTATTTTCTTTTTTTTCAAGGCATATACGAAAATATTGCCGATGGATCACACTGCAGTAAAATGTGGGGGTAGAGCGCACACTGCGGTAGGGTTATGAAGTTAGAGCGCATACTACAGTGGCACCCAATTTTGTTTCATGTCCCCCTGACCCCAAAACCATTACGACCGTATTTCACAACAGATTTTCTTCGATTTTTTCACAAAAAGAGTTTGGGCCAATTGCTCGTCTAACTTTTCAGATGGAATGTGTCAGGAAGGGGACAAGGGGGCCAAACAAATTAACACAATTTAAAAAATGCGCAACGGCGGCACATTTCATCCAAGCTTTGCAGGTCACTATCTTGGATGTATCCGAAAATGGGGGGGGGGTTCGGAGGGGGTGCTGGAGTAAAAAATTTTTTAAAGTATAAAAAAATCATAACGAATTTGAACCAAACTTTAGAAAAAGATTCGTTTGGTCAATACTTTGCACTAGTTAGCAAGTCAGTATATCGAAACAGGAAGCGGGGATAAAATCATTAAACAAAACTTAAAAACTTGCACTTCTTAACGGACATCAATGAAACTTAATCAATATTTCTGGATTAATATCCTGGACCGGTTCGTAAGTAATAAGGGGAAGGGTACGGCGGTAGTGGGCGTTTTCAAACAAGTTATCCAAACTTTGCAGTAAAATGTCATTTGTTGAGGACACGGTTACGGCCGCAATTCCCAACGGATCTTCTTCTAATTTTCTACAAAAATACTTTGGGGCAATAGCTCGGCTAAGTTCGTAGATGGAGTGGCAAGGAAGGGGAAAAATTTAAGTAAATTGAAAAAAAGGTTCATTAAAAATAAAAAATTCAAAACTTTATATCTTGGGTCAAATTTAACAAACATTGCAAATTAAATGGAAAAATTTTATTTGTCTAGCCCCAACTTGATTTTTTAAACATATGAAATAGATCTGTCTTATGCGGCTGATGCCGGAGGATTTTATAGTTACAGGCAATTTTTTACAGCTTTTCTCCTGAAAAGTTTCAGGGAGTTTTCAAAGTTATGCTTTTTATTGTCAATTCTTTTTTAAGCTATATAAATTACTTAGCTAGTATACTTAGCAGCTGGTATGGAAATGTCGTAGGTTCA